>JAEAOA010000158.1:0-470000 GCA_016746295.1 Potamilus streckersoni | reverse complement strand
ATAAAGCATATACGAGTTTGGCTGGCCAGGATTGGTTGATAATGAGAGGTAAATTTGAGTGAAAAGAGTCTTTTGAGAGTTTATCATAGTTATAAATGAAAAAAAAATAAACAATGTTTTATTGATTGAACTTCAGTCCCTTTAGGGACTGCAGTTTGGAACTCACTGCTAAAAGCATCACCTCTTCGGTGCGGATTTGAAAACACGTTTCAAACACACGTAGATTCGGTAAATGACATGCCGCATAAGGTTTTCTTTCCAAAGATGCTGTCATCAAGGATGTGCCTATACTGATACATATGTTTGCAAAGGGAACTGAAGTAATAGCATGAGTCTCTAAGAAGACCTTACATCTGAGTGTCCTGTAAAATCATCGAGTTTGCATCACCCTTGTTCAAAACGCGTGTGTAGTCAATGTAGATAACCATCTCCTGAAAAAAAAATTCTGGCATAAGCTTTCTTTAGGGCACCTTTATTTTAGGACAAAACGCATAATTATTCACGATCTGGCATCCTCAGGGATCTAAAATCCGTCTTTTGTCCAGCTTAAGCCTATTAGACTGTTTTGACCACTTCAGTTTTACCTACCGTACACGACCACTTACTCTTCTATTCAACACGCTCGGCAGGCCGCAAGCGGTCTGTAGAAAACGAAAGAATTTAACCTTTATACGGTATTAAACCTCAAGCCACACGCGACGCTTATACAAAGAGTACTTAGTATAGATGAGAGTACCTACAGACATAAGACAAAATGGGTGTGCACTTATATCCTATGATGTAAAACACAAAGTAAACGGTACATTATAAAAAAAACAACTTTTGTAACCTGTTATGTATATAATTATACACACAAGCATATGGATATGTATATACTCGGCGCACACTGTAAATGTATATCTGTATACATACATACAGACAGACAGACAGATACAATATTTAATGAACTTCAGCAATTATAAAAAGATTAGACTAAAAAAAGAGCGCTTCTGAAATCGTAGGATTATTCCCAATCTTACAAATGAATATTCTTATCTTGTTATCAAATGATCGTAAATATAATTATATTCGTAATTTTCACCATTCAGTTGTGACAGACACAACCATCTTGTACGAAAATGGATAATACTTGTCATGAACAACGAAAATAACGTAATTCTCAAGATTCCTCGGGAATTACGGTACATTCCTTTCTGTTGGAAACTATCGATGCACAGGTACTGTTCACGGGCTTTTGTGTCTCCAGTTCTTACGGTCTAAAACTATTTGGGGATTATCACTGTAGAAAAATTATCTGCATGGATTGCTTAGCAAAGATGATTCCGTATTATTGGTTTGATGTACTGCTCCTATGCTAGGATTAGGCATACAAGGCACATTGAAAAATAATTTATGAACAATGCATAAAACGCCAAAAGGAAAAGCCGCACCGGTAAAACCAAAATAATCAACAATAACACAAGATTGTTGCCAACAATGAAAATCAGTGAAATTTAGTTTTTCCTTAGTACAGTGTTGCCCAAAAAAAAATACAAAAACAATTTTAAAAAATTCTGCAAACAGATAGAGGTCATGGTCGATGCCAATTTGATACATTGTTTCTAAGACAACACACACACACACACACACACACACACACACACACACACACACACAAACACAATTTTGCAATTATTTACTTTTAATTATTGACAAATTCAAACGTATGACACCTATACAAGATTGAGCACGGAACAGTGCATCCAACATGTTTGTTAACGATAAGGTATTTAATTTTTAAGAAATAATGAGAAAGTACCTGTTTTCATTGATGATAAGAATATCAGAAAATAAGAAGGATCTGAAATTTTTGTGGAACTATGATATTCGTTTAAATTTTCGAATTATAGGTAGATGGAACAAATTGCTCTTTAAATGTCTTATATAATTTTGTTCTTAACAATGAGTCACATTTTGTAGTTGTAGATGTGACAATATTTGCACAGAGTTCGTCCACACGGACACAATAAGGGTCAGAGTTCGTACACACGGACACAAAAGGGTCATTCGCGAAAATGAATAGGTGCAAATATACGTTTAAGGTTTACTGGAGACACGAGAATGACAGCTATCGGATTTATAATGTTCCAACGTTCAGAACGTCGCTGTTAGTAATTAACGATTGTGGATATTGTTCAGCAAAACGTATCCGATTCTTTGTAACTCGTGATGTGCAGTATGGAACCCTTTTCATTGAATAAGCAACCACTAAACGACATCATGTTTAGTTTTTAAGGGATAATGCCAGAAATTCATACGTGAGTAATATCGTGTCGAATCAAGTGTAAAGCCGGCATAGCTTCTGCCAAAAATCAAAGTTATCATGGAAGTATCAAACGCTGTCACGAAGCGCGTGTTTTGTTTAGTCTCTCTTTTTTTATGCTGTGAAAGTAATAAAAATATTTACAATATACACATCACTGGGTTGTATTAATTTAACAATGTTCCATTTATAGGAAAAGATGAAAAAGAACGAAAGAATGAAAAAGGAAGAAAGAATGATTACAATGTAATTTAAAGAAAAGAATACGTTAAAGAAAGGAAAGAAACGCGAGTGCAAGTCTGATTCTTGCAAGCTCGCAATGATGTGGTGTGGAAGAATTAGATTTGTCGTTGTAGGGAATTTTAGTACACAATGTCCTGAAACAAGAGGAGAAACACTGCCGACGCATTTTTGTCGTATGCTTCATTAATGCCGCAACTAGCTCGAGGGAACGCTGAAGAAAACTTTGAAGTTTTATTCAAAATACAGACTTCGGAAGATGTGGGTAGAAAATGTTACCAGAGGGGGGTAGGCATTTGTGAAGCCGATCCGCTCAATTCATGCAAAAATAATTTACTCTTCAGAAATCAAAGATAATACAATTTTATCGAGTCACTTCTTTGGGGAATGTGACACTGTACTTATTTAATCAAACATACTCTATCATATTTGAAGCGTTAAACCATTCTATGACACTGGGGCTTCATAGCCCAAGGAAGCACGGCTGGAGTTTCTTGTCAGTAAGATGTGGTGAAAATCAGATTTGTAATTTCTTAATACATATTAGTAGTTCAACACCACCATTTTTTGTACATAAACCATTATTATCATCATAATACAGCTGTTGATGCTAATACTGACAGCAACACCACAACTACTTCTAATGCTAGTGTTGTTGCTGCTGCTACTACCACAGCCATTACTACTTCTAGCAATGCTGCTTCTTTTTATTAATATTCGACGTTTATTACTAATGAGTAAAAATATAAAAAGAAAGAAGTTTTCCGAAAGAAATACATTAAATTTCAGAGACTGTAGGAGTCAAGTACACGCACATATAATGTGGAAGTAAGATGTTACCTTTGTCCTCAAAAAGCAAACCACAAACGAACACCCCACCCCCACCCCACCCCCACCCCACATACACACACAACTGAAAAACAGCTTTTGCTAATATCACTCACATAAATTGAATATCACCCATTTAAATCGAGTATTACTCACATAAGTTGAATATCATCAATACAAATTGAGGATTACCCATATAAATTAAATATCACCCATATAAATTGAGTATTACCCATATAAATTGAATATCATCGATATAAATTGAATATCTCTCATATTAACTGAATATCACCCATATTAATTGAATATCATCCACATTAATTGAACATAATGCATTTATAAATTGAATAGCGCCCATATAAATTGAATATCAGTCACACAATTTAATATCACTCTAAAGAACTGAATGTCACACATAAAATTTAATATCACCCATACTAAATGTGTATGACATACAAATTTAATATCACCATATCAATTGAATATTTTCCATAAAAATTAATATCACCCATACGAATTAAACATCACACATACAAGTTTAATCTCACCAAAATAAATTGAATATCATCCATGACAATTGAACATCACCCATACAAATTGAATATTACCCATACAAATTCAATATCACCTATTCAAATACAGTATCACTCACAAAAATTTTAATTCACGGATACGAATTCAGTATCACCCATTCAAATTCAGTATCATCTACGACAATTCAATATCACCACACAAATTTAATACCACCCATACCACTTCAATAACACTACACAAATTGAATACCACCCATACCAATTCAATATCACCCGTACCAATGAAATATCACCCGTACCAATTAAATATCACCCATACCAATTCAATATCACCCGTACCAATTAAATATCACCCATTCAAATTCAGTATCATCCACGACAATTCAATATCATCCATACAAATTTAATATCATCCGCACGAATTAGATATCATTTATACCAGTTCATTATCACCCATACCAAATTCAGTATTACCCTTACGAATTCAATATCAACCCTACCAAATCATCCGTACAAAAAATTAATATCAATCATACCAGCTCAATATAAACCATACCTGTTTAATATCAAGCATACCAATTCAATGTCATTGATACCAGTTCAATTTTAACCATAATAATTCTATATCAAACATACCAATTCAATGTTTCCTACACCAATTCAATATCATGTAATTTCAATGACTACAGACAGATTCTATGAAAATGGTACAAAATTAAATAATACTTATTTTAGATTTGTGAATTTTGAAAATACAATTCGGCGATCAGCTGTAGATTGTAATGCTCTACACAGTTAATTACATATTTGTAGTGAAATATAACAGACAACAGTGGGATATGCTTCACATCTTTGCAACGAAATTTAATATACAACAGTGAGTCATACATCACATCTTTGTAGTGAAGTATAATAGACAACAGTGGGCCATGTTTCAAATCTTTGTAGTGAAATATAACAGACAACAGTGGACCATACTTCACATCTTTTTAGTGAAATTTAACAAACAACAGTGGGCCATGTTTCAAATCTTTTTAGTGAAATTTAACAGACAACAGCAGGTCATGCTTCACATCTTTATTGTGAAATTTAACAAACAAGAGTGGGTCATGTTTGACATCTTTGTAGTGAAATTTAACAGACAACAGTAGACCATGTTTCACATCTTTGTAGTGAAATATAATAGACAACAGTGGGCCATACTTCACATCTTTGTAGTGAAATTTAACAGACAACAGTAGGCCATGTTTCACATCTTTGTAGTGAAATATAACAGACAACAGTGGGCCATGCTTCACATCTTTATGATGAAATTTAATAAACAAGAGTGGGTCATGTTTGACAATTTGTAGTGAAATTTAACAGACAACAGTGAGTCAGGCTTCACATCTTTGAGTGAAACATAACCTACAGCAGTGGGCTATGTTTCACATCTTTGTGGTGAAATTTAACAGACAACAGTAGGCCATGCTTCACATCTTTGTGGTGAAATTTAACAAACAAGAGTGGGTCATGTTTGACATCTTTGTAGAGAAATTTAATAGACAACAGTGAGTCATACTTCATATTGATGTAGTGAAATATAACCGACAGCAGTGGGTCATGTTTCACATCTTTGTAGTGAAATATAACAGACAACAGTAGGCCATGTTTCACATCTTTGTAGTGAAATATAGCAGACAACCGTGGGCCATGTTTCACATCTTTGTAGTGAAATATAACAGACAACAGTAAATCATTCTTCACATCTTTGTAGTGAAATATAACATACAATAGTGGGTCATGTTTCACATCTTTGTAGTGAAATATAACAGACAACAGTGGGCCATGTTTTACAGGCAGCTCATAATAAGACAATGTAAATAATGACCTTCTAAAGATCTTACGGAAAGTTTCATTCATTGTTCAAGTATGAAATGATATTTGGTAACATCTACATATATTATATGAAATGTTTTTTGAAGACACACACACACAGATATATATATATATATATATATATATATATATATAATGATATATGATAACAATACATATATTATATGAAGCTATATTTGGTAATACCAACATATATTATAAGGCATAGTGATACTTGAGAACATCTACGTAACTGATATAATATAAAGTTATATATGATAACACCTACAGATATTACATGAAGTGTTATTTGATGACACCTACATAAATTATATAAAATAATATTTGATAACACCTACATATAATTCAAATATAATCTGGTTCAATGTCTCACAAAAAGCTTATCATCCGAAAGACCTTCCTCGCACTACTATCGGCTTTGTCTTCGTATCTCTTATGTGAGGACTGACGACCAGTCCGAAGGTATGCACTTGTATGCTAATATTTTATTGTCCCACTAAAAAGAGTTAAGAAAATAACGAAAATATATGAGAACTCTATCACAACGCGAAATCAATGACCTGTCAAAAGAAAGCACGGTAGCTATACGCCCTTTTCTTAGCTGGTCGAGCGTGCAATGTACCTTTGGGATTTGTCAAATATTGACAATCCTTTACCAATGTTGTCCTTTTGTGATCGAATGTATCTCCAAATCGCTCAAGAGCCGAGATTTGACTCTACGGGCATGTAATGCAAACAAGAAGCAACGCGGAATGATCCTTTATATACAGCTTTAAGTCAACTTTTCTTCCATCTGAAATGAATCATCGTATATATATTGTTCGAAGTCAACTTTCCTTCCAATTAAAAAAAAAATTCTATGAATTTTGTGATACTTACTCTGATTGGATTTGATTACAATCTTATGACCTGCACACATTATCATTTTAGACGGCACAGAATGTCACATTAACAGAATATTCCATTACATGTCACAGTAACAGACTGTCACTTTAAAGGTCACCGAACATCACATTAACATAATATCACACTAGACGGCCCAACAGATCACATTAACATAAAGTCATATTAGAGACAGGTCTAGATTTCACTACTCATTAAATATTAACCAGGTACACATGAAATATTAACCAGGTACATATGAAATATTAACAAGGTACACATGAAATATTAACAAGGTACACATGAACTATTTATAAGCTGCATAGTCTCATTCAGCTAGACTCGTAGCTTAAATACATTTACGCCGAACGAACCTTAACAAGGTCTCTAATTGCATGCTACTGTTAGGTGTCGCTCATTTCTTTTTCTTTTTACCCCCTTTTTCATCTTTTTATAAAATTAAATATCCACAGCAAAGTCTATCAGAATTATTTGTGCATAAATGACAAATGTCAATGTTGCAAGCCACGGGCGATAGTCCGCTACGCTCCTTTATCATCCGTAGCTGCTTGTACTGATATTTATTCGTTGTTCACTGATGCATATAAAGAAAACTACCGATACTACCATATATCAATCTACCACACATAAATTAGAGTGCCCGCTTTATCAATCAATGAATGACTGTGCCTGGAAAATACAATTTGATTTGTTCATTCCAATAGCCTAAATGGTCATAATGGGAAAAAATAAATGTCCTAGCACATATAGGTTAAGCAGGCTTAGAAATATCCATGAGAAATGAGGAAATCTCCGTACATGCACCAACGGTGACCGTAGGATTGACCTAAATAGGCCGGTAACCAGCACAATATGTTTATCCCGATTATTTAGTCTTGTAACTGAGCGCATAGCAGGAAGCATGTCACACAGGAAATCATAACAATGGGCGCTTTGCAAATGTGACAAAATTACGGAGATTCAGTGCTTTTACTAATATTTAACATATAAGTTTTCTGCTTTCTAACGAAAGAATTGACAGAAGTTCATTCAGAACATACTTGGCCTTTTCCGTCAAATCGACAAAGAAACATTATCTGCAATTCGGCATTAAAAAACTATATTTTGACTTACTTTTTGCTACATGAAGTTATTTGGCGCAGAAGAAGACAAAGTCATAATCTATGCATTCACATATTCTCTGTCAATCCTAGTCTCGTAGATTGCCGAGGTAGTTCCAGTTGGCATGCATACGAAGCATGTCCACTCGTAGGTTGCCGAGGTGGTTCCAGTTGGTATGCATACGAAGCATGTCTACTCGTAGGTTGCCGAGGTGGTTCCTGTTGGCATGCATACGAAGCATGTCCACTCGTAGGTTGCCGAGGTGGTTCCAGTTGGCATGCATACAAAGCATGTCCAGCAGGATCTACCGTAAAATTTTGAATCGTATAGATCTTAAAGAACCTTACTAGATCATTGTGTATCACAGATCTCATGAGAGATGCCACACAAGAGATCTGGAGAGAGAGAGAGAGAGAGAGAGAGAGAGAGAGAGAGAGAGAGAGAGAGAGAGAGAGAGAGAGAGAGAGAGAGAGAGAGAGAGAGAGTATTTGTAGCAAAACATATAATCTTAAATTTCTTTTGAAACCAATGAGCATCAATATATAGCAATGTTTTGCGTAAAGATTTGTAAACAATTTTGCTCTGCAGAGGTTCCTATTTAAAGGAGGTATATTCAAGACAAAAACAGCAACAATAATAAAAGCAAATCTGCCTTTCTATTTTTTTTCCTAAAGTAGGACAGTAGCTTGGAGCTTTGCTATGAGGTGTCGTAGCGGACAACTGCTGGTCAACCGAGAAAGCTGCATTTTAAATTTCGATATCGTATGTCGAGAAGTCCAATAGACTTGCTGAGTCAACTTGCATGTCCTTAAAATTCCATTTTCTAGATCGAGATTTTAGATTTTATAATGTTGAATTAAACATTGGTGGTTTAATGTCCTATTTCCTATGTCGACGTTTTATTTTAACAGTGTATATTTTGAATTTCACAACTGTGGTTGAAATTGCAATATTATATCTTTGTGATGAAAGTTCTATTTTATGGCGAGTATTAAGATTTTATCTGCTGAATTTCAATGCAACGAGAAGCAGCCTCCTTGTTTAAAAATAACGCGAGCGACCTCTAGCGAAGAAATTCATAGTAATTCTCGACATGTGAATGGTCACTTTCAAAAACTGCAAATGCATAAATATATTATTTTGAATTTTTAAAGTGGACATTGCGTTATTTTTAACACCAACACATCATTCACCATTTAAAACAAGCAATTCTGACAAGCACAATAAAGTGTCCAACCACCGCTGTGTAATTCAACAGATGCAGTCTAAAACTCAACATACGAAATGGAACTTTCAGCACAATCAATGTGATTCAACATGTTAAATTGAGACTCTCGACATATGACATTAAAATGCCAACAACCGCCGTGTAATTCAGAAGTTACATCGATTTTTCAAGCAACACTGTGTAATTCAACAGATGAAAGCTAAATACTCAACATATGAAATGGAACTTTCAACATAAACCCTCTGAACCAATACGAAAATTAGGAATTTTCGACGTCTGACATTGAAATTTAAACCACCGAAATTTAATTCAAACAACACAATCTAAAACCTCGACACAGAAAATATAACTTTCAATTATCACAGTTTAATTCAACAGATAGTCAAAAATCTCGACCTAGAAAATGGAACATTAAGGACAAGTAATTTTGAAACAACACGTGAAATTATAAATCTTGACATTAAAATTTCAACGGCAACGTTCTGATTAGACCGGCTTTTGGCTGCTACAGCGCCTCATACTTTACTGAACTGTTTTTGTGTTTTGAACCCACATTAAACATTCCTTCTTATGTTTTGCATATGTTGCAGATATTAGAAATCACGTGACACATGTGTCTGTGTTTTAGAATTTCACTTAAATAATCTTATATGAGATAAAAAAAATAGTTATATACAGACGAACTGGCTCATATGAGATACCCCAATACACCAATTTTGTTTTATAGAATATAAACAGGCAAATATTTTTTGTACCCTTTAGAATTAAAATAGATACTAATGAGTTTGCATGATAAATATAGGCAATCCAGTGCTGATAACGAGTAGACAATTTACATAAACAATATTTTCTGTTTGACGATTTCAAACAGAACTTTCAATATAACCCAAAAGAATTTTTTGGAGAAACACAAATATGATAGTAAATAATGTTCATAAAATCTTAACCAAAAATTTTGACTGATATGTATATTTTTTTTTTAAATCTGAAGTCATATCGAAGTGTAAACGTGTGTCCAGTATCAAGCCCAACTTGGCAGTAAGTTGGTCCAGTGTATGAAACACAATTAAATTTGTCCGCAAAATCAAGTCCAACTTGAAAATAAGTTAGTCCAGTATATCAAGTCCAGCTTGGAAGTATATTCATCCAGTATTAAGCCCAACACGGCAGTAGGTTTATCCAGTATTAAGCCCAATACGGCAGTAGGTTTGTCCAATATTAAGCCCAACGTGGTAGTAGGTTTGTCCAGTATTAAGGCCCATCAAGGCATTATGTCTGTCCAGTATTAAGCCAAACACCGCAGTAGGTTTGCCAAGTATTAAGCCCAACACGGCAGTAAATCTATCCAGTATTAAGCCCAACACGGCAGTAGGTTTGTCAAGTATTAAACCCAATATGGCAGTAGGTTTGTCCATTATTAAGCCCAAGACGGCAGTAGGTTTCTCCAGTATTAAGCAAAGCAAGGCAGTGGGTTTGTCCACTATTAAGCCCAACACGGCACTAGGTTTGTCCATTATTAAGCCCAACACGGCAGTAGGTTTGTCCAGTATTAAGCCAAACAAGGCAGTAGGTTTGTCCAGTATTAGGCACAATACGGCAGTAGGTTTCTCCAGTATTAGGCCCAACACAGCAGTAGGTTTGTCCAGTATTAAGCCCAACACGGCAGTAGGTTTGTCCAGTATTAAGCCCAACACGGCAGTAGGTTTGTCCAGTATTAAGCACAACACGACAGTATATTTGTCCAGTATTAAGCCAGACAAGGCAGTAGATTTGTACAGTATTAAGCCCAAGACCGCTGTATGTTTGTCCAGTATCAAGCCCAACACGGCGGTTGGTGTATCCAGTATTAAGCCCAACACAGCAGTAGATTTGTCCAGTATTAAGCCAAACCCGGCAGTAGATTTGTACAGTATTAAGCCCAACACGGCAGTAGGTTTGTCCAGTACCAATCCCAAGACGGCGGTATGTGTATCCAGTATTAAGTCCAACACGGCAGTAGATTTGTCCAGTATTAAACCCAACACGGCAGTAGGTTTGTCCAGTATCAAGCCCAAGACGGCGGTATGTGTATCCAGTATTAAGCCCAACACGGCAGTAGGTTTGTCCAGTATCAAGCCCAAGACGGCGGTATGTGTATCCAGTATTAAACCCAACACAGCAGTAGGTTTGTCCAATATCAAGCCCAAGACGACGGTATGTGTATCCAGTATTAAGCCCAACACGGCAGTAGGTTTGTCCAGTATGAAGCCCAAGACGGCGGTATGTGTATCCATTATTAAGTCCAACACGGCAGTAGGTTTGTCCAGTATTAAACCCAAGACGGCAGTAGGTTTGTCCAGTATCAAGCCCAAGACGACGGTATGTGTATCCAGTATTAAGCCCAACACGGCAGTAGGTTTGTCCAGTATCAAGCCCAACACGGCGGTATGTGTATCCAGTACTAAGCCCAACACGGCGGTATGTGTATCCAGTATTAAGCCCAACACGGAGGTATGTGTATCCAGTATTAAGCCCAACACGGCGGTATGTGTATCCAGTATTAAGCCCAACACGGCGGTATGTGAATCCAGTATTAATCCCAACACGGCGGTATGTGTATCCAGTATTAAGCCCAACACGGCGGTATGTGTATCCAGTATTAAGCCCAACACGGCGGTATGTGTATCCAGTATTAAGACCAACACGGCGGTATGTGTATCCAGTATTAAGCCCAATACAGCAGTAGGTTTGTCCAGTATCAAGCCCAACACGGCGGTATGTGTATCCAGTATTAAGCCCAACACGGCGGTATGTGTATCCAGTATTAAGCCCAACACGGCGGTATGTGTATCCAGTATTAAGCCCAACACGGCGGTATGTGTATCCAGTATTAAGCCCAACACGGCGGTATGTGTATCCAGTATTAAGCCCATCATGGCATTAAGTTTGTCCAGTATATAAAGCACGACCTTGCAGTATCCTTGTCTTGTATATCAAGTCAAACTTGGCAGTTAAGTTTGTTCAGTATCGTATCCAACTTTGCAGTAAGTTTGTCCATCATGAAACCCAACTCGTCAGTAAGTTTGTCCAGTATATCGAGCCCACCTTGGCAGTAAGTTTGTTAAGTATATCAAGCCCAACTTGGCAGTAAGTTTGATACTTACAGAAAGATATGAAATATAAGCAAAGTTGTAAATCTAAATTTTATGATAAGACAGGTGCGTAACGATTTTTTTTAAAACTTGAATAATGAGACTGATTTAGTATGCTTTTACACTTCAAGATGGCATGCCAGTCTACCTACGTTAATGTTGCCTTATCTCCTTAATTATGGCCCATTTGGATAGATATCAACTGACGTTTGGTATGACTGCTTACATTATAATATGTTACATTGGGAACATCGCGTGAACTAGTCCATATAAACGAATTAACATTGAGTAAATCTGAGTAAATCTGATATGAAATAACTAAAACCGTACTGCCATTTTTTTTCAAATTTAAAAAAAAGTCTTATGTCTGTACAATTTAACAACTTTTAATATGTTAGAAATCATTTGGGCGGATGTTACATCAAATTTCAGAACAGTTTTTTTTTTAAGGTACTGTGCTATTCGAATAAATAGAGAGCAGCTAATTCGAATTTTCTCAAGTGAAATAAGGCAGTCTGAAAAAGTTTTATTTTACTAAAGACAAAATAATTTGTTGATATACGGTTGTTGAAAGTTCGTTTGGTTTCCAGTGATATTTTAAGGCATTGGCACGCGAGGCACGTGCCTGTGGCCCCACGCAGCAAGGGGCCCTGCGGCGGCCCAAGACACAAAATTTCGGTGTTGTGTTAGCAGTTTAGTACTATATTAATAAATCTAACAATTTGACACACATGCAAATGAAAATGCAATGTAATACTCTTCATATGGGACAGAGAGATTGAGGTGCAATTCTGATTATTTTTAAGGTTAGAGTTTGTGGTTAGGGTCCCCAAATTTCTTAAAAAGGCTCATTTGGTTTCACCAGAGGACAGGAGTACAAATGCACCATGCACCAGTAATTACAATATTATCCATGTATATTTACAGACGAATTAATTTCAATTGCATAGATGTCCATACAAATTAAATGTTTGTTAAGTAAAAGGGATTAAATACAATACAATTTTAACAGGTGGGGTCTTGCTATAAATGGTTGTGTATGTTTACATTCAGCTACAGGTGTGGACTAAAATTTCATCTGTATATGTAACGTTACACAGGTGTGAACAAGGAAAGCGGCAAGAAGGAAATCACTCAAATATTATCTACAAATAAAAGGGGCTTTCTCAGTATTGTACCATTAAAGACCACCGACGTTGCCGAGGCGAAGAGAACTATTTGCTTTTCGCATAAAAGGAAACCAAATATTTTTGACAACTACTTTACTTGAATACATTTGGATGTCATATATTGACATCATAACTTAAGTTGGGTATAGGTGTTTAAAAAGAATGGCATGATAACAATATTTAAAGTTTGTACCCGTGTCCAAAATATTAAAAATAGTGAATTGCGTTTAGTCTAAAAACAATTAAATCTTGATCCACAATAGCTGTATCTTTATTCGCATCTGATAAATTAAACAACATACTTTTGTTATGTTTTATGTCTTTTTATCTATCTATTTATCTATCAATCTGTCTACCTACCTAACTTTCTACCTAGGTAGGTATCTATCTATCTATCTATCTATCTATCTATCTATCTATCTATCTATCTATCTATCTGTCTGTCTGTCTGTCTGTCTGTCTGTCATTTAGTACTAGTGGCATTATCACATAATAAACTCATTGAATCCTCTTCCTTGCCTTACACAATTATCTTACGAATATTTGGTAATTTCCTGTTGTTGTGATTTTGCGCTATGGACTTCATCGTTATCTTTGAATTTTAGTGGATATTGTCTGATTAATGGCCACCTTTACATGTTGTGCTTTATAACCATAATCCCCAAACAACAAAACTGTATCGCGGAGAAGCGCGAGGTTGCCTCGATCGCCTTGCCCTAAGGCCGGGTGTGAAGACTGATTCAATACTTTCCAGGAAAAAGGGGCAGGTTGTGCTATAGCTAAATTTATGCACTTGTTTAACTATGGTGCCCAGAGACGTTCATGGTATGGTAATCAAAACTGACATTTTTAAAAAATATTTAGATGAATGTGCTTGGTAGTGGTGGTGGTGGTGATGGGGCGCTATAGCTATACGTGCAGTGCCGATTTTAATAGCATATTCAGTATCATTGACGACGACTTATTGAAATGGTTAATCTTCCACTTGAAATTATTGGAATGGTTGAATTCCCACTTGAAAATCACTGTAAAGGTTGAACTTGCACTTGAAAATGCCAATGCTGCTGATTCAGTTGTGATTTTGTATCCAACTTTGCTTTAAAGCAAGTAAAGCAATGCATGAATGCAGAGTAATATACCTTATAGAAAAATACAATGCTTCACTGAGAAGAAAAAAAGACAACTCGCGTTTTTGACGTGACGAAACGTTTTCTGCTAAAGCGAGAGATCCATGTGCTTCACCTCTCTTATATGACGTTATTAGCAACGGTAACGAACGAGGTTCACCGAAGCTCAGTCCATATCGGCGATGGTTCAACATGTCATTGCCAGCATAGACTATTTCACATACGGGAATAGCCTTGCTTTGGGTAGTAAATTGAAATAATATTAACATTAAAAAATTGACGAAATAAAAGAAAAGTTTTTTTACCTTATTTGTAACAATGCTCAAAGTGCTTGTATAAGTGTTAACATTTTGTTTACTGTTCGTTAGTTTATGCGAATTCGTCAGAAAAAGAGGTCAAAACAAAACATGGCATATATTTAAGGTTCTTGCAAAACTGAAACTGTGCTGACAAAAGTGTTCGAGATTGAACTGGGAGGGCTCACCTGTGAAGCGATTAGTGATATTTATTCATTTAGAATTTAACATGTGCAGGGTTACTAGAATTCGTTGTAATGAAAATGGGAACATGAATTTTACAGCAGTTATAACATATGATTTACGTGTATATTTCAATGGCAGTTGTATAAAATAACAGGGGCCCCGAGTGGCCGAGTGGTCTAAAGCGCTGTCCGTTACGGATCACTGCCATCTCACCTCTGTCTGCATGGGTTCGAGTCTAGGATTCGGCGAATGTGGATATGTGAGAAAGCTTGCCAGTAGCTTCTCGTGGGTCGGTGGTTCTTTCCGGTGATTTCCCGGTTTCTTCCTCCACCATTAATACTGGCCGCCATGAATAGCCTATCGTGTGCTGAAAAATGGCGTTAAGCCCAACAACAATAACAAAAAACAATAAAATAACACGGGATATCACTATATAGTTCTAAAATACCGCAAATGCGTTACTGAACTTGAATATTCGCATAGGTTCATTGTTCTGGCGGTCCGACAAGCTTTAGTACATCAACACAAACAAGTTAACTGTACATATTCACTAACCCCTTAGGTATGAGGTATTAAAGAACGTGTACACACTGTTTTTTTGCAACCCACGTATAATTAGTTTAAATTTGCTAATTTCATTAAAAAATGCGATTTTTATTGACAGCCATTATTTTTATTCCAATGAGTACATGAGTGTAGAGTTAGTTCAATAAATCCCCCTTTTACCCTCTTTATCAGCATCATCATCATCGTCGTCGTCGTCTTCGTTATTATTATTATTATTATTATTATTATTATTATTATTATTATTATTATTATTATTATTATTATTATTATTATTAAACGTGTCATATATTTCACTTTGGGATTAGTATTATCGCCTCATTACTGTCTGCGTACTGTCACCAAAATACGCGCACACAACCATATAATAATGCTCATATTCAAAATAATAAATAATCCGTTTAAATTTAACTCTTATATCACCACCAAAATTGAGACGAAAACTGCTCAAAATATAGACAACATTCTTGGGTATTGAACCGGAATGACAATGGTGACCTGAGTTCATTTACCAATAGTAAATAAAGTTTGATTGACCTAGATATTGAGAAGAGACACAGCCAGTATTACCATGCTACGTGATGCCATACGGGTGATAACAACACGATGCTTTACGTGTGATAACACTAAGCTATACGTTTGATAGTTATGCACACACTATAGACAGACTTAAATAATTTGCTGATGTAACTGGCTGAAATGTCAATTGACCATAATTAACCAGCATCGCGCAAAGGTAGCCGTGTTTGAATCAACTCTTAAGTCCATGGACTTGCAAACTTTTTGGGAAAATAGTATCCCAGATGAGTATCATGTCTGAATCTGTTACCTAAAAAAACCCACTCATTGTTCTGGTCGGAAGTATGACCAAGGTCTGTAGGCGAAAATGAGAATCGGTCAGGAAATCGGCAAAAATAATAATAATAATAATAATAATAATAATAATAATAATAATAATAATAATAATAATAATAATAATAATAATAATAATAATAATGATTTTTATTGTTCAGGTTTCATGACGGATGACCAGATGGCTCAGTGTAACATGCTCTCCCAGGAAGGGTATCTTACGGCTTCTCAGGCTCGCCAAAAGCGGGTGCGGACATCCTTCAAGCACCATCAGTTACGGACGATGAAGTCCTACTTTACTCTGAACCATAATCCTGACGCCAAGGATCTCAAGCAACTTGCACAGAAAACGGGGCTTTCTAAGAGAGTTTTGCAGGTAGGACGGACAAAAAATTTGATGCCGTATATTAGGATGTAAATGATGTGTGTGCGTGCGCGTGTGTGTGTGTGTAAAGAGAGAGAGAGAGAGAGAGAGAGAGAGAGAGAGAGAGAGAGAGAGAGAGAGAGAGAGAGAGTGTTCATTTGACTTGACCTCTCGGATTTTGAAAGAACGATCCATCTGTTAATTAACATATTTTAATTAGAATTAGTGTACTAGAAAAAATCTCAGAAATAATCATAAAAGTTGGACTAAAGCTGTCCAAGTTCAAACGAAATGAAATGTATATCTTATACCATACTGCATAACCATACTGCATAACCATACTGTATAACCATACTGCATAACCATACTGTATAACCATACTGCATAACCATACTGTATAACCATACTGCATAACCATACTGTATAACCATACTGAATAACCATACTGCATAACCATACTGAATAACCATACTGCATAACCATACTGAATAACCATGCTGTATAGCATACTGTATATCCATACTGTATAACCTTACTGTATAACCATACTCTATATCTGTACTGTATAACCATACGAAATTTTGTCGAGTATTTGCACGGGGTGATGAGGTACTGAATTGAAATGCTATACTGTAGAACAATTCAACGCTTCTTTAAATCTTGGAACGAGTTATGTGGTACTGATTTGAAATGCCATGTTGTATAACCATACAAAGTTTATTTAGTATTAGAACGAGTTATGTGGTACTGGTCTGAAATGCCATGCTATATAACCATACGAAGTTTATTTGAGTATCGGAAGGAATGATGGGGCATTGATAGGAAATATCCTTCTTACAGCCTTGTTAGGAATGATGGAGTACTGATTTGATACATTACTGTAAAACCATACAGTTTCTTTGAGTACTGGAACGAGTGATGGGGTACTAATTTAAAATGCCGTACTGTATAACGATACAAAGATTCTTTGAGCCTTTGCAGGAGTGATGGAGTATTTGAGTATTGTATAATCACACAAAGTGTTTATGAGTATTGGAAGGTGGGATGGAGTGCTTATATGAAACACATTGTTGTAAAAACATACGAAGTAGTCTGAGTTATGGAAGAAGTGATTTGGTACTGATTTGAAATGCCGTACTGTATAACCACACACAGATTATTTGAATATTCGAAGGAGTGATTTGGTACTGAATGGAAGTAAACATAAATGCAGCTGTGGACTTCTCAGCAAAAATATATTTAAAATTACGAAAGAGATCCTTTCTTGATAATATGTTTGTTGCAACAGCTTTCAAATACAATGCTGATAAAAATCTGAGCACACGTGTCTCACAAACAGCAGGGCTAATTAGCTCAATTTGTTGTTTGCAAAAGTGTATTTTCTTAATGCTGTACATTTTCGCTAAGGGTTGCCGATCCTTGGTGGCGACTTCTTGCAAGCGAAATAATTGTGTGATGGAGTTAGAAGAAAACATGCGCCCAATTTCAAGATGACATTGTATTATAATAGTCCGCACAAAATAACAATATTATTATTTATAAGATAACTGAGGACTTTTTTCTGGCATGTGTACAGAATTAAAAGAGGTTTATTTCATTTTTTAAGCACTATGGTGCAAAGCATTCCCACCGGCTAAAATACTATTCAATTTTTTTTCAAATGATACGTTACTGATATAGATTTTTTAAAGTAAAATTATCTACTTATTTCATAATGTTTTGGGTATTCAGCTACAGTTTATCTCTAAAGTTTCTCTTGAAAGCGGAATGAAAGTAAAAGCAGAATCATAATTGTACCAAATAGCTGCGCATGAGCAGATTATAGTCCGACTGATGAGATCTGATTGTCTTTCGTAGTGTGCGTATTTATGTACGAATCTAAGGTGTATGCTTACCATTACAAACAAATTGCCAGGCAGCCAAATTGTTTACTTAGTCTAGATTAACATACGATAACAGTACAGTCTCATTGTGTACGTAGTCTAGATTAACACACAATAACAGTACAGTCTCCTTTTGTACGTAGTCTAGATTAACATACGATACAGTCTCCTTGTGTACGTAGACTAGATTAACACACGATACAGTCTCCTTGTGTACGTAGACTATATTAACACACGATACAGTCTCCTTGTGTACGTAGACTAGGTTAACACAAGATTACAGTGCAATGCGACAGCGATTATAATAATGCAATAACTATATATATATATATATATATATATATATATATATATATATATATATATATATATATATATATATATATATATATATATATATATATATATATATTAAAACACGTACATATAGCGGACTGGACGCCTCACTGCAATACACAATATGTATATAGTCAAATATGTGCAGATGGCCCACTGGGATCCTCAGGGTAACTTCCCCGACCCACATATAGAAAAACAAAATGCAAAGTAAACACCAAGCTGGGTTTTTATAAAAATATTCTCAGTGAGCCATTGAAAATAATGTATCGCCTTAAGTCACTAAAGCCACAACGCACACCGATACATATGGACGGCAGATTAATAGTATTGCGGACAAAGGTCGGGCATGGCGTGATTTATGTGCTTTTCGGACATTAATGCCTAGTGTCTGTCGTCTATCTAACTAACAGCATAATTTTTGACATTCATGTCTAATTCATGGACTCGTTTGCTTGAATTATCAAATATGGTTTTAGCTTCAAATGAAAGGGTATGATTAGTACGGTAAACGCATATTTTGGACTTAAAATGTTTTTAAAGAAAGAGGCGTCTTAAAAATATTCTGAATGCAAAATATATCCATACAACTCTTTCATAAAATAAGTAAACTTATTTATTACATCCTATAAAGCAATCGAACCGCTTTTATGTTCCAGGTGAAGTAGCGTCACTGTGTGAATTTCGTACAGATTCAACGACCCATATTACGTATTCTCATTGATTAGGCTTGATTGTATCATGTACAACAACTTTTGAAATGTTTCATTCAAAATTAAGATTAAGAGCGGTTTCCGCTTTAAAGACAACAAATAGCCCTTTCGTAATACTGTTGCATACATAATTTATTGAACCACTAGGAAACTGTCATGAAAGAGTTCCAATTGTGTGACAGCAAAATATGAGTGAAGTCAAAGTCAAAATCACACTTTAGTATCAAGATGGCAGATAAGAAGAAAATTACAACAGGCAACAAACCAAAAACATTCTAATTTTCCAGACATGTATTGGTTAATTGATTAATCTTTAAAGATGCAATTATTGAATCCCTGTACACGATACATATTTCACATATTAAAACCAAAATACGTATCTGAAATAATTGGTTATAGTTCTGCTGAACGTTGTACAATGAAGAATAATTTAGCAAAATCCTGGATGACTAGATAAATAAATAATGACGATGTATCACTGGATGGTTGCTGACGTAGCAATGACCAAAGGTAACTATTTAAATGGTGGCATTTCTCCATTTCAGGTTTGGTTTCAGAACGCAAGGGCAAAGCACCGACGCCAGGTTATGAAACACGACGGGGAAAAATCAGAGTCTGGCGCGGACGCACAGACTGAGGGTGTCACACGCCTGGACGGAGAAAAATCAAATGATTCCAAAACATTTGTGGACATAAGTAACAACAGTTCATCGGAACATTCTAACATGAGCTCTACACCCTCGTTATCGGACATTCAAAATGGTATGGCGGAATACGAGCCCGGGACAGGAACTCGGATTTCTGATCTCTTCTCGAGCACCTTGAATTCCCTCAATTGAATTAAGGTTAAAAGGCCGATTTGAGTGTTTCTCGGAGATTTCACAACCAATACATTAATCTAATCATGAAACAGATAGGACTGATTTTTTAATAGATATTTTCTCTCCCGTACTACCGCCGACATGCGAAACATCTCTGTTTCTTCTGTCGTTTTACCGGGTATCTAACACCAACTGTTGAGTAATTACAAATGTTGTCATCAGTACCAGCAGACGAGATTCAAAGCGAGTCTATCCGATCTTGGCCAGGGAATCAGACTAATTACCATGACACTGGTACCTGCGGATACTTTGAAGAGCACTAATAGACAATAGCGCTGTTCTTCAAACGGCCCTGGCAAATCATGTATTAACACAATCTATCGTTTAAACACTGTTATTGCCATATAGAAAATTAACACGTGACATATATCGAAAACAAGTTGTTGACCTTGCCGGTTCCTCTCTATTTTGTGTAATGAATGTGCAATTGTTGTAATAGCCATTGCTTGTGGTCATTATTGTGCTGTTATGGTTGTCGTCTTTTCGATGATCGTACGATAATAAACGTAAATAATACACTACGATATCATATTTGCGTTAGTTTTTACAAGTGCCATGTTTTAATAAATATACGCAATATTCTCCAAGGTATAGCTTTTATTATGAGGAAGAAATATACCGAATAGTCTTGCGCTTATCCTCAGGATATGGGTCTGCTTTCAGCGATCAAAATAAATAATAGTGCACATAATATTTAAAACGTAAGACATGGCCTCTTCCGTGTCTAAATATTCGACAAATCGATAGAAATAGACGGTAATTAGATTTCAATTAATTTATATCAAAAGCTTGTGTTCAAAATGAAGTTTGTTTTCTGATTTTATGTACTTCCTTATGGTGGTGTTTCCTTTCAATGTAAGTTTGTTGCCTCTTAGATATTCTTTATGCAGGTATTTCTATTCAAGTGCTTGCTACTGCCACCTTAGATTTAATACATACTAGGACCAGGGGAATTGGAAACTCCAATAGCATATACATGGACCAGAGGAATTGGAAACTCCAATAGTACATACTTGAACCAGGGGAATTGGAAACTCCAATAGTGTATCCAAGGACCAGGGGAATTAGAAACTCCAATTGTACATACATGGACCAGGGGAATTGGAAACTCCAATAGTACATACATTGACCAGGGGAACTGGAAACTCCAGTAGTTCATACATGGATCAGGGAAAATTTGAAACTCCAATAGTGTATCCAAGGACCAGGGGGAATTGGAAACTCCAATAGTACATACATGAACCAGGGGAATTGGAAACTCCAATAGTGCATCCAAGGACCAGGGGAATTAGAAACTCCAATAGTACATACATGGACCAGGGGAATTGGAAACTCCAATAGAACATACATGGACCAGGGGAATTGGAAACTCCAATAGTACATACTTGAACCAGGGGAAATTGGAAACTCCAATAGTGTATCCAAGGACCATGGGAATTAGAAACTCCAATAATGCATACAAGGATCAGGGGAATAGGAAACTCTAATAGTACATACTAAGACCAAGGGAATTGAAACTAATAGTTCATACAAGGACAAGGGGATATGGAAGCTCCAATTTTACATATACAAGGACCAGGGGAACTGGAAACTCCAATAGTACATACAAGACCCAGGGGAAATGGAAACTCTAATAGTTCATACAGGACTAGCTGGAATGTGAATCCCCAAAGGGTTAGTATAAACCAGGACCAGGGGAATGGGAAACTCGAAAGAGTTAGGAATACTTTGATTGGGAAGGCGGACATGCTAGGACTAGTGGAATGGAAACTCCAAAGAGCTGCAACACGACAAATATTCTATTTAATGATTCAAATGAGTATCCTTGTTGTCAGCTCAAGAGTATTTAGACAAAACAAGAATGATCTGAATGTCGTTTCCGGTAGGCTAAAAACCTAATTGATAAATTTAGGGTACTGGTCGATTGGTGGTTAATGAAAGGTATCTATAAAAGTTAATTCTTCCCTTTCGACTGGTTTAACTTATATGGCTTACATGAAAGTACCATGTACCACTGGTTTATTTCCAAAATTACTGCTTCTTTAATAACGTACGTAATACATTAAATAAATTTTAATCTCTACCCTCCGTTCGGATATTTTTATCTTGTCATGTTCAATTCAATGACAACTCATTTCTTTCAGATATAAAGTGCGAGTGTTATGTTTCAAAAAGAGAAAGCCTCCCCCTTCCTTTTAGCTATAAATCGATACCAGGTTCTGGTTTCGTTCCAAACAGCTTTCACCGACGCTGATCACATGTCTGGCAGCTTGCAATGTATTGCTCCAATCAACGGAAGTGAAACCATGGACAGTTATATTGTGTGTGTGGATACCGCGCTATCAGGCATGCGTGCACTGTTACGTCAGAGTGCACATGGTAATGGCGGTTAGAATTCCCCTGTCCGATCTAATTATGGGTAACACCGCGTGCACTCATTTCCAAGAAAGTGAAAAATTACAAATTTCATGAGACACAACATTCTAATGCCCGAAATAGATGGACTGCAGAAGTAAATTTGATAGGAAACCGTTCTCAATGTCCCAACTATTATAAATTGTATCAAACTATTTACGGAGGCACAATGCATCTGGTGCGAATTTTCTAACCGTCTCTTACATGCTAGAGTTTACAATCAATGTGCAAGAGTAAATTAAAAGAAAAAAAAATAATACAAGAGTTGAAACAATTTAGTATTAACATATTATTATAGATAATCATTGAAAGAAAGAAAGAAAGAAAGAAAGAAAGAAAGAAAGAAAGAAAGAAAGAAAGAATGTGTTTTAATAAAGCTACATAGGACAGTCAACCTATATTATGTACTGCACGTGAAAACAAAAACTAAGTTACAAATTATAATAACGCGTTTAGATGCAAACGTAATTTTAGCATACGCAGATGTTGGTAACATTAAGTTTAATGGGTACATGAATACATGAATACAAAATATACGGAGAAAAATCAAACATACCAATAATCAAATCAAGAAATAAAAATACACAAAAATAAAACTAATGAAAGAGAAGGTAATGATAACGCAATAATATCGCCGTTCAAATGGACGTGATATAGAACATGTTAGAAATACTCAACAATTCATGCAAAAGTTAAGTTTATTTTCGTTTAGTCTAAGCATATTTTATTGCCGTAAAATATTATAATTGCAAATGGATTGGAAGCATGTTCATAAAACATGTAACAACTTCATATAAAACCCAACCGCATGGTCAGTATAACTGATCACGTGACACAATAAGTGGGAAATGCATGATAGAAAAGACAGATCAGATAAAGGAGAGTGACAAGAAAAGATGGAGGTGGAATTGGAAATGGTGGATAATTCCTAGATTATTTTCTGCATCTATATTCTTCCACATGCGAAAGAAATAGACCAGTTCTGTATATAACAAGACGCTCTTTATTTGTTTGGTAAATATCAACTGACGTATTATTCAAAAGTGTTTGGAATTAAATGGTGGATGTACGTGAGATAAAAACATATACATAACCGTTATCAATTTCGTCGTCAATAAAAATGATTTAAAACAAGAATTAATTCTCTGACCGTGCAACACAGGAAAATTATAATATATGTACATTTATGGTACATATACATGGAATATTGAGGAAAGAAATGATTGACACAAGATAGTTTTTACTTATCTGAGTAAGAAAAGCATTGCCATACATGCATGCAAAGGCATTACATCACGAAAGCACATGTACAAAATCTGCAACAATAATATGTTCCTTTACCCCCCCCCAAGTGTATATAAATCGGTTAGACAAGACAGATTTTGAAGTATCAGAGCAAGATAATCACAGAGACAGCTCATTTATCATTTGCAAAAAGTCAATGTGAAATTTTCTTTACATATCTTATATCCCCACCCTCTTTAATGTTTTGTTTGGAAATGAGTTCAAAATAAATTTGCTCTCTCTCTCTCTCTCTCTCTCTCTCTCTCTCTCTCTCTCTCTCTCTCTCTCTCTCTCTCTCTCTCTCTCTCTCTCTCTCTCTCATACATACATACATACATACATACATACATACATACATACATACATACATACATACATACATACATACATACATACATACATACATACATACATACATACATACATACATACATACATACATACATACGTGTTATAAACGGCGACATTCTTTGCTTTTGCGACAAAAGCGAAGTTTATTCAAAAGAAATTCATTGATTCTAGAGTATTTCATCTTATTTTTCTTTTCCTAAGCAAGTAAACTAATTTTGGATGACATAGAATGATAGTCCAATTGCATCGATTTTTATAACATAATCTGAATGTCCGATTTTTCGATATTCATAATATAGTCTTCTAATCCGATTGTATTGATATGCATAATATAGTCTCATAGTTCGATTGTATCAATATGTATAACATAGGCTGATAGTCCAATTTTATCGATGTTCATAAAAAAATCTAATAGGCTAAATTTCCGATTGTATCGATATGCATACCATTGATATTCCGATTGTATCGATGTGCATACCATTGATATTCCGATTGTAACGATGTGCATAACATAATCTAATAGTCTGAATGTCCAATTGTATCGATATGCATTCACTGGTATTCCGATTGTATCGATGTGCATAACATAATCTAATATTCTGAATTTCCGATTGTATCTATATTCATACTATTGATATTCCGATTGTTTCGATGTGTATAACTTAATCTAATAGTCTGAATTTCTAATTGCATCGATATGCATGCTATTGATATTCCGATTGTATCGATGTGCGTAACATTGACATGAAACCTGAACACTTTTATTGTTTATAACGCGACGTTTAAAAGGGTTCTGTTTTTATCGGAAAACAAGTTAGTTTTAAACTTCCTATATGTAATTAGTAATTTTATATTTCTCTTTTGCAATATAATGGAATGTTTCTGTGTTTTATGTGCAAAGCCAGTTTATGTCAAATTTTCTTTTGCCTGCACCTTAAGACAGATCTTGGGTTATTATTTACATCCGAATTATCGAATTATATGGGACTTAAGATGTAAAGAATTCTTTCAAACATAAAACTAATTTTCTCGCATTATCACGTTTACAGTGTTTAAAATGCCATCATACATGACGCTTTTATGTAATTTTCCAATGGTATAATTGTTTTTCATTGTTCCGCTACCTCTCTTGTGGTTCATGGCAAATACTAAATAAAATCGACTGTATCCTGTAAAAAAGCAAGCGTAAATCAATAAGCAATAATTTGTAATTTCAGACGAAGGAGGTGTAATGTTTTAGCCTGGCATTTTTGGAATGTGAAGTATGTACTTCAAGATCTGTTGTACGACTTTACGAAAAGGAAAGTATATCCACAATGCATTGAAAAGATGATTTTTGATAGTTGGCCACAATGAGGTAGATACTGAAAATTCGAAACTCTAACTGATCAGTAAATGACTTTTTATTCGAATTTTCGAGTTGTTACATTCAAATAAAGACATTCTTGGGATTTGACGCTGATCTACAGTGTCCGACAAAATAGTTTTTGACAGTGATTTAGCCATTCAAAATAATATTTCAAAGTTTTGAAACCTCAGAATAATTCAGGCCGAAGTTTGGATAACAACATAAAATTAGTTTTATATTTTATTGTAGCTGTTGAGTTTTTTGGCTACATGGGGCAATTAGTACATACAGCAAACAAGCAAACGTTTTGGCTACGAATTTAATTTCTATCTTTCACTAAACAAATTAAAACTAAAATTTTACATCATAGCCCTTACAATATGGACGTTCCTATATCGCTCCAAAACCGCAGACCCGCGGCCCCAGTCCTCAGTCCCCCGCTCCACCCCACCACCAAAGAACAAGCCCACCCTACTTTATCTCAGCTGGGTAGACTTCAATCAAATTGTATCCAATTGTTCATATGGATGTCCCCCTGACAATTTTATGTGAGCGACAAAGAACAGATTTCATTATAATGTTTCCAGTTTCATAAAACCTGATAGTCATGGAAATAATGACATACAACTGTCTTATTTTATGATTTACAGAAAACAGAATTCAATTACAGTTTAATTCCTTTAGAAATGAAAAACGTAAAAGTAAATGACGTCATGAATATTCGACATGAAAATGACAAAGCCACAAGAATAATGAATATGCAACATGACCATGCGACATGAAAATTACCAAGCCATGTGAAGAATGACCATGCGACATGAAGAACGACCATGAGAAATGAAGAATGACCATACGACATGAAGAAATATCGCACTACACTAGCACTGTCTTGCAGTGAAAGCCATCTCTCATAGGCGTCATGTAATAACTTTAAAACATTACTTATCATATCGCTACAAATTCTATGGTTGATTTAAACAAGAGTATTTTGTTATACATCTGTGCTTACTTACTTTAAGTTTTATTTGCTTCTGTGTTTACTTTATTTAAATTAAAATTGCATCCGAAATTGTCGGACAAATGTTTCCTAGTTACCCTTGTTGCAACCTTTCTTTACCCAAATATTCCACAGACATAAGATAGTGAAGCTTGCAAGTACTTCCTCAATAAAGATAGAAATTCACCTTGATTATCCATTGAAAACATGTCTGATATCATCAAATTGGTGCCTGACAAAAAAACATTTTCAAACTGGTGATTGAGAAAATTAGGAAGCGACTTCTTAATTAAATGCCTTTGGAAACCAAATGCATGACAAAGAGTTCTTTATGGCATGATTTTGATTTGAAATATTTAAATGATGAAATTCACGATTTCATAGACTGTTTAAATTAATGTCGCCTTTCAGTTAGGGTTATGATCAGCGTGTCGAAAAATAAAGCATTAGTTATTGACGAAGATGTCATTAAAATAAATGTTACGACACAGTAGTTATCATCCATGTTAAAACTGGTTGTTAGACATAGCAACTAGTGTCTAAGTTAAAAATGAACGTATTGACCTAACAACCACTGTCTATGTTAAAGATGAATGTATCGACCTAACTACCACTGGCTATGTTAAAAACGAATGTATCGACCTAACAACCACTGTCAAAGTTGAAAACGAATGTATCGGCCTAACAACCACTGTCTATGTTAAAAACGAATGTATCGATCTAACAACAAGTTTCTCTAATGTGGGCATGTGTTCTTGTGGGTCGGTGGTAATTTCCGGGGTTTTTCCGGGCTCTTCCTCCACCATTTATACTGGTCGCCATGTATCTTGAGCTGAAAAATGGATTTAAACCCTACAATAAAAACAACAACAGCAGCAGCAACAACAACAGCTAGTGTCTACGTTAAAAATGAGTGTAACCACATTACAGCTAGTGTATATGTTAAAAACTACGCAAAAATCGAATGACGTAGTCAAGCTAATCAACATAATTACGACAACAATTTTGTGAAAGAAATATAGAATCTATGCTGAGGTTTGTACAAGGAAATCCCAGTCAAGGGGTTTACAGTATATGTCTCCCTACTTGGCAAGGGGCTTCATTATTTGTCTCCCCACGAGGCTTGCCGAGTAATGTAACCCTGCGAATGAGATTTCCTTGTCTCGTTTCAAACTCCAACATAAATTATTTTTCTCACCCAGTATTTTCCTTTAAATTAAAAAGAAATCCTCACGAGTGTAATATAGTTTACATCCAAATCTTTACATGCGGCTCGTTAATACAAAAATGTTAATGAGCGATTTGGTGTGACCGTTGTATCCGTAGTAGGAAGTTTATACGCGTGAGCAAAGAAAAATAACAACATAAAAAGTCTCATAGTAATGACGAATTCTAACATTTAATATATGGATGTTTTATGAAATTAACAATAAAAAAATTAATATATATTACAAGAAACTTTTTAATTTTCATCAGTTTCAATTTTGAAAAAGTTATATTGTAAATAATAAAATGATACTAGGTACAGAGCTTGACTGTAGATATACTTATTTACAAACTATAACGAAGATTAACATGTTGAATTAGTTTATTCATAGCTAATTAGAGATCTGTGTCACTGTCGTAGATAACTCTCCTTTATTTGGAAGAGGTGAAACTACTTGTGACATACTTGTGTTGTCCTTATTAGTGATTGTAAAATTTTCCCCGTATATAAGACACTCTCTAATACGGGCCCTCGCGGATAACTATGTGCTAGTCTTTCAAGTTCACTGATTCTTTGATTTTTTTTTCTTTGAGATATGGTTAGTGCTACTCCCGTGAATAAAAGACTCCAAATACGGACCCTAGTGGATAAAAAGGTGCTAAACGTTCAAGTTCACGGATTCTTTGAATATTTATTTTTCTGTCTTGGAAATATGGCAAGTGCTATAGTGAAATTTGTTTACCGATTAATGTGTTGATGGTTAAATGATTTCTTCTGGTTGGTAAGTGCATTATTTGTAGTTAAATATTGTAGGTTTATTTCTGATTCAACTGGGGCACGATGGAGAAGTTTAAGAAAATTTAGAATAAAGCATGTTTGACATAACATAACACATTTCTGGCTGTTACTAAGTTTTCTATAGTTGTTAAGAGAGTTGGGATGCTATGAAGTGTATTAGGTCTATATTATCTGTGAATGGATCAGTGTTTTCTGTCTTTGTTCATTTTACACAGTTCTGAGAATTTTATCTTATCTGCAGCCGTCCATTTTCAGGTCAGCGTCATTAAATGTAGCTAACAGTATATAATTTGTTTCACAAGAAGAATTTAAATCTAGATAGGTAGCTTTAGCTACATTTAATGACGCTGTCCTGAAAATGTACCGCGCTAAGCCTGGATATAGAATAAAATTGACCATGCTGTATGGAGCATACCAGCATAATACCAAAAGGTTCGACATTGTGTGCGTGTATTTGTCTCACGAGAAATGTGTTTGCATCTCAGAGATGGATTGACCTTAACTTGCTATATTTTTGTTATATAGGTGTTGTTGTTTGATTTTAGAACATCTACGTCAGGAACAGCAGAAGACAATAAGGGTTTCTTTTTAAAAGTAGTTCTGAGCGCATTGACACCTTTACTGATTCAACTGGTCTGAGATGACTAGACTGAGATTACTGGTCTGAGATGACTAGACTGAGATTACTGGTCTGAGATGTCTAGATTGAGATAAGAACAGTAAGGTTAGCAAAACAGCTCGATTTCTCTATCGTAAGAGTGATAAATTATCACATCGTCGGTACACTTTGCCTACAGTGTGCGGTTTTATATTTTTGATATTATACTTGTGAACATATCACTTTATGTGATTCTGACTGGTCCAAATAAGCACATGAAATTATTGTGCAGTATTCTCTTAACTGATTGGCTGCGATCGTGAGAAAACCTTTTTAATTCCGCCTTCTGGAATGTTTGTTTAAATTAAATATTTTTGGCCCCGATATTTTGATTCGACTCGCGAAAGGGAATTGTGAAAAAATAGTCTCGTCTGTTTCAATATTGCCAGTTTACCCCCACAAGGATCTGTTAAGTTATGTATAGTATATCCTAATGGCAAATCCCTCAAGACAAAAACAATACCAACAAGTAAAAACTACCCGTATTGATTAGATGATAAAGAGGGTGGGGGTTGGAATGGATGGGTGGTATATCTGTAGCAAAGAATCCACACTATATAAAAGCTTGATTCAAATGTGAACTTACTGAAGTAAATAAACTCACCTTTGTTTAGAGAAGACTATATGCATAAACCGATCTCCCCAAACGACAGAACTTTATCCAATCACAGCATATTTACGCGGTAAATATGTGATGCAAATCTGACTCAAAAAGAGATTTGTTGACTGCAAATATCAGGTCAAAAATACATTACAGTAAATATGTGTATTTCTGCATCCAGTATTTTTCATTTTACAAAAATATCGCAACAATGTAACGTTTTATTGAGCTGTGGAATGATAAAGCAAACTCTGTCACTATGCTGTGTTGGCCAACTCAAACTGGTACTGTGCACCGTATCAAACAATGTGACATCATACGCATTGTGTTGCCAAATATAAAATGTTCTGTTTAATTGGAAGGAAGCTTATTCTTTGAATTATAGTTATCAAAAATGTATAATATACTTTTACTATTTCAACATCGTTTGGGACTATTTTTTTACGCACAACAAATGAAATGTATAGCGCCTGACAGAATGAACTAAATTATTCGTTCAATAATTTCTACTGAAATAAAACTGCGATACAAAAATCTCAAATTGGTAACGATTTAATATTATGAAACTCGTTTCATAAATTCAATATTAAATTGTTACCCATTTGAGATTCTCTATTTATCCACTTGATGTTATAAATGCTGCTTTGGAAACGTTAACTTCGCTAAACACAGGGTTTCAATGAAACGAAAAATCACAAAAGTATGATCCCTTTGGCCGTTGAGTACAAACCTTTATTAACTAATATAGTAAAGATTACCAACAAATATTTTGATCTGCTCCAGCTATCTTTAGATGTAAGTGTTACGATGATAAAAGTGTGATAAAAGCAAGTATATGTCTTTATACATACAGACTGGGAATTGTGTAGATTTCTTTGTTTGTTCTAATATCATACAGAAGCCATTTATAGGAGATTCATTAACTAAATTTAACATAGATTTCTTTTGTTATTAATTATATATCGTTTCCATTATGGCTATTTATGTACTGGTTTTTTTTCCCATTGTTTTGTGTATTGCCATGCTAATAATGAAACGTTTTCCCGTAATATTTGTGCATGTAATACGCTGTATACGACTGTAGCTAGAACGTCTTTCTGTGGTTCACGTCAAGACGTCAGCTTGTAATTTGGGTTTCATATAAACCATAAGGCAGGAACGTCATAAAAACAGTTATGTTTTAAATCTCGTCAAAAGGAGTGAAACTCAAAATTGGTGTCGTATTTTACGGTTTGGTATTGCTTACTTTAAATAAATATTTAACATTTAAAAAACATGTTTGAAATTTTTTTCACATTTGTGACAAAACTAGCTTTGATGAAAACTCATTCTCATTTCATCTGTACCTGTACGTTGTATTTGCGATTAATGCTAAATGTAGTTTATGTTCTGTTTTGTTCTTTATATCTTCTGCAATTATCTTTAACTCTTTTCAATAGATTCCTATTGTCTGAATTAAAAGTTCAAAGATGTAGTGGAAGTCACAACGTATCAGATGAAATAAAAGAAACTGTTATAAAAAAAGGAACATCCTTCATTTTTTTCAGCCAGGAATTTTTCCTAGATTTATTATCTTGTTTGTATAATATTTGAAATGGATAAATTTCGTTTTGGATAAAGTCAGAAGATTCTTTTAATCAATGAACTGCTTTGGAAATTAGGTCTCTTCCAGACATCAATTTTCCGTGTGTAGGAATACCGGTAATTGGGAACGAATCTGACATCTAGAAAGACGAGAAAATCATTGGTGAGTAATTGGTACACAAATCTATGAAAAAAGTAGACGTCTGCATACAACCTATAGACAATAAATAAAGAGATTTATATTTTAGAATGTCAGGAAAATAATGAATACTTGAACCGTTTCTCTTTTGTTGTTAATTTATTCTGTCATTACGCACCATTAGATAAACAAGCCAAAACGGTTATGCGTCTTTATATAATCATTATCAAATTGATACCATAAATCCAATAGCAACAACACGTGTAATTCTTTTGCAAAATAGATGTAATGTTTAAGGACATTTTCCCATACATGTCAAAAGTGTCTATCTTATTTTAAAGCTCCGTGGGACAGAGAAGTTTTATACTGAAGTTGCCAAAGTAAGACTGATTCATTCATAAGCTAAACAAATAAATCACGTGTAGATTACACCGCCCCCTTCAAACTTTCTCTTCCAACACCGCATGTGAAACGTACAAGTTAGACAAGTGTGAGCTGTTGCTGTACGTGCCGTGATAGGAGCTGACATATATGGCTCAGCTATCAGAGTAGAGCCTTGATGGCCGTAAATCAACGGGCCCGTATCAGTGATTTGTTACATGCCAAAATCCCACTGCGCTCAAGCACCAGAAAATGATCTCCTCTCAGCTCGACCGAGCTGAAAATGAGCTACAAATTATCTCACAGCGTAAAGTGATCTGGGAAGTTTGAGAGAGAGAGAGAGAGAGAGAGAGAGAGAGAGAGAGAGAGAGAGAGAGAGAGAGAGAGAGAGAGATTCACAGCGACGATAATGTCAAAATGTCTGTATTTTAAAGACTGACCGTATTTCTATTGCAAATATTAATCACTGTAGGTTTCTTACATTAAAAAGGACTATTGAGATTCAAAGCCCCTTTATGTTGAATATGAAAACTGTGCCCTAAGCATGAAGCCATTCCTGTTTCTTTGCGTTGTCATTCTTTTCAGAAACTACCAGACGTAGGTTGTATTTTTTTTTAAAAACAAAACATGTGTACAAATCAACTATATATATATATATATATATATATATATATATATATATATATATATATATATATATATATATATATATATATATATATATATATGCAGCAGATGACCAAGATTCCATTATAACTTATTATGTTAGTAGAACCATATCCTATACTTTAGTTATATTATCTTCTTAGAAGCTGTATATTTTTCAAGATCTCAATGACAATCTCTTGTAAAGAAGAAAATCTCCACAAAATAACAAGATTACTAAGAAGCATGGCACGTGTCCCTTGTTTTGCAACACTACGCAGGAAAACTTTGTTTTACCATAAAAATAGTTAGATAGAAGCGTGAGCACCAAATGGTCAACAACACGGCCCATTCACAATTTGGGTCATTTCAATGGAAAACAATATACACATCAAACTTACGAAAATGGCGGCCGTCCATGAAGAAAGATAACTAAAATGCTTTTTTTGCACTCTGAATTGGTATTTGTATTCAACAAGTAGGAACTTACTCTGCTCTTTTTCATACGAGTTTTGTTTTTCTGAGGTAACATGTAACTGGTTCAAGCACGTAACGTAAAGGACGGTAAAGATGCCGATCACATATCCACAGTCTGCTCTGAGCATGTGCATCATAACAAAACGACATCCGGTACAACATTAATGAATGTAAAGCTACTTTTGTCGAATGATTAAACTTTTGAGATCGCATTTAAGGTTTCTGCTACTTTTGCAGAAGAACAAGACAATGTCGAGTTTGGAATGAAACGTACACAGTTTGGCATTAAAGCATTTCATCGCATACATTATGAATGCAAAACGGTTTGGCAAGTTGTTGCAGCGTACAAATAGCTTTTCCCATACCAAATACAAAGCACCTACAATTTCATGTTCAGATGAAACACGCAATAAAAATGTAAACAATACTTAAACGAGTGTTATAAACATCTAAATTAATTATTGTTTGAGGTTCAAGATTATAACGGGATAAAGAACGATGAGGCAACATATATGAATGAGACGCACACAAAGACTTAAGAACAAACGACAAGAACATTAGGGAAAACACATTCAATACATTTCGTTTGAACTTTATTTAACTCTTTTCTTAAGTATTTAGCTCAAAAACGGTTTGTGCGTTTAAAATAAACGCGAACCTGTTTACAAACCCCAGTAATAATGTTGTCATTAGGAGCAACCAATTTAGCCACTACTCGAACTTCACTTCGCGTCTGCGCATTGAACCAGCTTGAAAAGGTCAACTGATCTTAATTCTTATGGATAGTAACTCTTCACTCACTAAAGGGTATTTATTCAAAACAAGAATTTGGATAGATATGAAAACCAAGAGACGATGTTAAATAAGTGGACCAACGACTCTTGGCTAGATAAGACGTGACATGCGATGAAGAAAAATGAGGATACCCAGGTATTTCAGAATCTTTTTATAATGTAATAATTTATCCTTAGAAATATTTACCAGTACACACACACACACACACACACACACACACACACATAAATATATATATATATATATATATATATATATATATATATATATATATATATATATATATATATATATATATATATATATATATATATATATATATATATATGTCAGGCGAATATATGAATGGAATCCCCTAAATACCTCTATCCTGCAATAACGGCAGAAGTTGCATTGATGACGATCACATTCTCTGATTTTTTGAAGAAGAAAAATAACGGGATGATGACCAATAAGGGTAAGAAAGACGACACTGAAAGAGAAAGCACGATGTTCTTGAAATATTAAAATGTAAATGGATGGATGGATATATATATATATATATATATATATATATATATATATATATATATATATATATATATATATATATATATATATATATATATATATATTAAAATGGAAACAGATAAACATTAAAATGGAAACGAATAAATGTTAAAATGGCAACGATACATATTGAACGGAAACGGATAAATATTAAAATGGAGAGGATAAATATCAAAATGGAGATCGATAAATATATTATAATTTCTATAGTTGTCTTTCCCGTGCTCCTTAATTTATTGTTGCTTCTATTCGATTCGTTATTATTTCTTTTTTATTGATATTGCTCCTTAGAATCTTGTTGATGTTATTTTTCCTATCATTGTCATTGCTGTTGTTGCTGTCAATGTCGTTGTTTTTGGCTATCCTGTCAGAGTTATTGCTGTTTTTGTTTCCTGTCAATGTTATTGATGTTTTTGTTCCTATTAAAGTCATTGCTGTTGTTGTTCCTGTCAGTGTTATCGCTGTTGTTCCTGTCAATTTTATTAATGTTGTTGTTCCTGTCAATGTTACTGCAGTTGTTTTTCCTGTCAGTGTTGTGGTGACGTTATTGTTCCTGTCAATGCTATTGCTATTGTTGTATTTTAAAAGATAGATCTAGATACCAACATAAAAATAAACGTTGCAAATAGATCATGTTAAATATATTTTATCGCAATATTCAAGATCAGTCATCTTCTTTGTGACTATCGTTGTCATCATTGTTATTGCCATTATGATGATGACGATGACGACGATGATGAATTCCTACTACTTCTTACTGCCTTTACAGCCAGTACTACTACTATTACTCACTGCTGCCACGGTTACCATAGCCATAGGCGACTGTTGAACCTAGAAAGCAAACCAACATTGCTATAGAGACAGACAGGGTCCTCATTTTGATTGTCTGAAAATCAAGAAATAATAAATTAAATGAAGCAGATAATTTATTTTTCAGTTCACGTATAGACAGAAGAATAGGAATCCCTTTTATAATAATATTTATAATTTACTCATTTTTCTTTGGCAATTAGTCTTTATATAAATGTTTTGAATTATTTTATATTTTCTTTTGCATATTTTTCAAAAATATTTTTGTGAGCATTTATTAATAATTCGATTTTCGTTTTAATTTTTACAATAAAAATATAAATAATTATTTCATAATGAAAACATATTTACCTTTCAGAAAAAGTTGACCTAAAATGACGACGGTGATGATTTCACGATGACTTCTACTACAACCACCACTACTACTACTACAGTCTTCGCAGCAAGTCACTTCAAGTCAGTCACCTTAAACGTGTATGGAATAAATCCTGTTACAACGTTGTTTATTTACAATGAACCCATAAATACTTATATACCCTAGACCATATCACAGGGTAGACGTGCATGTCAGTGCTGCATTTGTAATCCAGTCATTTTGGGGAAGTGTACAACTTGGTGTTCAAAAGGTTATATCCATGAAAACGCTGTAAATGTCTATTTCATTACTGGTCGTCAGAGTTTCACTCGTGTCCAAATTTAACTTCGTGGTCAAATTACCTCCGGGCCTTCCAAATATCCATGTTCTAGACGGATATATTGTTTTACATTCACAAATTTCTTTTCATTGATCTATTAATCCACGCTAACACTATTCGATCATTAAGTTGACATTTGGCGATTAGTTGAAATATCGATAATATTTATGCCACGAACGTCTCGACTTTTAAATTTTAGCTGTCTTTTAAAAATTTTATTTTAATAAATTAGAAGAGTTGTGCTGAATCAACGGTTTTGCAAGATATGGCCGTTTTCCAAAGATGCGTACATATATTATTTTGTGCAAAAGAGTATTTACGAACAATTACATTTTTAAATGTAGTGATTGAAGGAATACTATTTTTCTGTGACAAAGTAATAAAATACTTAGAATTGTCTTCGTTGTTCTCGTTTTTACCTGAACTTTTTTTTAAGGGTCGCGCAGCACCGAATGCACATTAGCTGGACAACATTGCATAAGAACTAATTTGAATTAGTGGAATATGTGTGAAGATTCAAACCAGCTGGCTAAATGCACACATTTGCATTAACTCCATGTACACATATTTATGTCTTAATATTTATAAACATGGAAAAGGGTGAAGAAAAGTTTTGACTTGGTTCCATTCCACTTTTTATATGCTTTTTTTAGATAAATAAGTTATGAGGTAACCCCCCCCAAGTCTTTCGAACGGGGTAGGGGAGGGGTGATGGACCAAACGACCAGACAACTGAAACGAACATGCTTGATCTACGCATAATAAACCTGAATACAGATACACCTAGAGTCTGTCCTTGTAGTAAAACTTGTAAAAAAGAGGGGGGTTGGGGTTTGAATTTAACCGTACCAAAATTGGTTATCCTCAAATCCTGAATCTAGTACAACGCACCTGGTAAGCTGGTGATACGGAGGAGATGGAAGCAGTATATACACCATCGGGTTCAGCAAGTGACAAAGGATGAAACGAGTTTAGCAATGATGGGAGAATATAAATGTTTCGGAGGATCTGAGAGGGAGACGGGAGCTAGATACACATAAAGGGCTGCAACGGTAAACGAGTGTTAGAAACTAAAAGTAAATGGCATGTGAGTTCTAACGAAACAATACGGAGACAGTTTGGTTGTGAGTTCTAATACAACAACACGGAGACAGTTTGGTAAGGACGGAGACAAACTATTGGAAGTAACACTAGTAGGAAGTGTTGAATTTCACCATTATCTACAATATGGGAAAATATCGCTTTGGGATAGAAGAAAAGATGGAAAGAAATAAATTGCCAAAAGAAAACTGAAGATTCGGGCAATTGTACATATAGGTACTAAGACTGACAAGAAGGTATGGGGGCCCCGAGTGGCCGAGTGGTCTAAAGCGCTGTCCGTTACGGATCACTGCCATCTCACCTCTATCTGCGTGGGTTCGAGTCTAAGATTCGGCGAATGTGGATATGTGAGAAAGCTTGCCAGTAGCTTCTCGTGGGTCGGTGGTTCTTTCCGGTGATTTCCCGGTTTCTTCCTCCACCATTAATACTGGCCGCCATGAATAGCCTTTCCTGTGCTGAAAAATGGCGTTAAACCCCACAACAACAACAACAACAACAACAAGAAGGTATGTTATTGCAGCTAATGAAGAGAAAAAGGGGTTTAACGACGTTCACAGTATACTCATTGAAACTGTAAATAGTACCACCGAAATGGTACATCCAGCTGTGATGCCAATTTCTTAGAGATAACCTACGCGAAAGGCTGAAGACACTGAGAGGAGCAGAGAGCATAAGAAAGAACAAAAGAGATCTATGCAGAAGAGAGCACACTTCACTTCCAATCCGTCTGACTTTGTAAAAAAGAATTCTAAGAGACAAAAGATTGGAGAGACTTGAAGTAGAAGAAAACTTGAGGAAAGGAGAGAGAGAGAGAGAGAGAGAGAGAGAGAGAGAGAGAGAGAGAGAGAGAGAGAGAGAGAGAGAGAGAGAGAGAGAGAGAGAGAGAGAGAGAGAGAGAGAGAGAGAGAGAGAGAGAGAGAGAGAGAGAGAGAGAGAGAGAGAGAGAGAGAGAGAGAGAGAGAGAGAGACCCATGTTTATAAATCCAGAAAAACCAGTACAGGAATTTCAGGTATGCTTGATGGCAATGGGCACACAATTGTCTTAACTAAGATCATCCAGGATGCCAAGGAAAACGGGCGATAAGTGAATGTTGTGGTTAGACCTCGCCAATGCATATGGAGCAATCCAAACAAATTGGTGAACTTAACTCTAGGAAAAAGTTGTGTACTAGATAAGTTCAGATACGTGATTCAATATTACCTCGATAACTTCAAAATGCAATATGTAATGCTGGAGTACACAACAGCATGGCAGAGATTAGAAATGGGCATCACAAATGGATGTACCATTTGGGTGGTACTATTTTCAGTTTCAATGAATCTACTGTGAAGTCAGCGGAGCGGGTGAGCCGATGACCAATTATGTCATCTGGGGTTCCAGTCAGTACCACAAGGTAGATGGATATTAGATCTTGGACACCCGATTAACTTGGCCAGGATGAAATTCCCATCATCTAAGTCAAGAAGTCTGGTCAAGACGAAATGGAAGGTGCAAGATACCATGACTGAGAGAGCAACCAATTAAAAGCCTCGGAAAATGGTTTAAGAATCCATAATTGACAGCGAGAGCGTAGCACACATGAGGCAACAAGCCAAATACTGTGTGGAAGCCATAGAAAGTGTATGCTACCAGGAAAGTACAAGGTCTAACGGTACAACCATGGTATTATACCAAGAATACTATGGACACTTTTAGTATACCAAGCCCCACCGACGGCCGTAGAATCAGTCAAAAGAATATTTAATACATATCTGAAACGGGGTCCCCGAGTGGCCGAGTGGTCCAAAGCACTGATCACTGCCATCTCACCTCTGTCTGCGTGAGTTCGAGTCCAGACTCGGCTAACGTGGGTAAATGAGAAAGCCTGCCAATAACTTCTCGTTATGGCGTTTAACACCATAACAACAACATATCTGCGACGATGTATGTGAGTGTAGTAGATTCTGCAGTATCGGCTTGTACAGTACCGGCAGCAAGCTTCAGGTACCACTATCATCCGTAACAGAGGAGTTCACGGTGATCAAGATCAGGCAGGTGATGATGTTGCCCACCCATTTTAAAATTCCCCCAAGTTAAATTTCTCCTTGTCCCCAAAGGAACCCTGGCTGTAATGCTAATTACCACTGTCGCTATAAATCTTGCCACCATCGTGCTGTGACACCATTTTAGCATAGAAGTCCCGTTGTCGCTATATGGCTCCTATATACTACTGTGGTACATGAGCATATTCCATTCATAATCACATTAGCACATTGGAGACTATGAGAGTTCATTCGGAATATTCTATACTTTGGACTTTGGATATGACATTTAGGACTGCTGGTATGTGGAATTAAATTCACAATACTATATATTTTAAATTTTCCTACTATTGTAGGGAAATAAAATATTTGTTAAATTTTACTCAAACTTATTTTGCCACATTTGTTAACATAGTTTAAGACTATAGGATCATAACATACATGCAAAACCAAAGGAATTTCTAGTAAACTAAGAAAATGGATATGTGATCCTGGAAATCCATGCAAATCATAGTGAGTCTCCATCTTGAAATGTTCTTCCAAAACTTCAAGAAGAACTTGATTGGGAAAAATCAATAAGTGTGGAAATTTTGACCCATTTTTTATGGAAAGATCTGGAAATAATGAACTTTTGGATGTTTGACACCCTTTCTACTGTGCCCTTCCTTACAAGGATCACACCTATTTCCATACAGATACAAGATGGAATTGATGTAACCAAATAAGGATCCTTCAAAGTGGTGGAGTTTCACATAAGGATCCTTCAAAGTGGTGGAAGTTCACATAGAGATCCTTGAAAGAGGTGGAGGTTCCTAGAAGTGAAGCAGCTAACTATTCCTTATGTAGAAAGGACTTGTAGATCTTTTTGAGGTTGGACCAGACTCAGTCTGGCACATCCAACTCCAAAGGGATAAATACCTTTCTCCTTAGTGAAGTGATGAGGCCAGTAGACTTCCTCTCTTGTCCCCTCTATCCACCTCATGATAAGAAAGACAAGTAGAAAGAAGTTTGTTTTAAACTGGGTCTTTCATTTGGTGATGATGTTCCTGCTTAAAATGTGTCTGACAGGGAATCTAGAATAGGTGTTGCTGATCTCTCAAGTCTTAAAATGTGTATGACAGGGAATCTGGAATAGGAGTTGCTGATCTCTCAAGTCTTAAAATGTGTCTGACAGGGAATCTGGAAGAGGTTTTGCTGATCTCTCAATTCTTGCAAGGCCACTGTAATGATTTGTCCAGATCACGTACCATTTCCCTGTAAAGGCATTTGCAACCTTATATGTAGCTAAACTAGAATCCTTAAAGATATATAGAAGCTCAATGGAGAATGCCATATACATCAAGAGTGTGTGTCTGGGTGTTTTGGCAATAGTCTGCAACAACTAGAGCTGGGTATAAAAGTGTGTACCACATTACTGCAATGCATACTCAACCAACAACTAGAGCTGGGTATAAAAGTGTGTACCACATTACTGCAATGCATACTCAACCAACAACTAGAGCTGGGTATAAAAGTGTGTACCACATCATTTCTGAATATACTGCAATGCATACTCAACCAACAACTAGAGATGGGTATAAAAGTGTGTAAAACATTATTTCTGAATATACTGCAAAGTATACTAAACCAACAACTAGAGCTGGATATAAAAGTGTGTACCACATTATTTCTGAATATACTGCAATGTATACTAAACCAACAACTAGAGCTGGGTATAGAAGTGTGTACCACATTATTTCTGAATATACTGCAATGCATACTCAACCAACAACTAGAGCTGGGTATAAAAGTGTGTACCACATTAGTTCTGAATATAATGCAATGCATACTCAACCAACAACTAGAGCTGGGTATAAAAGTGTGTACCACATTAGTTCTGAATATACTGCAATGCATACTCAACCAACAACTAGAGCTGGGTATAAAAGTGTGTACCACATTAGTTCTGAATATACTGCAATGCATACTCAACCAACAACTAGAGCTGAGTATAGAAGTGTGTACCACATTATTTCTAAATATAATGCAATGCATACTCAACCAACAACTAGAGCTGGGTATATAAGTGTGTACCACATTACTGCAATGCATACTCAACCAACAACTAGAGCTGGGTATAGAAGTGTGTACCACATTATTTCTGAATATAATGCAATGCATACTCAACCAACAACTAGAGCTGGGTATAAAAGTGTGTACCACATTAGTTCTGAATATACTGCAATGCATACTCAACCAACAACTAGAGCTGGGTATAAAAGTGTGTACCACATTAGTTCTGAATATAATGCAATGCATACTCAACCAACAACTAGAGCTGAGTATAGAAGTGTGTACCACATTATTTCTGAATATAATGCAATGCATACTCAAGCAACAACTAGAGCTGGGTATAGAAGTGAGTACCACATTACTGCAATGCATACTCAACCAACAACTAGAGCTGGGTATAGAAGTGTGTACCACATCATTTCTGAATATACTACAATGCATACTCAACCAACAACTAGAGCTGGGTATAAAAGTGTGTACCACATTATTTCTGAATATACTGCAATGCATACTCAACCAACAACTAGAGCTGGGTATAAAAGTGTGTACCACATTACTGCAATGCATACTCAACCAACAACTAGAGCTGGGTATAAAAGTGTGTACCACATTACTGCAATGCATACTCAACCAACAACAAGAGCTGGGTATAAAAGTGTGTACCACATCATTTCTGAATATACTGCAATGCATACTCAACCAACAAATAGAGCTGGGTATAAAAGTGTGTACCACATCATTTCTGAATATACTGCAATGCATACTCAACCAACAACTAGAGCTGGGTATAAAAGTGTGTACCACATCATTTCTGAATATACTGCAATGCATACTCAACCAACAACTAGAGCTGGGTATAAAAGTGTGTACCACATCATTTCTGAATATACTGCAATGCATACTCAACCAACAACTAGAGCTGGGTATAAAAGTGTGTACCACATCATTTCTGAATATACTGCAATGCATACTCAACCAACAACTAGAGCTGGGTATAAAAGTGTGTACCACATCATTTCTGAATATATTGCAATGCATACTCAACCAACAACTAGAGCTGGGTATAAAAGTGTGTACCACATCATTTCTGAATATACTGCAATGCATACTCAACCAACAACTAGAGCTGGGTATAAAAGTGTGTACCATATCATTTCTGAATATACTGCAATGCATACTCAACGAACAACTAGAGCTGGGTATAAAAGTGTGTACCACATCATTTCTGAATATACTGCAATGCATACTCAACCAACAACTAGAGCTGGGTATAAAAGTGTGTACCACATTATTTCTGAATATACTGCAATGCATACTCAACCAACAACTAGAGCTGGGTATAAAAGTGTGTACCACATTACTGCAATGCATACTCAACCAACAACTAGAGCTGGGTATAAAAGTGTGTACCACATCATTTCTGAATATACTGCAATGCATACTCAACCAACAACTAGAGCTGGGTATAAAAGTGTGTACCACATTATTTCTGAATATACTGCAATGCATACTCAACCAACAACTAGAGCTGGGTAATAAAGTGTGTACCACATCATTTCTGAATATACTGCAATGCATACTCAACCAACAACTAGAGCTGGGTATAAAAGTGTGTACCACATCATTTCTGAATATACTGCAATGCATACTCAACCAACAACTAGAGCTGGGTATAAAAGTGTGTACCACATTACTGCAATGCATACTCAACCAACAACTAGAGCTGGGTATAAAAGTGTGTACCACATTATTTCTGAATATACTGCAAAGCATACTCAACCAACAACTAGAGCTGGGTATAAAAGTGTGTACAACATCATTTCTGAATATACTGCAATGCATACTCAACCAACAACTAGAGCTGGGTATAAAAGTGTGTACCACATTACTGCAATGCATACTCAACCAACAACTAGAGCTGGGTATAAAAGTGTGTACCACATTAGTTCTGAATATACTGCAATGCATACTCAACCAACAACTAGAGCTGTGTATAAAAGTGTGTACCACATTATTTCTGAATATACTGCAATGTATACTAAACCAACAACTAGAGCTGGGTATAGAAGTGTGTACCACATTATTTCTGAAAATACTGCAATGCATACTCAACCAACAACTAGAGTTGGTATAAAAGTGTGTACCACATCATTTCTGAATATACTGCAATGCATACTCCACGAACAACTAGAGCTGGGTATAAAAGTGTGTACCACATTACTGCAATGCATACTCAACCAACAACTAGAGCTGGGTATAAAAGTGTGTACCACATCATTTCTGAATATACTGCAATGCATACTCAACCAACAACTAGAGCTGGGTATAAAAGTGTGTACCACATCATTTCTGAATATACTGCAATGCATACTCAACCAACAACTAGAGCTGGGTATAAAAGTGTGTACCACATTACTGCAATGCATACTCAACCAACAACTAGAGCTGGGTATAAAAGTGTGTACCACATCATTTCTGAATATACTGCAATGCATACTCAACCAACAACTAGAGCTGGGTATAAAAGTGTGTACCACATTATTTCTGAATATACTGCAATGTATACTAAACCAACAACTAGAGCTGGGTATAGAAGTGTGTACCACATTATTTCTGAATATATTGCAATGCATACTCAACCAACAACTAGAGCTGGGTATAAAAGTGTGTACCACATCATTTCTGAATATACTGCAATGCATACTCAACCAACAACTAGAGCTGGGTATAAAAGTGTGTACCACATCATTTCTGAATATACTGCAATGCATACTCAACCAACAACTAGAGCTGGGTATAAAAGTGTGTACCACATCATTTCTGAATATACTGCAATGCATACTCAACCAACAACTAGAGCTGGGTATAAAAGTGTGTACCACATTACTGCAATGCATACTCAACCAACAACTAGAGCTGGGTATAAAAGTGTGTACCACATCATTTCTGAATATACTGCAATGCATACTCAACCAACAACTAGAGCTGGGTATAAAAGTGTGTACCACATCATTTCTGAATATACTGCAATGCATACTCAACCAACAACTAGAGATGGGTATAAAAGTGTGTACCACATTACTGCAATGCATACTCAACCAACAACTAGAGCTGGGTATAAAAGTGTGTACCACATCATTTCTGAATATACTGCAATGCATACTCAACCAACAACTAGAGATGGGTATAAAAGTGTGTAAAACATTATTTCTGAATATACTGCAAAGTATACTAAACCAACAACTAGAGCTGGGTATAAAAGTGTGTACCACATTATTTCTGAATATACTGCAATGTATACTAAACCAACAACTAGAGCTGGGTATAGAAGTGTGTACCACATTATTTCTGAATATACTGCAATGCATACTCAACCAACAACTAGAGCTGGGTATAAAAGTGTGTACCACATTATTTCTGAATATAATGCAATGCATACTCAACCAACAACTAGAGCTGAGTATAGAAGTGTGTACCACATTATTTCTAAATATAATGCAATGCATACTCAACCAACAACTAGAGCTGAGTATAGAAGTGTGTACCACATTATTTCTGAATATAATGCAATGCATACTCAAGCAACAACTAGAGCTGGGTATAGAAGTGAGTACCACATTACTGCAATGCATACTCAACCAACAACTAGAGCTGGGTATAAAAGTGTGTACCACATTATTTCTGAATATACTGCAATGCATACTCAACCAACAACTAGAGCTGGGTATAAAAGTGTGTACCACATTAGTTCTGAATATACTGCAATGCATACTCAACCAACAACTAGAGCTGGGTATAAAAGTGTGTACCACATTACTGCAATGCATACTCAACCAACAACTAGAGCTGGGTATAAAAGTGTGTACCACATCATTTCTGAATATACTGCAATGCATACTCAACCAACAACTAGAGCTGGGTATAAAAGTGTGTACCACGTTATTTCTGAATATACTGCAATGCATACTCAACCAAGAACTAGAGCTGGGTATAAAATTGTGTACCACATCATTTTTGAATATACTGCAATGCATACTCAACCAACAACTAGAGCTGGGTATAAAAGTGTGTACCACATTACTGCAATGCATACTCAACCAACAACTAGAGCTGGGTATAAAAGTGTGTACCACATCATTTCTGAATATACTGCAATGCATACTCAACCAACAACTAGAGCTGGGTATAAAAGTGTGTACCACATTATTTCTGAATATACTGCAAAGTATACTAAACCAACAACTAGAGCTGGGTATAAAAGTGTGTACCACATTATTTCTGAATATACTGCAATGTATACTAAACCAACCACTAGAGCTGGGTATAGAAGTGTGTACCACATTATTTCTGAATATACTGCAATGCATACTCAACCAACAACTAGAGCTGGGTATAAAAGTGTGTACCACATTATTTCTGAATATAATGCAATGCATACTCAACCAACAACTAGAGATGAGTATAGAAGTGTGTACCACATTATTTCTAAATCTAATGCAATGTATACTCAACCAATAACTAGAGCTGGGTATATAAGTGTGTACCACATTACTGCAATGCATACTCAACCAACAACTAGAGCTGGGTATAGAAGTGTGTACTACATTATTTCTGAATATACTGCAATGCATACTCAACCAACAACTAGAGCTGGGTAAAAAAGTGTGTACCACATTAGTTCTGAATATACTGCAATGCATACTCAACCAACAACTAGAGCTGGGTATAAAAGTGTGTACCACATTATTTCTGAATATAATGCAATGCATACTCAACCAACAACTAGAGCTGAGTATAGAAGTGTGTACCACATTATTTCTGAATATAATGCAATGCATACTCAAGCAACAACTAGAGCTGGGTATAAAAGTGTGTACCACATTACTGCAATGCATACTCAACCAACAACTAGAGCTGGGTATAGAAGTGTGTACCACATTATTTCTGAATATACTGCAATTCATACTCAACCAATAAGTAGAGCTGGTTATAAATGTGTGTATGACATTATTTCTGAATATACTGCAATGCATACTCAACTTTTCAATGGTCAGTAGCAGGCTGCTGACACTTTTTTATATATAATTTCCGTCTGGAAAAAAATCTTGCTCTGATTTAAAGTACTATAACACCATATTATATCTATGATTGATATTATTTTAGAAAGAAACATTTATTATCTTTTGATCAATTAAAATATTTCAGCTTAAAATAAAGCACACTTCCCCCACTGAAAACTATGGCCAGTATCTTACAATGATGAATTTGTTAATTGTTGTATAATCCAAGGTGTGATGATTAGGTTTACAATGATACTGTGAAAGATGTTGTCCTGACATTAGATAGCCTATTGATACAAATATGAAGTGTTGATGTTCTACAATTTTCAAGCTACACTTTTGATAGGCAGAGAAACTTTGAGTGGGATGTCAACACCCAGATAAGATATGTATCAGACAAGGCCAGTAAACATGAAACACATTTAATAAACAAGAAAATATTTAGTGGACTTGAGAAATTAGATGAAAATTTAGATAGAAAACAACTGCACTCCTGAAAATTGTAGAATAATTCAGACCTACAAAGGAATACATGTACATAACACATTCCCATTAGCAAGTAAATAACTTAAACATTATGTTTCTTTGGGTTTTTTTTCAATGTGAAAATTTTTCAAAACTTGAATTTGTCCCCAATAACTTAATAATGTTCCATTTGGGGACCACAATGGCATGCATAACATGTGTCAAGTGTGTGATTAAAAGATCATAAATATAATTATGTTTTTTACATTTATCAATATTTGGGACAAAAACTGCCATTTTTTAAAATACAAATAATTATTTAAAATTATTTTGTCTTGACTAATTAAAATACACTGTTAATATTTAATGTCATACCAAGATTACTCTGGAATTTCAGTACATTTCTTACTGGTGGAAACTACTGAGGAACTGGTATAGTGAAAAACTATGATGGTACATACCACTAAAAACGATATGGTAGTAAACCTGTATTACCGAACACATCTACAAACAGTCTCTGCAATAGCAAGTGGTGATGAGGAATACCACTTCAACATAACTAAGGAGGCAGCCAAACAAATATTGGCATGAGAGGCTATAGAACTAGGATACAAGCATTTAGTTTCAAAAACTCACAATTATAAATAGTGAGATGGACCTAGGTCACTGCCAAAATTCACACATGCCATTTGTTGAATGTTTTATAGCTGTCCATACAGATTCTTCTGTTAAGTGATTTCTTAATATTCAGTTTTCAGCTTAATGAATTCTCAGTTCTTATAATAGTTCTTTAGACAGTTCATAAAAATGAATCTAATGAATTTCATCAATTCTATAAATGTATCAAAATACTGATGTTCCCATAATACACACAACAAAACTCTGATGAAGGCAAAACTAATTCATTATTTCTTCAAAACCACATAATAAAATATGACATAGAATGGAAAGTATGTAAAGCAAGGATAATGTAACCGGTATTGTGAACGATATTCAAGACTCACTGTATGCCATGTCAATGTAAAATCATTTTCTAAATGTCAGTAATGTATACTTGGAATGGAAAACTAAAACAACAAAAAGATAATCACCAATAAAATAAAACCTTACAATAAAATCTGTCTTTGAGAGACCTCTGCTTTGAGAGACCATGTCTTGTGAGACCTGGTTATCCATGCATAGATTTACTGATTATATGGTCTTGTTACTAGTCATGAGAGGTGTTTATTTTCTGGCAAAGTTTTTCAAGACAAGTTATACTGTATTTCAAAATTCATATTTTGGTGATCTTGGTTTCTTTTCAAAATTAAAGACAATATTTTGCTACAAAATAACTTTTGATTTTAAGTGCAGAAAAAGGGAAATTGACTTTCCATCCACATTCAAACCACAATTTTCCAGAAATAAAATCCAACATAATATACACTAAAATCCATAGGCGAATTTGTAACAAAGATTTAGATTTTGTCATATTAAATTTTTAATTCAGCATATATATAATCTATTCTTTGTCAGGAGACAATTAAAAAATGTAATAATTAAAAAACTTTGTACTTATGAAAATCTGCCATGTAAATGATAACAAAATTTAGTCATAAAAAATGAAGAAAGGCTGTGAATAATGTGACAAACGATAATATATGAAATGATTTTTCTTTTTATTTCTCGTCATATTTGTGTTGTCCATAGCAGCTTTTAACAAATTACACCTAATATGTTTCTAACAGATTTCTTACTAAATTTAGTTGCTAATTTATGACAGATCCAACTTCAAGAGTTTCTCACAAAGGAGTTCTATTTATCTGACATTTGCTCTCAAGAGTTTTATCTCAGCATGGTTATGTACCTCATCAAATTCACTGGGTGCCATTTGCAAAGACTGGTGCAAGGGAGGCAACCTTACAATACAAGACAAAGTATTTCTGTACCAAATGAAAACTACCTGTTACATTATATTTTTGTAGCAATTTCAGTTTTTAATATTAATAATTTAAGGACAAAAACACCAAAGCCACTTTCATTAATTTAAATTTAAATTTTTAATATTAATAATTTAAGGACAAAAACACCAAGGCCACTTTCATTAAATTCAAAGAACTAACAGACTGAAATAGTTTGATATTCTCAGCATTTCTTAAAGTTAAGGTTAATTATGAAAGGTTTTTTTTCTTTTCTTTAATCTTTTATACCATACAACCACATATTCATTATTCTTGTAAAATTCTATTGAATAGTTTAAAAATTACTGCATTTAGAAGTGTGACCTTGGTATTGACACCATCATTACCTTGTTTTTCCTTCGGAAACTTGACTGAGGCAACAATTACCCATATTTATCATAACTTGTGACCATTTGTTGCAGAATTTAAAACTTGCTTTTAACTTCAAATGACCAATGTTGTTATTGTTGTGGATTTAATGCCTTTTCAGCACATTATAGAAACAACATCTTTCTAATGTACTGGATGGACAGCATTTTTTAGAATGATGTCACAAATAATATCATTGCATGTTGAAATTAAGGCAGGTAATGAAGTTGGTAATTTTGTATAACATAATTCTATATTAAATTTAGCATCAAATGTTGGAAATTCACCCAGACTGAATTTGCCAGAAAAGTGATTTTTAATTTACATGTGTTGATCGACAGAAACCATGAAAAAGTAATTTATTGAAGATTTTCTCCATATTTAACATTCAAACTGATTCCAGCCATAAAAACAACCAAATGATGAAGAATCCTAATGGAAAATGGATTTAGGGCTGATCAAAGTCATTCAAATGGAAACCAGATTTAGGCAACACAGCTGTCAATCTTTTTAATTCTGTCAGATCAAAGTCATTCAAATGGAAATTGGATTTAGGCAGACACAGTTGTCAATCTTTTTAGTTCTGACATATCAAAGTCTATCCTAATGAAATTTGGATTTAGTCAGACATGGCTGTCAATCTTTTTAGTTCTGTCAGGTCAAAGGCTATTCAGATGGAAACTAGATTAGGTAGACACAGCTGTCAACCATAGCTCTGTCATATCTAAGTCTGTCCAAATGGAAACCAGATTTTTGTCTGTCAAGTAAAAGTCTATTCTAATGGAAACCTGATTTTGGCAGATGTGGTTGTCAATCTTCTTTGTTTTGGCAGGTCAAATTCTATTCTAATGGAAACCCAATTTAGGCAGATGTGGCTGTCAATCTGCTTGGTGCTGTCAGATCAAAATCTCTACTGTTCACATGAAATTATAAGTTGAAGTAAACTCTAACAATTGGTGTAAACTTGGAAATGGTTACTGTGAAAAACTTTGTACAATGGTATACCTCAGTATTTCAGAATGTACTGTGACATGTAGGGACCAACAATTAAAAGTTCTGGGGCATGGAACAAGAAACTTTATTGTTTAATTTATGTCTGTCAATAGTTGGAAAAATATTATCCTCTTATGTAGAGCAAAAAAACCACTGTATTATATCCATTATATTGTTTGAACAAAATATTATCTTGAGATACAATGAAAATAAATATTTCAGCTCAAAAGAAAATCATGGTTCCTCAACCCCAACTCCAAAAATTAAATGACCAACACCATGTAGTAGATGAATTTGAATTGTCTATGTACAAGCTGCAATCTAAAAGCCTGAATTAAAGTGGGAGGATTAAGGTTATGGTATAGCTGATTTTGTTCAAGACACACTTACATCTGAAAGCCTATTAATAATACAAATTGAAAGTGTTGATAATGAAATGTCCAGTTACTAGCCATACCATTATTACAATAGGAATAAAGCAGTAAATATAAAACACACTCAACAAATGGGAAAATATTTAGTGTACCTGAGAAAATTTTGTGATTTTCAGACAGGAAACAAGTGCATTCTTGAAAATAATAGGATGATTCACAGCAGAACAAAGAAATACATATACTTAACACATTCACATATACTTAACACATTCACATATACTTAACACAGTTACATATACTTAACACATTCACATACTTAACACATTCACATATGCTAAAAAATTACTAAAAACATGATGTGTTGTTTTTGTTTTTTAATCTGAGATTTTTCTGAAAGTTTTGGCTCGAATACAACATTCCATTTAGCAACCGTGTTAGCATACATAATACATGTCAAATGTGATTAAAGGATCATATACATAGAGACAAAACTACATATGTGTTGTGTTCCTAGTGAGCATAAAGAATGAGTTTCCTGCAGCATAAGAATATGTTAAGGCCTTTAGACCAACACAGGTTCCACCAGATCAAATGAGTAAGTTCCCCTACTTAAAACCAAGCACTTTTATGGCTTTGTAATTATTGCATATCCCAATTTTAGTCACCCATTCTTTTCAATTTTTATTATATACTTTTAAAACATGAATTTGGCATTTAGTATTTTATGAAAAATATTGTACAACCCCCATGTAACCGGATTTATGTCTAAGAATATACTGTGCAGTTGTGTCATTAGTGATTTTTTTGCAATGTTGAAATGGTGATTTCCTTTGAATGCTTCAAAATGTTGTATAGGATATATGATTTAATTTAAACTGCAAATGGATTTTTTTCCTTACTTCTCTAATCGAATATAGGCTAAGGACCAGCAAGTGACCCTTTCGTCATACACCATACCTACTGAATACACACTCTACCTCCAAGCTAAATTCAAGGCAGATTTCACAGAATAGTACTAAAATTCATTCAATTTTATACAGAAAGCTTACAGCAGTTTAAGACTCTAGTTTTGTTTTCATTACAAGAAATTATTGATGACTCAAACTTAATGTAATAATTTAAGCACATATTTTAATGAAATAAAGACTGTCTCTTTCTAACATGTGAATTGAATTTTTAAGAATCATTTGGATATTTTTTAACAATACAAATGTAAACAATATTTTTCTGTTTTCAATCTCCTTATTTTCTAATTGAAAAGTAGCAATAATTTAAAATGTTGAAAAAAAAAACAATTTTCATTGTATGCACAATAAACAAGTCTCAACAAAAATAAACTGTAGTTCCTCTAAATCTGTATCGTAGTAAAAACAGCTGCTGTTCTCTGTGATATGTATGTAGTTCCTCTAAATCTGTATTGTAGTAAAAACAGCTGCTGTTCTCTGTGATATGTATGTAGTTCCTCTAAATCTGTATCGTAGTAAAAACAGCTGCTGTTCTCTGTGATATGTATGTAGTTCCTCTAAATCTGTAGCATAGTAAAAACAGCTGCTGTTCTCTGTGATATGTATGTAGTTCCTCTAAATCTGTATCGTAGTAAAAACAGCTGCTGTTCTCTGTGATATGTATGTAGTTCCTCTAAATCTGTATCGTAGTAAAAACAGCTGCTGTTCTCTGTGATATGTATGTAGTTCCTCTAAATCTGTATCGTAGTAAAAACAGCTGCTGTTCTCTGTGATATGTATGTAGTTCCTCTAAATCTGTATCGTAGTAAAAACAGCTGCTGTTCTCTGTGATATGTATGTAGTTCCTCTAAATCTGTATTGTAGTAAAAACAGCTGCTGTTCTCTGTGATATGTATGCCTTTAAATTATCAGTTTTATCATCAGATTTACTAAACAAGTTCAATTCCTTGATAAATTTAATAGAGAAATTTTAAGTTACTCCACTGTAACTTGCCCGTTAAAAAGTTTAATTCAATAGACCATAATTTAGAAACTCAGAAGCTGAAATGGATTTTTGCTAAGTTTGGTAGTTTAGTTGATTTTCACTGTGAATATCTCTAGGGAATTACACATGGGGTAATGTTTTATCAGAATATGGGGCATTTTAAACCATGCCTTCAATATTGGTATCATTCCTTCAGTCTTTCTTACTTTTTTCTGGACTTTAAAAAAAAGTTATCACAAGATTTCAGTGGCGAAAAAGCAAGCTCTCTCTCTCTCTCTCTCACACACACACACACACACACACACACACACAATTTGATGTCAATATGCACACCAGCTTCATCTTAGAACTCATTGCCAAACATTCTGTCTTAAATATTATTGTCCACTCAACTCTAAATTATCGGTCTACATATCATGAAATGTACATAAACTGCTCATTGCTTCTTATCATACTTTCCAATTATCCCCAGTGGCAAAAGTGGCCATTTCACCAAGTATGACTGCATTCTTAAAATTACAAATGTGTGTTGTCATTTTTGAATAATTTAAACTGTATTTTAAAAAAACTTATGGATATTTAATAAATGGACTATTATTTAATATTTTAAGTTGTATAAGTAGTTCCTGCCTAGGTGTGCAATAAGGAAATTTTAGGTGTGTGATAATAAATCACAGACTGAACATTTGTGCTCATGCCAGATCAGCTATTTAAGATTAAATGGGTGTGTAGTAAAATTAATTTATAATATTCACCATTAAAGTTTTACTTCTACCAACATTTTGTAAAAAGAAAGTTAATTTGTTGAACTATATTGAATAATGAAAATATGATGTTAATATAATTTAAGTTGTAACAAAATTCATCTGAAATTTCCATACATTCTTTACTGACAGAAACTACCAATGTATCAGTTCAGTGAAAAAGTACCATGGTATGTACCACTGAAACAAAAATACAGTGGTAAACTGATCTATAGGTAACACTGCTCACCTCTAGTAAACTCTGACTGACAATTAGTGTAAACTCTGATTGACAATTAGTGTAAACTCTGACTGACAATTAGTGTAAACACCGACTGACAATTAGTGTAAACTCCAACTGACAATTAGTGAAAACTCTGACAGACAATTAGTGTAAACTCTGACTGACAATTAGTGTAAACTCCAACTGACAGTTAGTGTAAACTCTGACTGACAATTAGTGTAAACTCTGACTGACAATTAGTGTAAACTCTGACAATTAGTGTAAACACCGACTGACAATTAGTGTAAACTCTGACAATTAGTGTAAACACTGACAATTAGTGTAAACACCGACTGACAATTAGTGTAAACTCCAACTGACAATTAGTGTAAACTTTGACAATTAGAGTAAACTCCAACTGACAATTAGTGTAAACTCCAACTGACAAATTAGTGTAAACTCTGACAATTAGTGTAAACTCTGACTGACAATTAGTGTAAACACTGACAATTAGTGTAAACTCCGCCTGACAATTAGTGTAATCTCTGACAATTAGTGTAAACACCGACTGACAATTAGTGTAAACTCTGACAATTAGTGTAAACACCGACAATTAGTGTAAACACTGACTGACAATTAGTGTAAACTCCAACTGACAATTAGTGTAAACTTTGACTGACAATTAGAGTAAACTCCGACTGACAATTAGTGTAAACTCCAACGGACAAATTAGTGTAAACTCTGACAATTAGTGTAAATTCCGACTGACAAATTAGTGTAAACTCCAACTGACAATTAGTGTAAACTCCGACTGATAATTAGTGTAAACTCTGATTGACAATTAGTGCAAACTCTGACTGATAATTAGTGTAAACTCTGATTGACAATTAGTGTAAACTCCAACTGACAATTAGTGTAAACTTTGACTGACAATTAGAGCAAACTCCGACTGACAATTAGTGTAAACTCCAACGGACAAATTAGTGTAAACTCTGACAATTAGTGTAAACTCCGACTGACAAATTAGTGTAAACTCTGACAATTAGTGTAAACTCTGACTGACAATTAGTGTAAACTCTGACAATTAGTGTAAACACCGACTGACAATTAGTGTAAACTCCAACTGACAATTAGTGTAAACTCCGACTGATTATTAGTGTAAACTCTGATTGACAATTAGTGTAAACTCCAACTGACAATTAGTGTAAACTCCAACTGACAATTAGTGTAAACTCCGACTGACAATTAGTGTAAACTCTGATTGACAATTAGTGTAATCCTTGACTGTAAATTTTAAAACTTCAAGCACTTTGTAAAGACTTTATATTTAAGTTTACATAAATGGATCTTTGCAAGAACATGCACTTGCAGCCTATGATGCAGAAGCTGATCTGATTTTTTTCATCATACAGGACATTTAAAAATTCCTCTACTTGGTTTATGCTTAGGAGGAAAATGCACATGCCTGACTTACATGATAGATTGTTTCAATTATATGCATTTTATAAGGATTAAAATGTACAAATGCTAGACTGTCTGAAAGTTCAGTGACTAGAAGATAGCCATTAACTGATTATTACATTATTACCTAGTGTAATTAATGACAGCATGCCAATGCAAATTTCCAACAAGACCTTAAACCTACAATGTAAATTGTGGCAAGAGGAATTCAAAATATTCTGAATATATAAAAAATATAATAAATATGTTTCAAATTGTTTTTTTTCTTTTCTGTTCTTTGATTTTCCACAAACTAACAGCAGATGCAGATCATGATATGTTTCTGCAGCAGACAAAAATATAACACCGAGAAAACAAGACCATTAATAATACTATTTAATACATTCTTCAACTGTTAATGCATTGAAAATCTCACTCTGTCTGACACAAAACACATCAGTAAACAAAGACATGTTCTGAATGAATTTCAATCATCAAGTGATATCTTCCATAATGGATTCTAAAACCACCATCATTAAGAAATCCAACTTCTTACACATGCCTGCATCAACTGACAATGCACAATGAAAGTAAAACTTACTATGTCACATTTTTTCTTGAGAATATGGCAGGTTAAATCCAATGTTGTCAAATCATCAAGTTGTTTCCTCCATGATGGATTATAAAACAACAGTCATTAATGAATTCACTGGATTAACATGCTCATTGATACAGTATACATGTATGAATTTAGATAACTTGGCTAAATTTATTTGTTTAGTGTTGTTCAACATACTGTATGTGTAAATACATAGCTAAGCTGTCATATGATTAATGATCAAAGTCATAAAGTTACAAAATTATACAAGTTATGTATTTCTGGATCACATGATAGAATGTTTGAATTTGATTCTTTCCCCCATTGTCTGTACACACACACACACACACACACACACACACACACACACACACACACACACACACAGATCCAATATTTCTTGAGAGCCTTGTAATATTTTCCAGTTAGAGTAGCCTCCCTTTATGACCTAAGCTGGGACAGCTTTTGACTTAGATTAAAAATTTCCTCAAATCTCTTTGTCTTCTTCTTCCATTCCTGAGGGATACTTTCCAATCCATACTGAAAAATACACATAAAATCTAGTTGAAAAAGAAGTGACAAGATTGTTGCCTATTCAATTACTGATTAAAAAAATTTAACCTCTAAATATCCTCTTATTATAGTCTATTCTGCATAATATTTATTTATGAATACTCTTTGAGGAAAATTTTGAAAACATACTGATCAAAAATGGTGTCATACACACTTAAATAATTGATTATCCATGACATTGTTTTAACAGAAACTCAATGGTTGCAACTGTATCTCAAAGACGAGTTTGATTGCATGGGAATGATTGTCTATCTTTATTTCATGAGTTGCATCTGTATACAAGTAAAATTATTTTTATTTTTATTTATTCACTAAAATAATCTTTAAATAAACTGTCTGATCATATTACAAAACAAATTCAGTAAAGTACACAAAATACCAAGCAATATTTATAGTTATCTCATACAAAAGGATTGAAGGCTGAAGAGCTGTAATGTTTTTATCATTCATTAACTGTACATTGGCTGGCAAGTTCTCTTTTTTAATACTGATAAAAAAGACTATCCTTACCCAAAAAGTCCTCATAATCTATAATATAATAACATACTGCACCATTTTCCTGAATGTTCATATAAATGAAGTCAATAATTTGGTAAAACATGAGAAAAATTGTGACTATATTATGTTTTATATTTTGCCAAATCCCATCAAGACCGATGACCTTTATGGCTGATTCTTTTATTCTACATATTTTCTTTTTTCTCTTCTGCTTTGCTCTTATTTACATGGCCTGGTAGGAATAGAATGAGCAAATTAAAATATTATTTTTGCATTGAGTACAGAAAAAAAACACATGTACAGCAATAAATAAATCAGCAAATAAATATAACTTGTCTGCATTTCTTATTTCTGAATATTAATGCTATTGTACAGAGAGATTCAGTAATAAGCTGTTTAAAAACTCCAAATATTATAAAAGCTTCCTGTTCTCTTTTCTAATTTAGAATATCAATACCTCCATTAATATGTAAATCAGGAATGCCACATGCCACTCCAAAATTTGTAGCATGATGGTGTCAGTCTTTCCTCATGGCCAATATGGCAACTGTCAAAGAGTTACCATTCACACATGTCAAAAAAACTGCATACATCAGTCAAGTTGGAATAGGTTTTCCTTGCTTTCATTGAGAAAATGGCAGAAACTGAGTAGCAATAATACTCGGCTGTGTTTGATTTCTTACGATTTAATTTACCACACAAACCAAGGCTTCAATTTCTGTACATGTACAGCACTCATTAGACCGATGTTTTGTATGTGCCAAGTGCTGTTAATGCCTGAAGTGTGTATATTTTTGTAAATGGGAATACTGTCTACAGTTATAAAATGGAAACAAAATTGCGATGAAAAAGAGAAAAAACCTGAGACCTTGACCTTGCTGATAGGACCCCCCTTTCCATTGAGATACATAATGATGATAAACAATGTGCCAACTTTCATTCCTAATTTCAAACAGCCATGACTTTCAAAACAGAACCACAACAATGGTTTGTGGTATTCTAACAGCTTTAAAATTAAGTCATGGTATATAAATATCAAGAAATACATCAAATATTGACCTGTGACCTTAATCTTTAACACTGATGTAGTTCATGACACACCTTCTGATGATGACGTATATGTGAACCATGTTTCATCCCAAATATTTTGAAAATTAAATCCGAAAACATATGATGAAAACATAAATATTAAGTACTAATCACGACTCTGAAGAAAGTGCCTCCAGTCTGGTATACAACATGTGTTCTAGTGATGAGGTAGGAGTATAATAAATTTTAGCCCTTGTGAGGATTAAAGTACTGAGCCTTGACCATGACATTGAATATAAAACTAACAATAATGATGACCAAGTTTTATCCCTTAACCTCTGACAGGTTTTAAGTTCTACAGCAGAAAGAAAAATGTGGCAAAGACAAATATAGGTGGACAATAATTCAAATTTCCTCAGTGGGAGGTAGGGCAATGAAAGAGATCAAAAGCACATTTTCACTAACAATGGATTTTCTGTAAGGAAGAAAATGAGTCCAATTTTAGTTTGTCTTACCTGTGCAGCAAGACATGCTCCAATAAATCCTCCACGAGAACAATTGCATCCTCCTACCCGGATTGTGGAGCGTATGGCTGTGGCATAATCATGGATGGCAACTATGCCATGCACGGCAGACTGGAAAGCTCCTGGCAAATCTGTTATAGAAAGAGTCCCAAAATAACTATTGCTATATGCTGGGATGTTTCTATTATAGAAAGGGTCCCAAAATTTATATTGTTATATTCTGAGATGTTTCTGTTAAGAAAGAGTCCCAAAGTTAGCATTGTTATATGCTGGGATGTTTTTGTTATAGAAGTCTCAAAAATGGTATTGCTATGTGCTGGGAAGTTTCTATTATAGAAAGAGTCCCAAAATTAGTATTGCTATGTACTGGGAAGTTTCTATTATCAAAAGAGTCCCAAAATTAGTATTGTTATATGATGGGATGTTTCTATTATAGAAAAAGTCCCAAAAATGGTATTACTAAGTGCTGGATGTTTCTATCATAGAAAGCATCCCAAAATTTGTACTGTTATATGATGGGATGTTTTTATCATAGAAAGAGTCCCAAAAATGGTATTGATATGTGCTGGGAAATTTCTATAATAAAAAGAGTCCCAAAATTAGTATTTCTATGTGCTACATTTGTATGATTGTCCATAAGGAGGACAATTTTGTATGATTATAATGCTGAAAAGAGTGTTATACACAAGTGTGCAAAACTACAAACTGCATGTAGTGCTGACATTTTATAATTCAATATAATTCTGATAATATTTTGAGAATGGAGTTTTCAGTAATGTGATTGGATAGCAATGGTCACACATTATTGATCCTGAATTTTGTGCACATTAGTAAATTTAGTGGAGTACATTTTGTTTCAAGTACTTTTTCCAATACAAACAAACACTGCAGATGTCTAAGTGAAATGATTCTTTTTTTCAAAAAAATATTCCATTGTCCAAATAAACAGAAATAACAGCAAGCCTTTCCTCTCATTTTCCAATATCTTATTATTCTACATCATATTTCACCATACATTTGTGTTTGTCTGCTAAATCATTTACAATGACAGCTTATGGAGATTTTTCCATGCAACCTCCTACTGATCTGGAAAAAATTAGATTGAAGAAATACTACCTATATCATTAATATTAAAGAAGCTGACAATAAAACAGAGCAAAAGTAAAACACCAATCACTTGAGCAATCAACGATGACCTCTGTCACCCAAGATATGGACAATAACAACAACATTGGAACTTGGTCAGTCAAATTGGAGGCTAATGAAGGCAAGATTCCAAGATTTAAAAATTATCAGAAAAAGAATTAAAAGCTACTAAAATAAACCAAAACTCCCAATACTCAGAAGCCACCAAAATGTAACACAAAATGGGCCAGTCATGTTTTCAATGGTAATTTTTTATATAACAGTTTATATATCTTGTACATAAGTTCATGTAAAACTGACCACTGCCACTAAGTCTGTGTGTGTGTATGTGTATGTGTGTGTGTGTATGTTTGTTTGTCTTGCAAATGATGAGCTGGTGTAAATATAACCACAGCCAAAACACTGTGTGTATGTGTGTGATATTTACATTTTCAATGCAGCTTTAACAGTTTTAGTCACATCCCTACAATATGACAGTTTATAGTGATGTTTAGTACTAGGGCATCATGCCTCATGCCTCAGTCATATCGCTACAATGTGACAGTTTATAGTGATGTTTAGTACTAGGGCATCATGCCTCATGCCTCATTCATATCGCTACAATGTGACAGTTTATAGTGATGTTTAGTACTAGGGTATCATGTCTCATGCCTCAGTCATATTGCTACAATGTGACAGTTTATAGTGATGTTTAGTACTAGGGCATCATGCCTCATGCCTCAGTCATATTGCTACAATGTGACAGTTTATTGTGATGTTTAGTACTAGGGCATCATGCCTCATGCCCCAGTCATATTGCTAAAATGTGACAGTTTAGTACTAGGGTATCATGCCTCATGCCTCAGTCATATTGCTACAATGTGACAGTTTATAGTGATGTTTAGTACTAGGGCATCATGCCTCATATATGTAACATGATGTCCCACCCAGTTACATTATCCTGACACTAGGCCAACCAGTCCTAACACTAACCTCTTAATGCTGAGCACCAAGCAAGGCAGCTGCAAGTAGCATTTTTATAAGCCTGTGATATGACTTGGCCTGGATTTGAACCTGCAACCTCCTAGATCCATGGAGGATACCCTTTTGTGGCTTAATCCATTGATGTCCTTGTGTCTTGCAATATATATCCCTTTTCAATGCTACAACCAAACGAATGACTCTTGTATTCCACACCATGTATGTGCATTGGTTGAAATCCTAAATCCTGTCATGTTCTCTGCAGAAGTAAGAAATTTGTCAAGTAGAAAAATAATGTTTGATCATACTACTGTGATGTTTGCAGTGTTACCACAGACATGTAGCATCATGTCCCGCCCAGTCACATTATCCTGACACCAGGATGACCAGTCCTAACACTAACATCTTAATGCTGAGCACCAAGTGACACAGCTGCTAGTACCATTTTAAAAAGTTTTTGGTATAACTCTGCCAGGGTTAGAACGTGTGACCTCCCACATCTGAGGCAGACACTCTAACCACTTAGGTCACTGGAATATTATGCATACATCTTATTCACTCTGAGTGACAGAAATGTTGCAAGTAATGTGGAATTTTGTCTGCTCCATGATAACTGGTATTTAATGTCACTTATTTATCAATCAAACCGTGGTTCAGAATCGGTAATTTTAAATATTTTCCTTTCAAACATCCGATAGTGATTATTCCTTCAATTGATAGGTATTATATTAAATGATTTTCAAATGAGGCTATTTCTCAACAGATCTTAGAAACTGATTCTCTTTTGAGAGAATCATGTATATCAAACATTTTACTTATGCTGACACAGTGAGTGCACATTGTTTTTGAAAAGGAGCAAGTAAGACCATCATACTGGATTGGTGTCTTCATTGCATCAAACTGCAAACACCTATTTCTGTCACTGCATAATGAACATGCAGCTCTGGGTTGTTTAGGTGTAAATAAACAACACAGACCTTGACTTGCTGGCATATTATGAGCTGGCAGATCTGGGTCTACACTGTTTGGAGTTGAACCTGACATTCAAGAGTATACATGGTAATGCAAATCCCTCTTAGGGGCAGTACAGAAGAAGACAGAATGTTGTAACTGTTTTAGGAGATAGTACAGGGATGCAGAATAGTGAAGACAACAACAAAACAATTAAAAAATGGTCTGGATAAGAAAAATGGATGCTGCAAATGACATAATATTTATGGGAAGAATTAAGGTACTTACGTCAGTTCATTCCAAAATGCTTCACTGCTAATGCATGCTCTGTGTTCTTCTTCTGCAGAACATTGCTAAGAAGACCTGCTAAGGTTGTGTCTAGATCCTGGGGATTTTTCCGATGTGGGTCTCTCAACTGTTCAATAACTTTGTCAACAGCATCATCGCAGGGACCGCGTAGAATATATTGTTCCAGCAACCTAATGATTCAATGATTTGATTTTTGTAATCACCTGCATATAGCATGCACATGTGTACAGTTGGCAGTTGTGAATAAAAATTAGTAACACAGTTTTTACCTTAAAGTAAACAGAAAACAGTTACATTCAGGTCAAATGAATTTTCATCCAGGTCAAATGAATGACATTCAGATCAAATGAATTACATCCAGGTCAAATCAATAAAGTATATACTGTATATGCTCTTTTAAAAGTCAAGTCCAACTGCACACATCACAGACTCTGATCTGCAATTGCTTAATACACTGGCACATCACTGTCTGCATAAACTGTACACAGATTTTCTGGCATTTTATGCAATGGCAGATCTGGTTCTGTGCAGTTTGCTGCTAGACTCAACTAATAAATGAGTATATGTGGTAGTTTACATTAATACAGGTAGAATTTTGACAGTGATCACCAATGCCCACATGCATGTCTATACACAAAAAGCAATCACTTTGATGGCCACATGCATGTCTATACACAAAAAGCAATCACTTTGATGGCCACATGCATGTCTATACACACAAACAGCAATCACTTTGATGATCACATGAGTGTCTATACACACAAACAGCAATCACTTTGATGGCCACATGCATGTCTATACACACAAACAGCAATCACTTTGATGGCCACATGCATGTCTATACACACAAACAGCAATCACTTTGATGGCCACATGCATGTCTATACACACAAACAGCAATCACTTTGATGATCACATGAGTGTCTATACACACAAAAAGCAATCACTTTGATGGCCACATGCATGTCTATACACACAAACAGCAATCACTTTGATGGCTACACGCATGTCTATACACACAAACAGCAATCACTTTGATGACCACATGCATGTCTATACACACAAACAGCAATCACTTTGATGATCACATGCATGTCTATACACAAACAGCAATCACTTTGATGGCCACATGCATGTCTATACACACAAACAGCAATCACTTTGATGATCACATGCGTGTCTATACACACAAACAGCAATCACTTTGATGATCACATGCATGTCTATACACACAAAGAGCAATCACTTTGATGATCACATGAGTGTCTATACACACAAACAGCAATCACTTTGATGATCACATGCATGTCTATACACACAAACAGCAATCACTTTGATGATCACATGCGTATTTATACACACAAACAGCAATCACTTTATTGGCCACATGCATGTCTATACAGCAAACAGCAATCACTTTGATGGCCACATGCATGTCTATACACACAAACAGCAATCACTTTGATGGCCACATGCATGTCTATACAGCAAACAGCAATCACTTTGATGATCACATGCATGTCTATACACACAAACAGCAATCACTTTGATGGCCACATGCATATCTATACAGCAAACAGCAATCACTTTGATGACCACATGCATGTCTATACACACAAACAGCAATCACTTTGATGATCACATGCATGTCTATACACACAAACAGCAATCACTTTGATGGCCACATGCATGTCTATACACACAAACAGCAATCACTTTGATGATCACATGAGTGTCTATACACACAAACAGCAATCACTTTGATGATCACATGCATGTCTATACACACAAACAGCAATCACTTTGATGATCACATGCGTATTTATACACACAAACAGCAATCACTTTATTGGCCACATGCATGTCTATACAGCAAACAGCAATCACTTTGATGGCCACATGCATGTCTATACACACAAACAGCAATCACTTTGATGGCCACATGCATGTCTATACACACAAACAGCAATCACTTTGATGATCACATGCGTGTCTATACACACAAACAGCAATCACTTTGATGATCACATGAGTGTCTATACACACAAACAGCAATCACTTTGATGGCCACATGCATGTCTATACACACAAACAGCAATCACTTTGATGGCCACATGCATGTCTATACACACAAACAGCAATCACTTTGATGGCCACATGCATGTCTATACACACAAACAGCAATCACTTTGATGATCACATGAGTGTCTATACACACAAACAGCAATCACTTTGATGGCCACATGCATGTCTAGACACACAAACAGCAATCACTTTGATGGCCACATGCATGTCTATACACACAAACAGCAATCACTTTGATGGCCACATGCATGTCTATACACACAAACAGCAATCACTTTGATGATCACATGAGTGTCTATACACACAAACAGCAATCACTTTGATGGCCACATGCATGTCTATACACACAAACAGCAATCACTTTGATGGCCACATGCATGTCTATACACACAAACAGCAATCACTTTGATGATCACATGCGTGTCTATACACACAAACAGCAATCACTTTGATGATCACATGCATGTCTATACACACAAAGAGCAATCACTTTGATGATCACATGAGTGTCTATACACACAAACAGCAATCACTTTGATGATCACATGCATGTCTATACACACAAACAGCAATCACTTTGATGATCACATGCGTATTTATACACACAAACAGCAATCACTTTATTGGCCACATGCATGTCTATACAGCAAACAGCAATCACTTTGATGGCCACATGCATGTCTATACACACAAACAGCAATCACTTTGATGGCCACATGCATGTCTATACAGCAAACAGCAATCACTTTGATGATCACATGCATGTCTATACACACAAACAGCAATCACTTTGATGGCCACATGCATATCTATACAGCAAACAGCAATCACTTTGATGACCACATGCATGTCTATACACACAAACAGCAATCACTTTGATGATCACATGCATGTCTATACACACAAACAGCAATCACTTTGATGACCACATGCATGTCTATACACACAAACAGCAATCACTTTGATGACCACATGCATGTCTATACACACAAACAGGAATCACTTTGATGACCACATGCATGTCTATACACACAAACAGCAATCACTTTGATGATCACATGCATGTCTATACACACAAACAGCAATCACTTTGATGGCTACACGCATGTCTATACACACAAAAAGCAATCACTGATGACCACATGCATATCTCTGCACACACAGAAATCACTCTGATGTTGACATACATGCATGTCTGTGTACACATATAGCAATCAATCTGATGATCACATGTCTGCACACACAGTGATCACTGATGACCATATGCATGTTTATACAAGTGCATGACCACATGCATGTCTGTGCACACACATAACATAACTGATGTCCAGCACAGTGATCACTCCAATGACCACATTCATGTCTGTGCACACACAGAACAGTCACTCTGATGACCACATTCATGTCTGTACACAAATAGCAACCACTTTGATGACCACATGCATATCTGTGCATGCACAGTGAATACTGTTGATCACATGTATGTATGTGCACAGAGTGATCACTCTGATTACCATATGCATGTCTATGTGCACACAGTGATCACTCTGATTACCATATGAATGTCTGTATGCACAGTGATCACTGATTACCATATGCATGTCTGTGTACACACAGTGATCACTCTGATTACCATATGCATGTCTGTGTGCACAGTGATCACTGATTACCATATGCATGTCTGTGTACACACAGTGATCACTCTGATTACCATATGCATGTCTGTGTGCACAGTGATAACTGATTACCATATGCATGTCTGTGTACACACAGTGATCACTGATTACCATATGCATGTCTGTGTGCACATTGTGATCACTATGAGTACCATATGCATGTCTGTGTGCACATTGTGATCACTCTGATTACCATATGCATGTCTGTGTGCACACAGTGATCACTCTGATTACCATATGCATGTATGTGTGCACAATGATCACTGATTACCATATGCATGTCTGTGTACACACAGTGATCACTCTGATTACCATATGCATGTCTGTGTGCACAGTGATCACTGATTACCATATGCATGTCTGTGTGCACACAGTGATCACTCTGATTACCATATGCATGTATGTGTGCACAATGATCACTGATTACCATATGCATGTCTGTGTACACACAGTGATCACTCTGATTACCATATGCATGTCTGTGTGCACAGTGATCACTGATTACCATATGCATGTCTGTGTGCACACAGTGATCACTCTGATTACCATATGCATGTATGTGTGCACAATGATCGCTGATTACCATATGCATGTCTGTGTGCACACAGTGATCACTCTGATTACCATATGCATGTCTGTGTGCACAGTGATCACTGATTACCATATGCATGTCTGTGTGCACACAGTGTTCACTCTGATTACCATATGCATGTCTGTGTGCACATAGTGATCACTCTGATTACCATATGCATGTCTGTGTGCACAGTGATCACTGATTACCGTATGCATGTCTGTGTGCACAGTGATCACTGATTACCATATGCATGTCTGTGTGCACAGTGATCACTGATTACCATATGCATGTCTGTGTGCACACAGTGATCACTCTGATTACCATATGCATGTCTGTGTGCACAGTGATCACTGATTACCATATGCATGTCTGTGTGCACAGTGATCACTGATTACCATATGCATGTCTGTGTATACACAGTGATCAGTCTGATGACTGCATGCATCAAACACTAGGCAGAATCCAATGTTCAAGATTCTTACTAGTTAAATTAAAGGCAGACTTGACAAAACTTGTTTCTTGTCAAGCAAGACAGCATATCTTTTGGTTTTGGTTCTGTGGAGTTTAATGCTATTTCTGAACAAACAATACATGGCAACCAGTTTATTTGGTGTAAGAAGAAACTGGGTAGAACCATCGACCCACAGGAAGGCACTAGCAAGCTTTCTCACATACAAGACAAGACTAGAGCCTATGTGTACAAAGATGAGATGTCTGTAAATATGAGTGCCACTCTGCCATTCAACACCCTTCAGCATGTTGCAAAATACTCTTAAGGCTAGCATGACTTTCAGACAGACATGTCTTAACACACAAAAAAATGTTATTAGTCAGTCAGATTGAGGCAATGTGTAAATTAGTTTGCTAAATGTATTCATCTACTAGACAAAAAAAAAATATTCTGAGCTGTGTTTTGCACCCCTAATCCAATCAGTTTTGCATTTGAAATGATGTTGTAGGCTTAGTTTAAGTTTGTTAATCTATGAAATTTTATTAAATTTAAAAATGCTTATAAAAATTTAAATATCTCTACAAAGTAGTTTACAAATCTAGATATAATGAACATGTATTATAAAAATATCTCATTGAAGACAAAGTTCTATTGAACCGATCAAGGGCATCATATTATAACAATGTGTAATTGAGGACAAAGTTCCATTGAACTGATCAAGGGCATCATATTATAACAATGTGTAATTGAGGACAAAGTTCCATTGAACCGATTAAGGGCATCATATTATAACAATGTTTAATTGAGGACAAAGTTCCATTGAACCGATCAAGGGCATAATATTATAACAATGTGTAATTGAGGACAAAGTTCCATTGAACCGATCAAGGGCATCATATTATAACAATGTGTAATTGAGGACAAAGTTCCATTGAACCGATTAAGGGCATAATATTATAACAATGTGTAATTGAGGACAAAGTTCCATTGAACTGATCAAGGGCATCATATTATAACAATGTGTAATTGAGGACAAAGTTCCATTGAACCGATCAAGGGCATCATATTATAACAATGTGTAATTGAGGACAAAGTTCCATTGAACCGATTAAGGGCATAATATTATAACAATGTGTAATTGAGGATAAAGTTCCATTGAACTGATCAAGGGCATCATATTATAACAATGTGTAATTGAGGACAAAGTTCCATTGAACCGATCAAGGGCATCATATTATAACAATGTGTAATTGAGGACAAAGTTCCATTGAACCGATTAAGGGCATAATATTATAACAATGTGTAATTGAGGACAAAGTTCCATTGAACTGATCAAGGGCATAATATTATAACAATGTGTAATTGAGGACAAAGTTCCATGGAACAGATCAAGGGCATCATATTATAACAATGTGTAATTGAGGACAAAGTTCCATGGAACAGATCAAGGGCATCATATTATAACAATGTGCAATTGAGGAAAAACATAAACCTAGACTATCAAGCTTATGATAAACAATAACTTGGACAAAATACATTCACAAATCATTGCAGGTTATCTTTCATCTCCTGGAAATAGCTGCATTTGAATGAAACAACTAAAATTTTGTTGAAAAAGTGATCTTTCTGGAACTGGACAAATTGTTTTCTTTGTCATCTTATATTATCCAAAAGTCAAAGGATTGGATGTGATAAACATTTTATTTTCTCTTTGGGCTGTGATGCTTATTTGTGCTGAAAGAAAGCATCTGATAACATTTTTCACTACTTAGTATGTCTCAAGGAAAAATCAGAACAAATATTCATTTAGAAATCACAGTAGACAGTAATAATACCTAAGTTTGCTGTCACCACACTTTCACAATAGCTATTCCACAACAATACCTACTCCACAACAATACCTACTACATGATAATACCTATTCCACAATAATAAATATTCCACAACAATACCTATTCCATTATAATAAATATTCCATGACAATACCTACTCCACAACAATATCTACTCCATGATAATATATATTCCATAATAATAAATATTTCACAACAATACCTATTCCATGATAATAAATATTCCATAACAATACCTACTCCATGATAATACCTTTTCTATGATAATACCTATTCCATGATAATAAATATTCCACAAAAATACATATTCCATGATAATAAATATTCCACAACAATACCTATTCCATGATAATAAATATTCCACAACAATACCTATTCCATGATAATAAATATTCCACAACAATACCTATTCCATGATAATAAATATTCCACAACAATACCTATTCCATGATAATAAATATTCCACAACAATACCTATTCCATGATAATAAATATTCCACAACAATACCTATTCCATGATAATAAATATTCCACAACAATACCTATTTCATGATAATAAAATGATAATAAATATTCCACAACAATACCTATTCCATGGTAATAAATATTCCATAACAATACCTACTCCATGATATTACCTATTATATGATAATAAATATTCCACAATAATACCTATTCCATGATAATAAATATTCCATAACAATACCTATTCTACATAATAAATATTCAACAACAATACCTATTCCATGATAATAAATATTTCACAGCAATACATATTCCATGATAATAAATATTTCACAGCAATAAATATTCCATGATAATACCTATCCCACAAGAATACCTATTCCATGATAATAAATAATCCACAAAAATACATATTCCATGATAATAAATATTCCACAGCAATACATATTTGATGATAATAAATATTTCACAACAATACCAATTCCATGATAATACCTACTCCATGATAATATCTATTCCATGATAATACATATTCCACAAAACCTATTAAATGATAATAAATATTCCACAGCAATGCCTATTCCATGATAATAAATATTCCACAGCAATACCTATTCCATGATAATACTTATTCCACAACAATACCTATTCCATAGCAATACCTATTCCACAGCAATACCTATTCCATGATAATATATATTCCATGATAGTACCTATTCCATTACAATATTTATTAAAAGATGATACATATTCCATGGGTTGCTGAACTCATTCACAGATCAATTGGAAGGAGAACTAGGATCCATTTGTTCATCAATGAAGTATTAGAGGTGGTAACTATCACTGAAGTGTTGTGGGTGGTTATGAACATTGAAATGTTATGGGTGATCACAATCAGTGAAGAGTTGAGTGGTTTATATCATTGATATATTATGGGTAGTTACTATCACCAAAGTGTTACAGGTGGTTATATTCACTGACATGTTACAGGTTGTCACTGTCAAGTGTTACAGGTGGTTATATTCACTGACATGTTACAGGTGGTCACTGTCAAGTGTTACAGGTGGTTACTACCACTAAAGTGTTGTGGGTTGTTATAATCACTTACATGTTATGGGTGGTTACTATCACTGAAGTTAACAGTGGTTACTATCAATGAAATGTTATGGGTAGTAACCATCACTGAAGTAATATGGGTGGTTGTTATCAATGGTTAACTAACACTGAAGTATTAAGGGTGGTTACTATCACAGAAGAGTTATGGGTGGTTGCTATCAATTAAGTTGTTTGGGAAGTATTGTCAATGAAGTGTTTTGGATGGTTCCTATCACTGATGTGTTATGGGTGGTTACTATCATTGAAGTGTTACAGGTGGTTATTATCACTGAAGCATTTTGAGTGGTTACTATCACTTAAGTGTTATGGGTGGTCATTGAAGTTATGACTGGTTGCTATCATTGAAGTATTACAGGTGGTTACTATCACTGATGTGTTAGGGGTGGTTACTATCACAGAAATGTTATGGGTGGTTACTGTCACTGATATATTACCAGTGGTTATTATCAATGAAGCATTATGGGTGGTTACCATCACTGAAGTGTTATAGTGGTTGGTATCAATGAAGTGTTTGGGTGGTTACTATCAATCACTCCAAGGTTTTAACTTTCTGTATGCAAACCAAAAGAAGCTAGCATAGTAAGTGTACATGATGGGATAGTTTTCAAACAATACTGACCTAAATAAATATTTTGGAATTGAACAGTGATGACATTACATTGAATACAAAACATAGCACTAAAATAATGAGAATGGCTAGACTGCTGATAAATTATTATTACCAAAAGAGTTTTACTTAAAAATAATTGAATAATTTTTAGGAAAATGTAAATTATTATCTGAAATCAACTTTAATTGAAAGGAATTTTTTTTCAGAAGTATAAGTGGCACAAAGGTTCACAACTTCAGTTAACCTTTTTGACTTAAATTGTATGAAGCTGGCATTTGTTTATGTGTTATAATTTCAAGCTTCCAAGATTTATGTGTTATAATTTCAAGCTTCCAAGATTTATGTGTTATAATTTCAAGCTTCCAAGATTTATGTGTTATAATTTCAAGCTTCCAAGATTTATGTGTTATAATTTCAAGCTTCCAAGATTTATGTGTTATAATTTCAAGCTTCCAAGATTTATGTGTTATAATTTCAAGCTTCCAAGATTTATGTGTTATAATTTCAAGCTTCCAAGATTTATGTGTTATAATTTCAAGCTTCCAAGATTTATGTGTTATAATTTCAAGCTTCAAAGATTCATTTGTTATAATTCTGGCTTCCATGGTTAACTGGTTATAATTCTAGTTTCCAAGACAAAATTTGAAGATTTAAACATATAAAAGCTAAATTTTGTGTCAAATTTTGGAACAGGTCTTTGCATTAATGAGCCTGTGGTCAACTACCTCCATCCATTATTTAAATTGTTTTGAGAATGTTAACTGAAACGAAGAAGGCAACTAAGATGATGTATTTATTTTACACTAGCATGTGAATTATTGCATTTATTAACACTGATAACATTATGATCAAGACTTTGACCTACTATTTTGTCATTGGTTTGATCTGGTGGTAAATATAACCACCAATCATGTAGGAGTACCTAGTTAAAATCCAACAACATGCCTTATTTTTTTCTTCTTTTACATTTGTTTTTTTTTTTCATTTATATGCTTCTCTGCCATGATTTGGGAAAGAAAATTAAGTAATTACTAACATTTTCCATGCAAATGTACACAAAACACAGCAGAAAATGCAAGGTAAATGCCTGATATCATCACATGGGCTACCATAATAAATCATCTACTTCAGTCTGATATAACGATTGCTAGCCAATATGTTGAGCATAAATATGATATAAAGTTGCTGACTTGCCTGATTTCCATAATTCATTTGAGAATTTGACATTTTTGCAAGTATCATTTCTTTCATCTTTGTGCTCATTAAAGACTGGATTTTACTGTTGTTCGAACTTACACAGAGATCTTGTTACATAGTTCTGAGTATTGATTTGTCCTGATATTGTTGGAATGTCAATGGATGCCATGTAATTCACAATGACTAATGTCAGATGGTTTTTGCAGCATGTGAAAACAATAAAATAGTGCCGTTTGATGCTGAGTTACACAAAAAAAAATTCTGTCAATCAGAATTTCATAAATTTAGCTTTGCTAATTTAACAGAAAAACCATGTCATAAATTTAAATGTGAGAAAGCTTGCCAGTAGCTTCTCGTGGGTCATTGGTTCTTTCCAGGGATTTCCCGGTTTCTTCCTCCACCATTAATACTGGCCACCATGTATAGCCTATCATGTGCTGAAAAATGGCATTAAGCCCCAGAACAACAACATAAATTTAGCTTTGCTTGGGCTTGGCCTATTTAACAGTAAAACACTGTCAATCATGAGTTCAGAAATTTAGCTTTGCTGGTGTAACAGATGTCTCGTCTTTCTCTGAAACAAAGCTGCACTGCCTTCAGAAATAATCATACTTCCACACTGCTTCTAGTTCTAGCATAATGCTGGAACATTTCATTCCGATTACAGAAATAAATCATACTTCCACACTGCTTCTGGTTTTACCATTTCAGGTAAAGAAATAATCTTATTTTGCAAAAGATTTTTTGGAGTAAATCAAACTTTAAAGAACAACATTACTGATGATCACTAACTAGCCAAAAATCTATAATAATGGCTGCTTAAATATTTTCATTAAAGGCAATTATGAGTAATAATTTCTGCTTCCTCAAAATTCCTATTTGGTTTATTGAACTTCAAATACCTTGGGTTGTACTGCATTGTGTACTTTATGTACACAAATTAGCCTAATGGAATCTCCTACAACAGTGCTCAATGGAATAGCAAACACAAAACCACCTTAGCTATTGTCAGTTAATTAAATAATCTGTGGAGTTGTGGTTCTGTGTTTTTTTTATCTCTAACTGCCTTTACCCTTTAATTTTCTCTATAATAATAAACTGTATAAACTGCCTTAACCTTTCAATGTCCTCAGTGACAATAAACTGTACAAATTGCCTTTTCCTTTAAATGTCCTCTATGACAATAAATTGTACAAATTGCCATTTCCTTTATAAGTTCTCTATCACAATAAACTGTATAAACTGCCTTTCCCTGAAAATGTCCTCTATGACAATAAACTGTACAAATTGCCATTTCCTTTAAATGTCCTCTATCACAATAAACTGTATAAATTGCCATTTCCTATAAATGTCCTCAATGACATTAAAATGTACAAATTGCCATTTCCATTAAATGTCCTCTATCACAATAAACTGTATAAATTGCCATTTCCATTAAATGTCCTCTATCACAATAAACTGTATAAATTGCCATTTCCTTTAAATGTCCTCTATGACAATAAACTGTACAAATTGCCATTTCCTTTAAATGTTCTCTATTACAATAAACTGTATAAATTGCCATTTCCTTTAAATGTCCTCTATCACAATAAACTCTATAAACTGCCTTTCCCTGAAAATGTCCTCTATGACAATAAACTGTACAAATTGCCATTTCCTTTAAATGTCCTCTATCACAATAAACTGTATAAATTGCCATTTCCTTTAAATGTCCTCTATGACAATAAACTGTACAAATTGCCATTTCCATTAAATGTCCTCTATGGCAATAAACTGTACAAATTGCCATTTTCTTTAAATGTCCTCTATCACAAGAAACTGTATAAATTGCCATTTCCTTTAAATGTCCTCTATGACAATAAACTGTACAAATTGCCATTTTCTTTAAATGTCCTCTATCACAATAAACTGTATAAACTGCCATTTCCTTTAAATGTCCTCTATTACAATAAACTGTATAAATTGCCATTTCCTTTAAATGTCCTCTATCACAATAAACTCTATAAACTGCCTTTCCCTGAAAATGTCCTCTATGACAATAAACTGTACAAATTGCCATTTCCTTTAAATGTCCTCTATGACAATAAACTGTATAAATTGCCATTTCCTTTAAATGTCCTCTATCACAATAAACTGTATAAATTGCCATTTCCTTTAAATGTCCTCTATCACAATAAACTCTATAAACTGCCTTTCCCTGAAAATGTCCTCTATTACAATAAAATGTATAAATTTCCATTTCCTTTAAATGTCCTCTATCACAATAAACTCTATAAACTGCCTTTCCCTGAAAATGTCCTCTATGACAATAAACTGTACAAATTGACATTTCCTTTATATGTTCTCTATCACAATAAACTGTATAAACTGCCTTTCCCTGAAAATGTCCTCTATGACAATAAACTGTATAAATTGCCATTTCCTTTAAATGTCCTCTATCACAATAAACTGTATAAATTGCCATTTCCTATAAATGTCCTCTATGACAATAAACTGTACAAATTGCCATTTTCTTTAAATGTCCTCTATCACAAGAAACTGTATAAATTGCCATTTCCTTTAAATGTCCTCTATGACAATAAACTGTACAAATTGTCATTTTCTTTAAATGTCCTCTATCACAATAAACTGTATAAATTGCCATTTCCTTTAAATGTCCTCTATTACAATAAACTGTATAAATTGCCATTTCCTTTAAATGTCCTCTATCACAATAAACTCTATAAACTGCCTTTCCCTGAAAATGTCCTCTATTACAATAAACTGTATAAATTGCCATTTCCTTTAAATGTCCTCTATGATAATAAACTCTATAAACTGCCTTTCCCTGAAAATGTCTTCTATGACAATAAACTGTACAAATTGCCATTTCCTTTAAATGTCCTCTATGACAATAAACTGTATAAATTGCCATTTCCTTTAAATGTCCTCTATCACAATAAACTGTATAAATTGCCATTTCCTTTAAATGTCCTCTATGATAATAAACTCTATAAACTGCCTTTCCCTGAAAATGTCTTCTATGACAATAAACTGTACAAATTGCCATTTCCTTTAAATGTCCTCTATGACAATAAACTGTATAAATTGCCATTTCCTTTAAATGTCCTCTATGATAATAAACTCTATAAACTGCCTTTCCCTGAAAATGTCCTCTTTGACAATAAACTGTACAAATTGCCATTTCCTTTAAATGTCCTCTATGACAATAAACTGTATAAATTGCCATTTCCTTTAAATGTCCTCTATGATAATAAACTCTATAAACTGCCTTTCCCTGAAAATGTCTTCTATGACAATAAACTGTACAAATTGCCATTTCCTTTAAATGTCCTCTATGACAATAAACTGTATAAATTGCCATTTCCTTTAAATGTCCTCTATGATAATAAACTCTATAAACTGCCTTTCCCTGAAAATGTCTTCTATGACAATAAACTGTATAAATTGCCATTTCCTTTAAATGTCCTCTATGACAATAAACTGTACAAATTGCCATTTCCTTTAAATGTCCTCTATGACAATAAACTGTACAAATTGCCATTTCCTTTAAATGTCCTCTATCATAATAAACTCTATAAACTGCCTTTTTGCTTTTAAATGTTCTCTATCACAATAAACTGTATAAATTGCCTTTTTCCTTTAATTGTCCTCTATGACAATAAACTACATAAATTACATTTACCTGTTAATGTCCTCTATGACAATAAACTATAAATTGCCTTTACCACTTAATGGACTCTACAACAATTAACTGTATAAGGTACCTTTATGTTTCAAGATGGCCTCTATGACAACTATTTGTATAAACTCCCCAGGGTTATTGTATTCCAGGAGTATTAAGAATGAAGCCTTATCACATCTGTCTACGGCTGATACAATTACAAGTTACAGGCACATATTGTTGTATCAAAAAAGGTGTCTTTCTTCCTAAGATGTACTGGCAATGTTATTTATATAAACACAGCTTTTTCTGGGGAGTTTGGAGTACCAGTAAACAATGTGATATGTTAGTATCTGGCAGGTATGCTCTATAATGAATGTCACATAACCAAACTGAATAGAAAAGTAACTATGCTAATGTTTTGTGAAATGACATAAAGGTTGGTCCATGTCAGATTTGTTACAAACACAGAATAATAAATTGACAAAAGTTACAATGCCAAAAACTTTAAAGGCTGTGGCAGAATTGGCAGAATTTCCCTTTTTCAATACAGTCTTAGCAAGCCATGATAGCCCACCCAGTTGGTAGAGTGTGAGTCTCATAAGTTAAGGATTACTGGTTCAATACCCACCCAGTACAGTCCAATAAATATCTGATAATCAAATAACAAGTGTAAAAGACCTTGCTGATGCCAGTCCTACAGCCACTGCAGTGTTCAAGTTTTGGGTAAGTCTGATAACCTCCTCGACTCGGATCAACATGTCTGGTTGTCCTGCATATAGTGCCACTGCAGACACAACTCTTGGAACACAATCTATTTGGTTATCTGTCTCAGAGCCTGCATGTAGTGAAATAGAAATAATACTGTAAATCAGTTTAACAATTATTTGGTCATCTGTCTCAGAGCCTACATGTAGTGAAATAGAAATAATACTGTAAATCAGTTTAACAATTATCTGGTCATCTGTCTCAGAGCCTACATGTAGTGAAATAGAAATAATACTGTAAATCAGCCTAACAATTATCTTGTCATCTGTCTCAGAGCCTGCATGTAGTGAAACAGATATAATACTTTAAATCAGTCTAACATAACATGTAGTGAAATAGAAATAATACTGTAAATCAGTCTAACATTAATCTGGTCATCTGTCTCAGAGCCAGCATGTATTGAAATAGAAATAATACTTTAAATCAGTCTAACAATAATCTGGTCATCTGTCTCAGAGCCTGTGAAATAGAAATATTATTGTAAATCAGCCTAACAATTATCTGGTCATCTGTCTCAGAGCCTGCATGTAGTGAAATAGAAATAATACTGTAAATCAGCCTAACAATTATCTGGTCATCTGTCTCAGAGCCTGCATGTAGTGAAATATAAATAATACTGTAAATCAGCCTAACAATTATCTGGTCATCTGTCTCAGAGACTGCATGTAGTGAAATAGAAATAATACTGTAAATCAGCCTAACATTAATCTGGTCATCTGTCTCAGAGCCAGCATGTAGTGAAATAGAAAAAAAACTGTAAATCAGTCTAACATTAATCTGGTCATCTGTCTCAGAGCCTGCATGTAGTGAAATAGAAATAATATTGTAAATCAGCCTAACAATTATCTGGTCATCTGTCTCAGAGCCTGCATGTAGTGAAATAGAAATAATACTGTAAATCAGCCTAACAATTATCTGGTCATCTGTCTCAGAGCCTGCATATAGTGAAATAGAAATAATACTGTAAATCAGCCTAACATTAATCTGGTCATCTGTCTTAGAGCCAGCATGTAGTGAAATAGAAAAAAAACTGTAAATCAGTCTAACATTAATCTGGTCATCTGTCTCAGAGCCTGCATGTAGTGAAATAGAAATAATACTGTAAATCAGCCTAAATTAATCTGGTCATCTGTCTCAGAGCCTGCAGGTAATGAAATAGATAAAATATTGTAAATCAGTTAAAAATTAATCTGGTCATCTGTCTCAGAGACTGCATGTAATGAAATAGATATAATACTGTATATCAGTCTAACAGTAATTATCAAGATTCCCTTAGATATGAGATACAGATTTTGTTGGTATAAATGATCATCTGGATGCATACAGCCTTAAAGAACTTTTCAAGGACTTTTTCAAAAGGATTCAGAAAATGTTTAATGTGTATTTTTTCATATAGAAACTGAACTATTTCAATATATCACTTTGTAAATTGGTACAAATATGTATAATAAAAAGACATAATTATGCCACTACAGCAATGTAACAAAACTACATCTAGTAACTACATGTATCTTTTGATTTACCCAAGTTATATATCATTTTAGTAATTTATTCATTATCACTGGAAAACAGGTAAAAAGATATTCTGGATTTAAAAATGATATATTTTATTAAATTAAATGTTTTGTATTCCATAAGATAAATTCAAGAAGTTTTCAAGGATAAAACAAATTTTTGAAATTTATTGAGTTTTCAAGGCAATATGGTGAAAGTCAAGAACTACCTTGGATACCACAAACCCTTGTGCAGCCATGTCACCAAGTCATCTTAGTGGTGAAGAATGCATGGCCACTTGTTGCAAATTGGTATACATATTGGAAATAAATACATATACCCAAATTGTTTCCCTTATAATACATATTAGCATATCTTACTGTGATGCAAGACATGTTCTACTTATGTTGCTTAAACTCAGCCTGATAATTCATCAATAAACAATAGTTTTATTTTATTTTGCAAGCTCACTAAACAGTTTCTTTATCCTTGAAGAATTCTGGATTTTAAATGTAATTTTTGATTGGTAAAATATACAAATATATCCTCAGAAAATCTTTATATGTAAAGAATGATGAAACTTATTGGAAAACTACAACACAAAATGACTGAAAAGTGATGAAACCCATTTGGAAAACTTGAATGCAGAATGACTGAAACCAAATGAAATCCAATGAACACTTTTATGCAGAGTGACTGACTCCAGATGAAACCCACTGGGAAACTTCAATGCACAATGACTGACACCAGCTGAAACCCATTAGAAAACTCAAATGCAGAGTGACTGACAACAGATTAAACTCATTTGGACAATTTGAGACAGAGTGGTTGACACTAATTGAAACTCATTTTGGAAAACTTGAAGGCATAGTAACTGACAACTGATTAAACTCATCTGGAAAACTTAAAGGCAGAGTGACTGTCACCAGATAAAACCCATTGGGAAACTTGAATGCACAATGACTGACACCTAATGAAACCCATTAGAAATCTTGATGGTAGAATGACTGACACCAGATAAAAGCCATCAGAAAACTTGAAGGCAGAGTGACTGACAACTGATTAAACTCATTTGGAAAATTTGAAGGCAGAATGATTGACACCAGTTGAAACTCATTTGGAAAACTTGAAGGCAGAGTGACTGACAACTGATTAAACTCATTTGGAAAACTTGAAGCAGAGTGACTGACAACTGATTGAACTCATCTGGAAAACATAAAGGCAGTGTGACTGACACCAGATAAAACCCATTGGGAAACTTGAATGCACAATGACTGACACCAGATGAAAGCCATTAGGAAACTCGAAGGCAGAGTGACTGACACCAGTTGAAACTCATTTGGAAAATTTGAAGGCAGAGTGACTGACAACTGATTAAACTCATTTGGAAAATTTGAAGGTAGAGTGATTAACACCATTCAAAACTCATTTGGAAAACTTGAAGGCAGAATGACTGACACCTGATTAAAGTATAATAAGTTTATTTGGTAATTAATGTATGCCAGAGAGAGTGCTGGCTGAAACTTGTGATGTAAGACATAATAAAACTGAGCAATCACAATTTAAAAAATAACCAATACTGAAAAAATATATAACTTAGCTTTCCAAATATGGTCCAAGTGACAAAAATGTACAATTATTATCTTTTTATACCCTTTAACATGCAGTCTTTATCTATCCACAGAAATTACAATTATTGTTTCCAACTTTATCTTTTTGTAGAAAATGTTTGAATTCTTTAAACATTTGTAATTCTTACATTTTACATTCAGCTGATAATTCACAATGGTTACCTATAATCACTGCATCACTCCAAAATGTACTAATATTGATGTATCACATGTAGCTGCTTACAAATCCTGTCAAACTGCACAGACCAAGATCTGCAGTCATATAATGAGCCATCAGATCTGGATCTATGCAGTTTGTTTAACAGTAAAACAAATAACAACCACTCTGATCTGTCAGTACACTATGCAACTGCAGATCAGGGGTCTACGTTGTTTGCTGTCAGACTTGACTTACAAGTGAGTATATATACAGTACAGCTGTGATCAAAATGTTTGACAAGTAGTTGACATTCATGAAAATTAAACAAAAAAATGTATGAGATACTGTGTATGGGGAATTTCTATGTGGAGTTTTTATAGACTTTCCTGAACAAATCATAAACTGCAACAATTTTACTATGTTAGATTGGATTTAATTATTTTTAAATTTGTCCAAAATTGTAAAAATTTAAAATGTATTTTTTCTTCAAAATTCTATACCTGTGAAATGTTTACAATGCTGAAACTCCAACACAAATAATATCTTGTTTTTAACATAAATAAATTTGAAACCAACCTGTCTTTTCCAAGCCTTGACTGTAATTCTTTAAAAAGTCCTTAATATTTCCAGTACGCCAAGGTCCTTTGATTGGCAAAGACTGGCTGCCTGCCTCTGGAAAAGATAGCTATAATTCACAACCTAAGCATTTAACCACAGGACACCATCAAATAAATGCATGCACAAAAAAGTATAAAAAGTGAAGCATGAAACAGGTAAATGTGAACTTACACAGGTGTTGAACTCACAGATGCATCTATTCAATAAGCATGAAACTGGTAAATGTTAACTTACAAAGGTGATGAAAAGTTTGTTTGTGTGTGTGCATGTGTGTGTGTATCAGTTTGCATACAGTGTGAATAAAGGTGGTATTTATTAAGGTTATCCTATAACAAACCATTAAATAGTAGATTACACTACTTGTATAGCTGTTACTAGCATTATTCTGTATCACACCTTGGAATAGCAGATTACACTACCTGTACATGTGTAATTAGTGATATTCTGTATCACACCTTGTAATAACAGAAAACACTCATTGTAAATGTGGTATTAGTGTTATCCAGTATCACAAAGAAGAACAACTGATTACACTAATTGCAAAGGTGGTATTTGTATTATCCTGAATCACACTGAGTAATAACTGATTACACTAATTATTGGTATTAGTGTTATCACACAGGAATAACTTATTAAATTACTTGTAAAGGTGGTATTTGTTACCTTGAATCACACCTTGGAATAGCAGATTACATGTAAAAGTTGTATTAATGTTATTCAGTATCACATCTTATAATATGCAGATTACATGTAAAGGTGTTATTAGTATTATCCTGTATCACATCTTAGAATAGCAGATTACATGTAAAGGTGGTATTAGTGTTATCCTGTATCACATCTTGGAATAGCAGATTACATGTAAAGGTAGTATTAGTGTTATCCTGTATTACATCTTGGAATAACAGATTACATATAAAGGTGATATTAGTTTTATCCTGTATCACATCTTAGAATAGCAGATTACATATAAAGGTGGTATTAGTGTTATCCTGTATCACATCTTAGAATAGCAGATAACATGTAAAGGTGGTATTAGTGTTATCCTGAATCACATCTTAAAATAGCAGATTACATGTAAAGGTAGTATTAGTGTTATCCTGTATCATATCTTAGAATAGCAGATTACATGTAAAGGTGGTATTAGTGTTATCCTGTATCACATCTTAGAATAGCAGATTACATGTAAAGGTAGTATTAGTGTTATCCTGTATCATATCTTAGAATAGCAGATTACATGTAAAGGTGGTATTAGTGTTATCCTGTATCACATCTTAGAATAGTAGATTACATGTAAAGGTAGTATTAGTGTTATCCTGTATCATATCTTAGAATAGCAGATTACATGTAAAGGTGGTATTAGTGTTATCCTGTATCACATCTTAGAATAGCAGATTACATGTAAAGGTAGTATTAGTGTTATCCTGTATCACATCTTGGAATAGCAGATTACACTACTTATAAAAGTGGTATAGGCATTCTGTATTACACCACATAATAGCAGATTACACTTCATGTATAGCACTTGGCTGCATAAGGGATGGATGTGTCAAAAAGTTTCAACTCGTGCTTAAACTTGATTCTACAGAAAAGGCAGTGAGAAATGAAATTTATTCTCATATAATTCCTAATTTTGCATACATTTGCTCTGCTTACCAAATATGTTTGGAGAATGCACCCCAGTGCTAATAATGCATGTAGAAATATGACAAATGTTCATGTCCTATGTAGACATGGTCCAACACATGAACCATTGTAATATTAGGACTGTTTTTGACAGTGTCAATTGGAGCTGATAATGGTCCCTGTTCAAATGAAATATAAATGTACTTTAAAATCATGATATTTCCCAATTAAAGCAATCTATTGCTGAAACAGTTTTTCCAATGTGTATTTCTTTAATCTGAAAAATGATGGGTCCAGACTCCATTTTCAATCACCATATAAAACTTCCTTGATATGAAGATACTGAGACATTGATACATTGAGTTAGAAGATGTCATTTATCAAACATTTGACAATTAGAAGGTGTGCTATGCTATTTCTTCCTGAAGTTACCTGATTTTTCTTTGTATATAGCATTTCGCATGCTTACCTGATTTGTCTTTGTATATAGCATTTCTCATGCTTACCTGATTTTTCTTTATATAGAGCATTTCTCATGCTTACCTGATTTGTCTTTGTATATAGCATTTTGCATGCTTACATGATTTGTCTTTGTATAGAGAATTTTGCATGCTTACCTGATTTGTCTTTGTATATAGCATTTTTCATGCTTACCTGATTTGTCTTTGTATAAAGCATTTTGTATGCTTACCTGATTTGTCTTTGTATAGAGCATTTCTCATGCTTACCTGATTTTTCTTTGTATAGAGCATGTCTCATGCTTACCTGATTTGTTTTTGTATATAGCATTTCTCATGCTTACCTGATTTGTCTTTGTATAGAGCATTTCTCATGCTTACCTGATTTGTCTTTGTATATAGCATTTCTCATGCTTTCATAGGGGGAATCAGGACCAAAGGTTGTGTAGAATGACTCCTGAAGTTTCTTTATGTTGACACCTAGTAACACAAAATGATAATATATGTCATAAAGCTTTATTCTCTTTCGAGTTTGAACTTTTTCATTAATATTATTTAACATATCTCTCCAAAAACAACCGAAATGAAACTTAATGACAAGCCAATATGTGCATAAATTTCATTCAAGATGAAAATGCTGATTATCTTGTGCAAAATATAGATCTAATTTAAGCCACAGAAAAAAAACCTGTCTCAAGAGAACACAGTTTTTGAAGATCACCTGTCATTAAAGATCAAGGAGTGTTTTATAGAATGTATTAATCTCTATGGGGAGGCAAGCTGTCTTGAGATACTATTTTCTGGTGTCAGAAACAAGTTGTCTCCCCTAAAAACAAATGTCGCTGTTGCATTATTTAAATCCAGTGGTTTAAAATGAATTCTTTAAAGAAGTCTACTTTTGCAAAATAAGCACAGGCTAAACATTTTTCAATTACATGATCATTATATTGTGATATCATCAATATAAAATTATGATATCATCAATATAACACTATATCATCAATATAAAATTATGATATCATCAATATAACACTATATCATAAAAATAAAATTATGATATCATCAATATAACATTATGATATCATCAATATAGCATCATATTTTACTTCAAGTGAAACATTCCAATGTGAGTCAAATAACTTCTACTTACTAAAAGAGACTTCAAAGTAATTAGGGATACTTCCCAAATTGTTTAGTTTTTGGCAGATGCGGATGAATGAAGAATAGATCATTATATGATACATGTTAGAAATAAGACTCAATAAAATATTTGGACTTTTTTTGTTGTTATTATTGCAACTATTGATAAAAAACAAAAAAATCATTAGGTTTCAATGGCCTCCAACTGATGCTGACTGTGCTATTAGCGATGATCATTGTGATGTCAATCATATTACAATGATACAAAAACAATGAAAGCCTTTATTTATATCATAGCACAATTTGTGTTTATATGTGATTTTGAATAAAAACATCAAGTCTCAGGACTGTACATATAACAGTTTTAGAGAAACTAATCTGAATGTGAAAACTGAACATAATCAAAGAAGCATGACATATAGGTCATTCTGACCTACTTTGATCTTTCGTTTAGTTGTATTCATGAAGATAAATACACTCATAAAGATTCATGACTGTGCATAGAGTCATTTCAGAGAAACAGCTAAATGCAAAACTTTAATATAATTAATAGAACATGAAATATGTGTCACTGTGACCTACTTTGGTTTATGGTGAATAGTACCATCAAACATACACACACATATTATATATATATATATATATATATATATATATATATATATATATATATATATATATATATATATACTCAGCACGTTTCATGGAAGTACAAAACAACATAAAAAAACAAGCCAAATGCAAAAATGTACTGCAAACAATGCAGTGAAAAATGTAAGAAGATGTAATTTACTTTGGGCTGTGGTGAGTATAACCCCCCAAGATTAATAAACTCATTAAGTTTTATAACTCTACATGCAACAATGTCACAGGAAGGGATCTAAATGGGAACTCTAAATTTAATCAATCAAGTATGAAATGTGGGTCAAACGTAACATGATCAATCAATACTTCCAACATGAATACACCCATATGGTAACCTACTTTGGCCCTTGGACAGCAGTACCTCCAACATAAATACACCCATACTGTAACCTACTTTGGTTCTTGGACTGCAGTACTTCCAACATGAATACACTGATACTGTAACCTACTTTGGCCCTTGGACAGCACTACATCCAACATAAAAACACACATATTATAACCTACTTTGGCCCTTTACAGCAGTCCAACATGAACACATCCAAATTGTAACCTACTTTGGCCATTGGACAGCAGTACTTTCAAAATGAATACACCCATATTGTAACCTACTTTGGCCCTTGGACAGCAGTCCCACATGAATACACCCATACTGTAACCTACTTTGGCCCTTGGACACCAGTACTTCCAACATGAAAACACCCATACTGTAACCTACTTTGGCCCTTTACAGCAGTCCAACATGAATACACCCATACTGTAACTTACTTTGGCCCTTGGACAGCAGTACTTCCAATGAATACACCCATACTGTAACCTACTTTCACCACTGGACAGCAGTCCAACATGAGAACAGTCATACTGCAACCTACTTTGGCCCTTGGACAGCAGTAGCTCCAACATGAATACACCCATATGGTAACCTAATTTGACCCTTGGAGAGCAGTAATTCCAACATGAATACACCCATACTGTAACCAACTTGGGCCCATAGGCAGGAGTCCAACATGGATACACTCATACTGTAACCTACTTTGGCCCTTGGGCACCAGTGCCTTCAACTTGAATACACCCATATTGTAACCTCCTTTGGCCCTTGGATAGCAGTACTTCCAACATAAAAACACCCATACTGTAACCTACTTTGGCCCTTGGACAGCAGTACTTCCAATATGAATACACCCATACTGTAACCTACTTTGGCCCTTGGACAGCAGTACTTCTAACTTGAATCCACCCATACTGCCCTTGAGCAACAGTACTTCCGACATAAATACACCCATACTGTAACCTACTTTGGCCCTTGGGCACCAGTACTTCCAACTTGAATCCACCCATATTGTAACCTCCTTTGGCCCTTGGATAGCAGTACTTCCAACATAAAAACACCCATACTGTAACCTACTTTGGCCCTTGGACAGCAGTACTTCCAATATGAATACACCCATACTGTAACCTACTTTGGCCCTTGGACAGCAGTACTTCTAACTTGAATCCACCCATACTGTAACCTACTTTGGCACTTGGACAGCAGTCCCACATTAATACACCCATACTGTAACCTACTTTGGCCCTTGGACAGCAGTACTTCCAACATGAATACACCCATACTGTAACCTACTTTGGCCCTTGAGCAGCAGTACTTCCGACATAAATACACCCATACTGTAACCTACTTTGGCCCTTGGACAGCAGTCCCACATTAATACACCCATAATGTAACCTACTTTGGCCCTTGGACAGCAGTACTTCCAACATGAATACACCCATACTGTAACCTACTTTGGCCCTTGGACTGCAGTACTTCCAACATGAATACTCCCATACTGTAACCTACTTTGGCCCTTGAACAGCAGTCCAACATGAATACACCCATACTGTAACCTACTTTGGCCCTTGGACATCAGTACTTCCAACATGAATACACCCATACTGTAACCTACTTTGGCCCTTGGACAGCAGTACTTCCAACATGAATACACCCATAGTGTAACCAACTTTGGCCCATAGGCAGGAGTCCAACATGGATACACTCATACTGTAACCTACTTTGGCCCTTGCACTGCAGTACTTCGAACATGGATACACTCATACTGTAACCTACTTTGGCCCTTGGTCAGCAGTCCAACATAAATATACCTATACTGTAACCTACTTTGGCCCTTGGACACCAGTACTTCCAACATGAATACACCCATACTGTAACCTACTTTGGCCCTTGGACAGCAGTACTTCCAACATGAATACACCCATACTGTAACCTACTTTGGCCCTTGGACAGCAGTCCAACATGAATACACCCATACTGTAACCTACTTTGGCCCTTGGACAGCAGTCCAACATGAATACACCCATACTGTAACCTACTTTGGCCCTTGGGCAGCAGTACTTCCAACATGAATACACCCATACTGTAACCTACTTTGGCCCTTGGGCAGCAGTCCAACATGAATACACCCATACTGTAACCTACTTTGGGCCTTGGGCAGCAGTACTTTCATCATGAATACACCCATAAAGTTTCATGACTGAGCACACAACAGTATCAGAGAAACTGGGCTACATGCAAAATCTTAATTTTAGCAAAGCAATCTGTCATGCCTGTGCTTTACAGGCAAGATAAAAATTGCACAAAATATCTACAGAATAACTGCATGTAATATTAGCAATCCCCATCCATTTTACTTCATTATCTCTCATTTAATTTCAGAAAATAAATTAGCTCAAATGTTAACTGGGTAAAGCATACAAAACGTTTCCAATATCCTCTTAAGATACTGGCATCTTACAACAGTAGTATTGATGTCAAAGTAGTATACTGACATCAGTGTGGTATACTGATGTCAATGTAGTATACTGATGTCAATGTGGTACATTGACCTCAATGTAGTATAGTGATGTCAATGTAGCATAGTGACATCAATGTAGTATAGATATATCACTGGAGTATATTGATGTCAATGTAGTATACTGATGTCAATGTAGTATACTTTATTATTTTTTTTTATTATGACTTTATTTAAAGAGGGTAACTCAATTAGCTAAGAACTAATCTACCTTGAGGCCCTCATTCAAAGGAATTTAATTATTTTTGCTGCATCTGTGAAGCCATTGTATATACTGGGTTTGGAAATAGGAAATAGAGTGGGCATTTCTAATCTCAACTGGAATATTATTCCAGAGCAAAGTTCTAGAATATTGGAAACTTTTTTCAAATAATTCCTTATTTGGTTTGGGAATTTTGTAATGTTTGGTAGACATTGATCGCAGGTGGGGAGTTTTTCCAGGTAGCCTATACTTAAATAGTGATTGAAAATATTCGGGAGCATTATTATTGGCTATCCTGTACATTAATTTGGCTTTTCTTAAACAAATTCGGTCTTTAATAGGTAGTATTTTTAACTTACCAGCTAAATTTTCCTTGCTTTCTTTCTGGATTGATATTAACTCAAAAGCTCGTTTTTGGAGATGTGCCACCTTTGCTAAGTTTTTATCATTTGAATTACCCATATTATATTACAGTAATCTAAATATGGTTGTATGTAACTGTTATAAAATAGTTTTCTGTGCTTTTCCGGAAGAAAGTGTCTTATCCTACTGAGAAGCCATAAACTTGAATTGACTTTTTTACTGCTATGTTTGATATGTTCAGTCCTTGATAGGTTATTATCTACCAAAACACCAAGTAGACTATCATGACAGACCATTTGCAACCTTTCATACTTCGATGTCAGACATAGTTCATTACTATAAAGTTTTTTTTCTTTTTTTCCGTGTTGAGATAAGTAATATTTTAGTTTTACCAGTATCAACCACCATGCCATTGCATACTGATGTCAATGTGGTCATTGACCTCAATGTAGCATAGTGACATCAATGTAGTATAGTTATATCACTGTAGTATACTGAAGTCAATGTATTATACTATGTCAATGTAGTATGCTGATCTCAAAGTAATATATTGATGGCAATGTATTACACTGATGTCAATGTTAAAAAATGTGTAGTATACTGATGTCAATGTAGCATACTGATGTCAATATAGTATACTGATGTCAATGTATTATACTGATGTCAATGTAGCATACTGATGTCAATGTAGTATACTGATAACAATGTAGTATACTGATGTCAATATAGTATACTGATGTCAATGTAGAATACTGATGTCAATGTAGCATACTGATGTCAATGTAGTATACTGATAACAATGTAGTATACTGATGTCAATATAGTATCCTGATGTCAATGTAGTATACTGATGTCAATGTAGTATCCTGATGTCAATGTAGTATACAGATGTCAATGTAGTATACTGATGTCAATGTAGTATAATGATGATAATGTAGTATACTGATGTCAATGTAGTATACTGATGTCAATGTATTATACTGATGTCAATGTAGTATACTGATGTCAATGTATTATACTGATGTCAATGTAGCATACTGATGTCAATGTAGTATACTGATGACAATGTAGTATACTGATGTCAATGTAGTATCCTGATGTCAATGTAGTATACTCATGTCAATGTATTATACTGATGTCAATGTAGTATAATGATGATAATGTAGTATACTGATGTCAATGAAGTACATGTTTAATGATGATAATATAGTATACTGATATTAATGTATTATACTTTTGTCAATGTAATATACTGCTATCAATGTATTATACTGATGTCAATGTAATATAATGATGATAATGTAGAATACTGATATCAATGTATTATACTTATGTCAATATATTATACTGCTATCAATGTAGTATACTGATGTCAATGTATTATACTGATATCAATGTATAATTCTGATGTCAATGTAGTATACTGATGCCAATGTAGCATACTGATATCAATGTAGTATACTGATGTCAAAGTATTATACTGATGTCATTGTAGTATTCTGATGTCAATGCATTATACAGATGTCAATGTAGCATACTGATGTCAATGTAGTATGCTGATGTCAATGTAGTATACTGATGTCAATTTAGTATACTGATGTCAATGATTTACACTGATGTCAATGTATTACACTGATGTCAATGTAGTACACTGATGTCAATGTAGTACACTGATGTCAATATAGAACACTAATGTCAATGTAGTACACTGATGTCAATGTTGTACACTGATGTCAATGTAGTGCACTGATATCAATGTAGTATACTGATGTCAATGCAGTACATGTATAATGATTTCAATGTAGTATTGTGATGTCAATGTAGTATAGTGATGTCAATGCATTATACTGATGTCAATGTAGCATACTGATATCAATGTAGTATACTGATGTCAATGAAGTATACTGATGTCAATATAATGACATCAATGTAGTATATTGATGTCAATGTTTTAATGATGTCAATGTAGCATAATGATGTCAATGTAGTATTATGATGTCAATGTAGTATACAGATGTCAGTGTAGTATTCTGATGTCAAAGCAGTATAGTGATGTCAATACAGTACATGTATAATGATTTCAATGTAGTATTGTGATGTCAATGAAGTATTGTGATGTCAATGAAGTATAGTGATGTCAATGTAGTATAGTGATGTTATTGCAGTACATGTATAATGATTTTAATGTAGTATAATAATGTCAATGTAGTACCCTGATATTGATGTAGATAACAATGTCACTGTAGTACAATTGAACCTGGTTATGTTGCTGGCCTTTATATATTACTGTAGCATAAACCCAATATAGAAATTCTTTCACTCCTGTATTTTGAAAAATAATTGATTATTTTTAATTTTGCAAAAGTTATTTATTTGTTGTTTGCTATTTCTTCTTGCTGAGTTTCAGTGTCTGTAACAACTAACAAACAGAAGGATTGACCATTCCATTAATTTTATGTTCTATGCACGTCTTCAGAAGTTGGTCAGTTGTAGGTATAATACAGTAGCATAATTGACTGTCAAAACATACAGTACTCTGCCATATGTCAGCATAAGCAGATTATGATGTAACAATGCACAGCAAAGATGGGGTTGTCATACAAACCAAGGATCATTTGTGTACTGTTTGATTCCAATGTATTATTTAGTTTAGTTTGTAGCTTCCTTCCATTCTACCTTTTATTTATCCAGTCGAAATTACAAATTAAATAACCAAAAAGTATGTTGCCAGATGGGACATTTTTGTCACCAATAAGGGGAAAAAAAACGCCAGTGATTGGTCATGGGGATCGAGATAACTGACGTTAATTGGCAAATTTGGCCCTCTTTAGTGCTCAAGATATTAGGGGTCTGCGACATAAAAGAATCGACAAAACCGATATGAAAATGCTAAAACAAAGAGAATTTGGCAGTTCCACTTAAAAAAGTCGACTTAATAAGGGTTGGCGAGATAACAGAGGTCGAGATAAGTGGGTTTGACTGTATAATGATATCAATGAAGTATCCTAATGTCAATGTAGAATACTGATGTCAATGTAGTATAACAATGTCAATGGAGTATAATGTCAATGTAGTATATTTCTCAATGTAATAAAATGATGTCAATATGGTATAATGATATCAATGTAATATACTGATGTAAATGTAGAATATAATGTCAATATAGTATACTGATGTCAATGCAGTATAATATCAATCTCATATAATGATCTCAATGTGCTATAGTGATGTCAAAAATGTATACTGATGTTAATGTAGTATTTTGATGTCAATGTAGTATAATGATGTCAATGTAGTATACTTATGTCAATGTAGCATACTGATGTCAATGTAGTATACTGATGTGAATGTAGTATCCTCATGTGAATGTAGTATATTGATGTCAATGTAGTATACTGATCTCAATGTAGTAATACTGATGTCAATGTAGTATCCTCATGTGAATGTAGTATACTGATGTCAAGGTTGTAATACTGATGTCAATGTTGTATACTGATGTCAATGTAGTATACTGATGTCAATGTAGTCTACTGATGTCAATGTAGTAATACTGATGTCAATGTAGTATCCTCATGTGAATGTAGTATACTGATGTCAATGTAATATACTGTTGTCAATGTAGTATACTGATGTCAATGTAGTATAATGATATCAATGATGTATACTGATGTTAATGTGGTATAATGATATCAATGATGTATACTGATGTCAATGTAGTATACTGATGTCAATGTAGTAATACTGATGTCAATGTAGTATCCTCATGTGAATATAGTATACTGATGTCAATGTAGTATACTGATGTCAATGTAATAATACTGATGTCAATGTAGTATCCTGATGTGAATGTAGTATACTGATGCCAATGTATTATACTGATGTCAATGTAGTATACTGATGTCAATGTAGCATACTGATGACAATGTAGTATACAGATGTCAATGTAGTATCCTGATGTCAATGTAGTATACAGATGTCAATGTAGTATACTGATGTCAATGTATTATACTGATGCCAATGTAGTATAATGATGATAATGTGTAGTATACTGATGTCAATGTAGCATACTGATGTCAATGTAGTATACTGATGACAATGTAGTATACAGATGTCAATGTAGTATCCTGATGTCAATTTAGTATACTGATGTCAATGTAGTATACTGATGTCAATGTAGTAATACTGATGTCAATGTAGTATCCTCATGTGAATATAGTATACTGATGTCAATGTAGTATACTGATGTCAATGTAATAATACTGATGTCAATGTAGTATCCTGATGTGAATGTAGTATACTGATGCCAATGTATTATACTGATGTCAATGTAGTATACTGATGTCAATGTAGTATACAGATGTCAATGTATTATACTGATGTCAATGTAGCATACTGATGACAATGTAGTATACAGATGTCAATGTAGTATACTGATGTCAATGTAGTATACTGATGTCAATGTAGTATACTGATGCCAATGTATTATACTGATGTCAATGTAGTATACTGATGTCAATGTAGTATCCTGATGTCAATGTAGTATACTGATGTCAATGTAGTATACTTATGTCAATGTGTGTATACTGATATCAATGATGTATACTGATGTCAATGTAGTATAATGATATCAATGATGTATACTGATGTCAATGTAGTATACTGATGTCAATGTAGTAATACTGATGTCAATGTAGTATCCTGATGTAAATATAGTATACTGATGCCAATGTATTATACTGATGTCAATGTAGTATACTGATGTCAATGTAGTATACTGATGTCAATGTAGTATACTGATGCCAATGTATTATACTGATGTCAATGTAGTATACTGATGTCAATGTAGTATACTGATGTCAATGTATTATACTGATGTCAATGTAGTATACAGATGTCAATGTAGTATCCTGATGTAAATGTAGTATATTGATGTCAATGTAGTATACTGATGTCAATGAAGTATACTGATATCAATGTAGAATACTAATGTCAATGTATTATACTGATGTCAATATAATATACAGATGTCAATGTAGTATCCTGATGTGAATGTAGTATACTGATGTCAATGTATTATACTGATGTCAATGTATTATACTGATGTCAATGTAGTATACTGATGTCAATGTAGTATTCTGATGTCAATGTATTATACTGATGTCAATGTAGTATATTGATGTCAATGTAGTATACTGATGTCAATGTAGTAATACTGATGTCAATGTAGTATCCTGATGTGAATGTAGTATACTGATGTCAATGTAGTATAATGATATTAATGATGTATACTGGTGTTAATGTAGTATATTGATGTGAATGTATTGTACTGATGTCAAAATTCAGTAATGAGACATGTTGATGAATATATACCACTAATGTTTAGGACTAATTTTAACAATGAATGCTTAATCACAGTATGCTAAAGCAAATAAAAACATACCATCATTTTCCACCAATGACTTGAGAACTGTAATGGACTGGTCACCATAACAACTGTTTTCCCCAGTATCAACACAGTAGAAAGGATTCTCTGATTTTCTCCAAAATGCAACTTCTTTTGCATCACCAATTATTGATTTGGGTTTATCCAAATTGTAGATCCAGTGAAGAGGTTGGGCTAAAATGAAATTAATAATTGTCATTGGATTACTTCAATAGGGAGCAAAATATTCAATTTTTCAGCTTTGGGATGGGATTATCTTTTGAGTTTGAATACTTTTTTCTCTTTTACATCAAGATTATTACTTTTGGAAGTAAACTCATGGATATAATTGGTTCTTTATTTCTAAAAATCAAAGCAATGATATTTTACAAGCTATATGAGGGCAAAAATACTATGTTTTTAAATACCAGACTGACCTCATCGTATGGAAAATCATATTTGATCCCTTTTCCCATTAAATCAAAAGCTAGTTAATCCAAATAATTGTGCTTATGTTTATTTTAACAAATGAGATTAGGCCATAATTATCTCTTCAATACATGGTCTCTGTTGAATCATTTGTAACAATTAGCATTTTTCCATAATGTCTCTGTAAAAACATGTGACTTTATGTTTTCAAACATTTACTTCCTCCTTATGATTTTCACTACATATCAAGATCAATCTCTTTCTATAAAGCAAATATTAAATGCCATAAATTTAAATGCATTTTAGACAGCTGCTAAAAAGCATAGATGTTAAAAAGTAATATGTAAAATTCATTACTCTCTGCATCTGAGAATATTTTCTTTTGAACTGCTTTTTTTTGTTTTCTTTTCTTTTTTATTCAGAAGACAAAGAAGAATTCAATGTTCCTAAACTCAAGATCTACTTGAAAGACTGTGCTATCTCTATTTTAATTAAACTGAGAAACTTTTTGAACGTCTCTCCTCCCCCCCTCCAAAAAAATTATTCGATGATTTTAGTTTTCATTTATATATTCAACACACGCAAGAGTTGCAAGAAGAAGAAAAAGAAGAAGGGCAATAAAAAGAGGAAAATGAATGAAGACAGAAAGGTGTACAGGTTACTTTACTAGTCCTAGTTACTTCACCTGCTGCATCCCCTACAAGACCGCCGACCACCGCTGACGTCCGCCTATCGGCAATACTTGCCATTTTTTAAATAACGTCTTTGCTAACTATTCCCTTTCATTCCGTGTACACTTTAATTGCATGACTACATAAATTGCAATGTAGAATACCTAATCTTGCATTTTTCGGTTGTTCACGCAGAAGTGGGTTGCTAAGTCAAATAGGTCGTAGGTCAATGTACTGATTTTTAACCCAAGCTTGTTCTAAATTATTGGTTTGTTTATAAACAACTATAAAAAGTTACCCACTCTAATAGAGACCGATACAGTTTATAAATCAGTATATATTTTATTTAGAACACCTTTACAAACCTACAGTTCCACGGCTACTTTCATTTTGAAAAGTCAACATTAACAAAGAAGAGCCACTCAAGGGGTGTAACTAGATTAATATTTTCTTCGTGGCTCTGCATGTAGTACTACTACCTCCTACCCATGATTTACTTATTGAAACTAGATAAGAATACTAAAGTTAAGGTGGGTAATACAGCACTTAGATCCATTCCATTATTGCCGGATAAGCAATTTTTAAACCACACCCCATGATCTAAAAAAGCAGATAAAACCAGATTGTGTGCGGTAGCCTAGGACGCTGTATTATCGCGGTACATAATGTTGTTATCAGTACACAATAAAACCTAGTCCGAGTTTCCTCTGACCCTTGACACCCCAGTACACCCCAACATAAAAAAAAACCAAATATCAAAAATGGGGTGTCAAGGGTCAGAGGAAACTCGAACTAAATAAAACCGATCTGCTATTGCTGCATTGTTACAAATTTTAACGTTTCTCTGATTTTCCCTCTATCTATTTCTATAAAAGATATCGGTCAATCCAATCGCATTAATGTAAATAAAACTGCATATGCCAGATGACCCAGATTACCGTGCCATGGGGGAACAACACTTTATTATCGCAGTATGTAATTACCTAAATTCTGTATGGTAGCACGCATATATTATCATAAACATAAATTTGAACTTGGTGATAAGATATGGAATCCTGTTAGGGCCAATCGCTCCATCGTGTTGTATTTTACCGGGCGATGGAGCGATGCGTTTACGAAACTAAAGAATTTAACGACTAAATTGAATACACTAATGTCAGTTAAGTTGAAATCCATGATAACTACAGTACCACTTTGTCTGAATTAAGTGCACTGTGGGCAGATAAATCGATATCTATACGAATAAATCTATTATTAATAATACTATTATTGAAATGTTACTAATTGCAAAGGTAGTTTAACTATTATTGCTTTCCTATTTATGTTGGATAAGTAGGCTCATTAGCAGCGTTGTGTTAATATGGGTCCATTATGGCAACCATGAAATCAAATTGCAACCTTGACTTTGTTATGACATGGATGTCACTTATGACATGGATGTCACTATCAGGATATGACCTATAATCATCAAACATCAGACGATACACTGAATAAATTTCATAATCAAATCGAATGCAGGTATAGCAAGTTTGACTGGAGTTTTGTTTACGGTGATCAACGCAATTGCTAGACCAACAAGTAGGTCTCTGCATTTTTTTTTCCTGAAAGCAGAGACCCACCTGTTGGTGTACGTAATTGCAAGCACTTTACAAAAAAGCGATGTTCATTCTTTTAGTAGCAGGCAGGGTGAACCCTACAAAATTTTGCTCGAGTCATAAAAAAAAAATGGTTCCTGCAGAGGCAGAAAATAAAACACGTCAACAAAGTTAAACTAAAGTCTCTAACTTTTTTCATACGCCTGACAAATTCATGAGGTTAGCTCATTTTTGTTATATTATTGTTGACGTATTTTTTTATGATTTTGTCAGGTGACTTTCTTAACTCCTAAAGCGACCCAATTGTAGTCCTTCACCTTGCCTGCTGCTATTGATAGTCAAGGGGAATTTAACCAAATATTTTATCCAGACCATTCTAGGAGCGTATGTATAAATTAATATATAGAGTTTCGTTTCTCAAATCAATTATATTTCCATCCTGATTTGTGAGTTTGAAATTCATTCTTGACAATAATGGATTATGAACACGCAGGTAGATTTGATTTATTGGCTCAAGTACAATAAGCCACCCTGGAGGTGCTTGAATGCTGGACGAATATAATATGTATCCCTGCTGAGCCTGATTAGACTTAGAAAGGTCAACGTGATAGCTACTGTCAAATACATCGCATACTAGTTTTAGTGCGATGGTGGATTTTATATTAACAATATTAGGTGAAATATGACGTCCTGTTCCATATGTGTCATTATTATATCTGAGAACAGTTGGATTAATTTTTTCCATGAATCACATATTCTTTTAAAGTGTTCATCAATAAGATTACTGATTTTTTTTAGTTCCTCAGAGTTAAATCCAGGTATTATAAATGTTGATTGTTGCTCTTTTTGTAATTTCAAAATATTTAAGAAAAACTGTTGTGAAAAAGCGATTAGCGTGTGGAATACGCTGAACTGGATCGTCTTCATTGGCTATATAACCTGTATCATAGAGAACTTGAGTTAGTGGTGGTATTACTAATCTTTTCTCTCTGTTAACAAAAGTATTATTCATGAACTCTAAGTCTGAAGCAACTTGATTCAAATGCTCTAATAACTCAATTATTTGATGTTTTAAATCATCATTGTAAGAAACAATAATACTTAAAAGTAAATTTTGTAGATTTTTAAACACGCGTTCATGTTCAGATTTAATTGTATTAGCATACGAATTTATTAGATCAATATCTAGTGTTATTACTCTAGCTTCATTATCTTTCTTACTAGCAATTACTTTTGTAAAATGATTTTCTACTTGATCTATATAATGCACAACTCTATTAGTACCAGAATATAATTTCCACGGATAAGCTTCTTTTACTTTTCGATATTCTGGAAGTTGTATACAATTTTTAACATCTGTGACGAAGTCAGATCTCTTTGGTTCTGGTGGAACCTGATAAACAGGTGCGACTTCAGGCCATCCTAACACTGATCTAATCGAACTTTGATAAATATCCACAGCATAATCAGGAGAATGTATTTCAATCACCGACGATAATGTTGGTTCGTATACAGTAATTGCTATCTTTGACTCTTTTCCAGTTATAGACTTAATTCTGCGTTCGAATTCCTCATTGATTTGCTCTATCTGATAACTGCCAGTTGGAATATTAACTACTTGCCAATCGGGAGTTCCATCACATTTATTCTTATTTGAGAATACTAATGAATTATTTGACTGTAGTCCACCAAATGGTTTTGATCTAATATTAGGCCAGCTGTAATAAACACGTAAATTAGCTAATGCTTTTACTGGAATTGCAGTTGGAAAGTTAACGCTGAATTCAGGATTGGTCGAACTTATTGATATCATAGTAGTTTCTGATGGCGTCGTATTAGTGACGATCTGTTGCAATAGATTTCTTGAATCAGACATTATTGTTATGTTTATTATTTAATTTCCCATCCTCTCGTTATTGTCACTAGATGATGCGTTATTTTCCATCATGAATGCTTCATCGTAGGTTTTCATTATCATAACGAACTCCTCATCAGATATTTTACCATCACTGACGTACAAGGAAAGATGCGAGCATAATTTAGTATAGGCGGCTGTTGCTGTGTGTAATTTCATCATATACTCGCGTAATTTATCGTTCGTGCATATAGATATTTTTTTAGCGATAATACTGAGAATACCTGCATATGTTGTTGTCGTAGAAACGACAATCGTTAAAACCGCAGGAGCAGTCATAGTCAACGTTGATAATAATAATCCGGTTCCAGCAACAACAGCAGAAACTGAGTAAACTACTACATCGATAACAACCATGCGTCTGCGATATTTTTTTACTTTCAACGTGTATTCGCCGATGATATTTTTTAGTTCAGTCTGACACTTACACGCCTGATTATATCTGTGACGTTGAACGTCAATGAGTGACTCTATCATCAGATTCATTATACATAATGACGTCATTTAATTAAGTAATTAAAATGGGAGCTTTAGTTACAAATTCCAGACACCACCAATAATTAGCGGAGGACAAATTTCTATCCGATGATTCCAACGTGAACGTTTCTTCAGAATCTTTATCCAACATTACAGATACGGTTCTAGATAATTTATTAGCTAATGGAGATGTGGTAAGTATGTTAAATTCTGCAGCGCTAAACACAGACAACCTATATATACCAGCGACCTCTGCGGTGTGTTTGATGGTTTTATTTCGTTGTGTCCATGTAGCTGCGCCTGATCCGACGACGTACACGATGTTGATGATCTGTACGTGAGGAATTTTAATCAGGCTTGTCTTTTTAATGATATCCGGAATTCCACTAATAATATCGTTGAGTTTTTGTGTTAATATCAGTAAGTTTTATATCAACATTTGGTGGACGTCCAAAAAGTTCGTTATTAATTCTGTTTATGTTTCTGCAAAAACTCAAAAACGTATTCACGTGACCGGTAAAATCAGTTTCGATTTTTGCTATTCCATTAATGATTGGAATCTGTTTATCATCGACGTATTTTTTGTAGCAGCATCAAGCTCAGATTCTAGTGTTTTTAAATTACTAAAACCATTATAGTTCATATTAAGAAATGCACGCATTATACCACCGTTGGCTAATACATACTTAGATTCTTGATCGTCAACATATATTTTTCTTTTATAGCGCCAGCAGAAAGACTAAGTTTGACGCCTTTATTTGATTTTTTTTGCTTCATTAAAATTTTTGAATTGACGATCGGTCAACGATAATTTATTTGAACCGCTCGTCTGTTCTTTTTTCAACGATATATTTATTCCACAGTTATTGTTTGATGCTGATTGCAGTCTTTTGACCTGACCAGGAGTCAGGGTAACATTAGCGTGATTGTATGACATTTATAATATTCATAAATGATCTAATTACGTGTTACATGTTCTCTACTAGCGCATCAATGACTCTCATTCGTACACCAACACCTTCGAGTAACATTGATTTATCATTGAGTATAACAGCAATTGCTCTGTAATTAGGAATAGCTCCAACATCTCTATTGACACGAGCTCAAAAATGTATATCTACAACAGATTGTCTGGTTAAATCTAAATGTTCCAGCGAAAAGTAATAAATCGGATACAGCGTTGTGAAATCTAGTTGTGATATTTGTAAACCAGTATCAACGTTTTGATCACGTCTCATAAAAGACATAAGATGATTTTGATAGAAATTTAACAAAATATCCTCAGATGGTTCTTGATGTCCATTTATCCTTATTGAAACCTCAGAAACACCGAGCTTATCGAGCTTATCAAATATCATGATACTTTGTGTCTATTTACGCGTTCAAAATTTTGAAGCGCAATAAATATATGTCGCGGTGCAGAAACACCTTGCTGAGAAGCTATTTGCCATGTGAATAAATCGTTAATTGTACTTTAAATACTATATGTGGTTGTTGTTAACCATGATAACGCTGATATACTGCCTTGACGTATAAAAGATAGTAACCGATCTTCTTCAGATATCGTTGGAGTCATTACTGACATCCAGAGCGAAAGTTTGGTTAGTATAACTTTACCAGCATCACCAGCAGGTCGCCATATTGAATCATTGTCGGTTGCTTTTCGTACCAGCACAACTGTATGTTTGGCTCCAAAAATCACTTTTCTGACATTTCTACAGAATCCAAAGATATATGATAGTGGAATCGCACATGAAAATCTTCTACTTCCACACTGCAACATCGATCGACGTGATGTGAATCCAAAGTTGAAATTTGCATTCATCGATAATACTGCAGGGGTAGTGTTGTCCCCGGCGGCATTTCTCACATTACCAATAGTTACGTTTCTATTTTCTGGAAAATCAGTTGTATCCTTTGCAAACATCATTGATGGACCAGCTGATCTTGAGTAATCGTCACTGTATCTTGCAAGACCAATTATTGTTGTGGCAACGTCAACGTCTTTTTGAATTGATTCAATATTTTTTCTGTCAATAATGTATGTAGCGCTATCAAACAATGCCATAATACCATTAATAACAAAACCAGCACTAATATTGGCTGCATATTCAGTATTATCAGCTTTTAAAATTTCACCTTCGACTTCAATAAATGCTTCAGCGGGTAAGAAATATCTACTTGTATCTTGAACATGTAGTTCGATTCGTCCACGCTGAGTTGGCATTCGGGCGTCATAAGAATAATACTGATAATCGCCCACAGACTCGTCTTTGAGAACCGATGCGTCCATGTCAAATGCAGGATCACTTATAATTTAAACATCTTTATTATAATTATTATCGTCTAACACGAAGACCACTTCGGGAAGTGCGACCACTTCCTGCTATCAGACTAGCGGTTATATTTTTTTCTTTTTCCGACATTCGGACATCAAGTAACTCCGCTAGTTTTTTATTAGCGGCTTGATTTATTATTTTACTTACACTTGCGGGCATCTCTTCAGTGCTGGGAAATTTCACTGGTTGAGGTCGGACTGCTTGAGGTTTGCGTATTAATCGTTCTAGTCTATCTTTGATCGCTGAGAATGCTTTGCTAGCAAGGTTACCAACAGCGTCTATACCTTTTTCACGAACAACATCAATAGCTTTCATACCCAGCTGCTTATTAATAGGTATTGCTTTTGAGTCTGTTTAGAAGAACAGCCTCAGACCCTGAACAATATCACCTAACCCGTCTCCGTAGGTTGCTTTGTATACTGGTAATCGAGAGTTTATTACACTAACCATGGTAGGTCCACGTTGAGCACCATGCACAATCATTTTATTATTAATTGACTTTATCACTAATTGTATCTAATCACTGTGACTGAGTCACTATAATAATCATCGGCAATTTAATTAATGAGAGTTCGATACACATCAATGTCCATAATACCGCCACTAAATAATCGTTTACAAATATCTGCTGCTTCATTAATAATTTCTGGGGAATTATTACCATCTCGTTTTCCTCCAATCAGAATTTCGAGTCGTTCAACATCAGCAAGAACAAGTAATAAGTATTACAAGTAATAAGACCACTACCTAGACCACTTCCAGTTGTACCAGTAGTGTCTTGAAATAATTCATCTTCCTCTTCTATTGGTTCTGGTGGTGCTTTTTTACTTGGTTTTGTTGGTGGTTTTCGTGATACTGGATAATCACGAAGTGATTGCTCAAATGATTTCGGTGTTTCTTGTCGTTGTTCTCGTCGTTGTTGTATCTCTTGTTGTAATCGTTTTTGTAGTCGTGTTACTGGTTTTCTTGGTGATGGTGGTTCAGATTGTTGTGGTAGTTCTTGTGGTGATTGTAGTCGTGGTATTGGTACTCTGGTATTTTAAGTTCTGGTGATGATGGTTCAGATTGCAATAGTTTCATTGTTTCTTGTTTTTGTTGTTCAACCTCTTCTATATATTTATTTACAATATCATCAAACATGTTAAAAGCTCTGATTTCATTCATAGATCTAATTTCTGGAATATTAGTTGCGACGCCATATACATCCCTGATCCAATTGGAAGAGCTTAGAGATTTAACATATTCTTGTTTTGCATATTTTTGTCCTTCATAATATCCATACGCGGCAATATCAAATAATTGTTTTGGGTCCCTGATTGCAGCAATACTTTCAGTTGTAAATTTATCTATTATCTTAGTTCTGGTTCTTGGTAGTCTAGGAGGTTGGACGGGTGGTAGTAGTGGTAATAGTTGAGCTTCTTGTGCACGAGCAATATCGGCAGGTAATGTTGCAAGAGATTGTTGTGTTGCTTCGGTTGCGGTAACAATTGTTTTTGTTGGTTCTACAATCGGTTTAAATAATTGTTTTGTTTCTTCCTCAAACTCAATTATCAATTAAATCCCTCTGACGCAAATGTAATTGTTCCTTAACAAAATCACGAACAGGTAGATATTTTTTAATTGCCTCTAGTCGCTCTGGAGCTAATTTAGCTAAGTGTGGTTCTCCAATACTCATTATTGATAATATTTATAATGGTTGCTTAATATATATGTATATCTGTCTTTAATGTCAAGGGGAGTTTAACCAAAGATTTTATCTAGACCTACACGATATCTGGATCTTGGATCATGTAGATTTATCGTTATAAATCCGAACGAAACAGATTGTGCTTTAGAAAATAATTTTTTAAAATTTATTCATATTCATGTCACCTGAACATCAGGTATAATAAATATTTTGCAGAGTATAATTATCTACTCCATTAAATACAACCAAAATATTACAGTTATCTCTAATCACCTTATATATCTGTGTGTATCTTTGTGTAACATAAATCACGTCTGTATTTTTATGTCTACCTCGAGAAAATATTCTAGCTGGATTAGATTGTTTGTCCAACATCACATCATCATATACTACGAGATTATTAATGAATCCATCTAAGTCATCTACAGACGGTGCTTCATCTATATCTGTGATAAAGTCAATAATATCGTCACCGTTTTATTAACTGATTTTGCTTTCTCTTTAAAATCCTTAAGTACTTCGTAACAATGCTGATCATCTACAGACGGTGCTATTAATTATAGTTTGTTCTATCTCAACCACCTCATTATTAGATTTAATAATAATTGTGTTTTACCTGATCCAGATGGACCTATTATAATCATTCTTATCGAATTCGGTAATGCTGGATGGTGCTTCACTGTTTCCCGTGTTTGTGTAGCCGAAAAGTCAATCGACATGAATCTATATTGTGTTCGATGTAAATCATCTACATCCACCACTGGATTGACAACAATAATAACAAAAAAACGACATGCATTAACAGGTAAATGTGTAAAATGTGGAACACAAAAATTTAAATTTATCTCAGGGACAACAAAGATAGGTGGGGATATTGCTGCTTCTTTAGGAAAATTACCTGGATTACCATGGGCTAAGTATGTTGGTGAGAAACACCTTCCTGGATATAATTATTGTGGTCCTGAAACTAGACTTGATATAAGACTCGATAACAAAGATCGACCTAGACCAGGAGAGTATCCAGTAAATAAGATTGATTAAGCATGTCATGTTCATGACGTTGCTTATAAAAATCTTGATTTGCAACAACAGATGTGAAATTGATTCATGCATTAAATTCTATACCTAATAAATCTGTTAGAGAGAAACTCGCTAGCTTCCTAATAAAATCCGCTATGAAAAGTAAAAAAAATGTTAGGGGCTGGTAATTAATTTTATAATTATTATAATGGAATCTGTTTATTATAGCCCTAGAGGTTATTGGAGAGGTAAAGCAGCAATCACTAAACTTGTTGAAGCAGCAAAAATTTCACGTGATGTTGCTGCAGCGTGGTTAGCACGACAGGCAATATGGCAAATTTATCTACCACCACCAAAAAAAAAAATCAATACGCACATTTTGATGTCAGTGTTCCTAACGAAGTTCACCAAGCAGATATTTTGTTTTTACCACATGATACTATTAAAACACGTGGAAGAAAGTCACGCACGTACAAATACGCATTGACTGTTATTGACGTTGCAAGTAGATATAAAGAAGCTGAACCATTACCAACAAAGACAGCCTCTGAAGTTAAATCTGCATTTGAGCGAATTTATCAACGTGGTGGTCTACGATGTCCACAGCTATTACAAGTTGATCCTGGTAAAGAATTTCTTGGTGCAGTATTAACTTTGATGAAAAAACATAACGTTACAATCAGACGAGGGCATACTGAAATTCATCGTGGTCAAGCAATCATTGAACGATTTAATCGAACGCTTGCTGAGCGGTTTTTTGGATATCAATATGCGAAGGAAATATCTGCTGACTTCAAGTCCGATGAGAGATCTCGTGAATGGGTTGCAAGGTTACCAAGTGTGATATCTGCATTAAATAATAAAATTACTCGTGCAACTTCCATGAAACCTTCTAATGCAATAAAAAAAATATATACCACGTAGCGATGAATACGGACAGTATTAGGTAATGTAATTGTGAGATATTTATACGAACCAGGGGAGTTGGAGGGTGGCAAAAGACGAGCTACCGACCCTATTTGGAGTGTGACCACACATACAATTTCTAGCGTGGTTAGATGCACTGGAAAACCTGCTATATACAGACTAGATTCTACTGCCCCTCAACGTGGATTTGTGCGTGAACAATTGCAAGTAATTCCTACAGATACACAATTACCACCTCCTTCACTTATGTAAATTAGCACCTCTTTGTCAAGTGCATTCAAGACAGGTCAACATCACATTTTCACGTGTGTGACCAAGATCACTATTTATTCTGTCTACGGTAAATTGTCTTGGATTATTATTCGAATATTGCCATAACATTATTGTGTTACAACTTGTACAGTGATTATTCTGTAGTTGTTTTAGTTTTATAATAAATTCGGTATCAATATCAAAGTCACGTTTATTTTTTTTTTGTCACATTGTTTATAAGACGCTAATTTTTTTATTACAGCATCGTCATTAGTAATTTCTTCAGTTATTACGTAATCTATGATAACCCTATGTAGTTGAGTTATTCGTCTGACGCGAGATACTGCAAGATAGACTAAGTTTGACCAATCCAGATATATGTATCAGAGATAGTTAATCCCTGCGACGATGGAATCGTTATAGCGTATCCTAACGTCCACGGTGATTTATTCATATTCAATGTCCCTTCAACTATATTAATATTTACCAAAATAATGTCATTTAATACCAGATTTTGTATTCGGACACCTTCAGTGTCTACACTAGGAATTTCAACTTCAATATTCTGTCGTCGAGTATCTGCTGGGCGATAACATAATGGTACAGGTAAATGTGAAAATCTTTCTTTATGCAACGTAAATAATTTCTTCTGCAATTCATCACGAACTATCCTTCTACTTGTGACTATCAAATCAGTAGGTCTCCATAAAGTTAAAAAAATCATTCATGGTAGTTTCTGGAATTATCTCACGCATTATCTCACATTGTATTTTATCTGGCTGTAGTCTGATTAATCTTTTAAGTTCTTTCAGCGGTTCATCAATAGTTCTATGATCATCATGTATTCGTAATAATCTACATTATACTTTAGCCATTCATGTGGAGACTGTCCAACAAAAGGCGGTAGTTGACCATGATCGCCACATATAATCACAGCAGTATTTTTGGTCAATAACCATTCAAGGAATGTTTTTAGTGTTTCTACCGACACCGTACATATCTCGTCCCATATTATATACTTAGGTATATATTTTTCACACATTCGCTCAGGAGTCCATGTATCTCCACACCATCTAAAGAAACTATGATATGTACATGTTTTAACCCCTCGTTCTTTTTTCTCTCTGGCTAGTTTATGTGTAGGCGTCTAAACGATCATATCTAAATTGTTGTTCATAAATAATTTAATCGCATGACTTGTTTTACCTCATCCTCCACACCCATGAAGGTAAAGTCTTATGTCTAGCCACAGGATCGTACACAGACGGTGCAGATGATTCTGATATTTGATTATTATTTCTGTAATATATTTCCTTAATTTCAACTTTAGCAAATTCAGAATAACTGAGTATATTTTCTTATTTTATCCTCCATGTTCCCCACTCACCATTACCGAGTAGCGGATTTAATAAATCCTTATAGTTTTTGTTTATATAAAATGAATCCGTAGCGACTCTAACAGCGTGACGAGGAAATCTATTTATCATCGACAGTAGATTTATAGAAACATAGGCTAGCATTGAAGATCTTAAATGAGTAAACTGCGGTGAGTCGCCATCAAGATAGCTCACAATAGTACCTAGTTTGGCCCCATCCTATAAATAAGCATTATTTCGGCTTATAAATGTGTATCTGTTGTATCAGCAATTATAAAATCTAACTCAGCATCGTCCATAATCAATCTTGTAGTGTCGTTTATGACCGTATGAACCACACTGAGAAAACTTACCGATTATCTTTCTACCGAGATCTTTTGCACGCTTTTCATTGTACTCGTCTCTGCATTTACATATTTTAATAATGTCGTATTTGGCAAGATCAGGGTATTCTTTCCTGACATCTTCTATATTAAATCTACCCGGTTCTGGTAACCAAACTTTCTTTTGTGGACTATAGGATATAATTGCTTCATTTACCTTTAGCGATGCTAATATTCCAACATCAATCATATATCTTAATAACACTATTGGAGTCCAACATTTTTCTCTAAAATGTTTACCAAACCAAACATAAGTAATCGGATGGAGATCTTTTGCGAACTCAAATGATTCTATATATGCAAATCCTGTTAAGTCAAAATCTGTTAAGGGTCCATTTATTGAAATTCTGGTCATGTCATGTGTGGATTGTCCAAATCTGTTAAAGTATTTAGAAAACTCCCCATATCCAAGAAAACTTCCAGGATAACATGCAGCCATATCGACTGATACAACATCATTACAATCGTATTTAATATTTCATAATCCACCGTGTCCATATTCTATGCAACTTTTTGATATATCATCAATAAATTCTGATCTTGTAGGTTTCCATGAATATTTTTCCTGAGCAAAATGGGCCGCAACAGATGGTATGGTAAAACAATTATTCAGTAGTTGTCTGATTTTGTCATCGTCAGAAGTATATTTTAGTGCAAGATTTCTCATTTCTTCATAAAGAGATTCTGTACGATAAATATCACCATTGGGTCGTACAAATTGATCATGATAATCGTGTTCCGAACTCTGAAGTCACCAAACAGATACAGGGTCACTTTTACTAATATTTTTAATAAAATCAAATGCATGACCATTATAAAATTTAATCATTCTGTCTCGTGGAAATGCAGTTACAGCATCAGTCCATACATGTGCATTATGATCAATGATTGCTATAGGGCTTCCATTTTTTGTATATATTGGTTTGTACAATATCTCTCCTGTTAGTATTTTTCCTGTTATTGGAAATCTTAATAACTTTTCTAGCTTAGCAACATCCTTAATAGATGCACCAGTATCTTTAACGGTCTGTGCCCATTCACATATTATTTTACGTCTTAAATCTCTTAAGCCATTACCACGCATCGCATTTGTAAAATGTTCAGTAATGCGCTCCGCAACACAGTTTATTCTTGACTCTGATAGTCTCATAAGTTTGAGATCCGCAATATTTAGGTTTATCATTCAGTAAAAACAATCCATATACCACAGCAGTAACTGGATACCCTCGCTCAAAATACGGTTTATCAATAGCAGTCAGTATTCCAGGTTTGGCTTTGTTACTTAATAATATCGTTTTATTATTTCCAAACAGTATATGAACCGTGTCCGTTTTATCACGAATGATCCAAATATCATCTGCTGTCTTCACAATAAATTTTATTAAAATATATTTTTGATTATCAAGGTGGTTAATAATTACTTTTTCCCGTCTGCCATTCATTACATTAATAACGTTTCCAACTCTAAAAGTTGACCATACATATATTACACCATCTTTACGAAATTCTTTTTTAGCCTCACGGATACGTTTGGTTATATCTGCATTCGTTAGAGCTAGATCTTTCATCGAAACACTAATTTTATATTCTGATAATCTGTCAAGATCAAATCTAGTAGCAGATGGTTCAATTGCTGATAATTCCTCCATCATTATAATAAAGATAAATATTCAAATTGAAATCTAGTATATATATATATATATATATATATATATATATATATATATATATATATATATATATATATATATATATATATATATATATATATATATATATATTTGGTTGGCTTCCTTTAGTCTCGAGAGACGATGGAAATGCGCCCATGAAAGGTGTCCTAGTTTGTAGCTGTACAGCGTCTTCTGTGACTATAAAGTCACACACGGGAGTGGCAATCCTTGCTACAGTTGCTACACTTGAAGTATGACTCAGGTCTTGGTTGTAACTGCATCCTCTTCCTTTGAGATCTTTTCTCATCAGCGAGCTGTCGTAACTTTTCCTCGCTGGCTTTCAGACCTGTGTACAGAGCATGTCGCCAGCTGAACTTGTCGAGGGTAAGCTCTTCCCAGGTGTTGACCTCTAGCTTTCATATCCTGCTTGCAGACATCCTTGAAGCGAAGATGTGGCCGTCCTATTGATCTTCTGCCTGAGGCAATCTTAGAGTAGAGAAGGTCTTTGGGGATCCGTCCATCATCCATTCGATGCACATGGCCCAGCCATCTGATGTGACGTTGGCGGAGGAGTGTGACCATGCTGGGAATTTTGGCCAGTTGAAGCACCTCGTTGTTTGTCACACGATCGCTCCAGGTGATCCCAAGTATGCGACGGAGACAACGCATGTGAAAGGCGCTTAATCGTTTCTCCTGAGAGGCGTACAGGGTCCAAGTTTCGCTGGCATACAGAAGAGTGCTAAGGACGTAGGCACGGTACACGGTGATTTTAGTGTTTAATGTCAGCTTGTTGTTGTTCCACACTCTCTTCGACAATCTAGAGAGAGTTGTTGACGCCTTTCCAATCCGCTTGTTGAGCGCGGCATCGAGTGAGAGGTTGTTGGTGATGGTAGAGCCAATGTAAGTGAACTCACTGACTATTTCAAGTTTGTAGTTGTTAATGGTTATGCTGGGAGTGTCTGCGTCCTGAGCCATCACGTTGGTTTTCTTTAGGCTGATGGTCAGCCCGAATTCATCACATGCTTTAGCAAAGCGGTCCATCAGGCGTTGTAGTTCAGCTTCTGTGTGAGTGACTATAGCAGCATCATCTGCAGAGAGCATGTCCCTAATGGTTGCTTTCCCTACTTTGCTCTGAACGCGTGTGCAGGTAGATCCCTTCTGTGGACGCCCCAAAGGCGTACTTAAGCAGGACAGCGAAGAATATGCCAAAGAGCATGGGGGCAAGGACACAGCCTTGTTTCACTCCGCTGTGGATATTGAATGGTTCAGACGATGAGCCATCATATTGCACTGTGCCTTTCATGTCTTCATGGAAGGACTGGACCATGCTTAACAGCTTTGGAGGGCATCCAATCTTCGTCAGGATTTTGAAGAGTCCGTCTCTGCTGACCAGATCGAATGCTTTGGTGAGGTCTATAAAAGCCAGGAAGAGGGGTCTGTGTTGTTCCTTGCATTTCTCCTGCAGTTGCCTGATGGAGAAGATCATGTTGATTGTGGACCTCTCTGCGCGGAACCCACACTGAGACTCTGGATACACTCTGTCGGCAAGCGTCTGCAGTCTGATGTCAACGCTGTGAAGCGAAGCTGGAGTGTCCTCTCCAGGGCGCAAGCAGATTCAAACAGAAAATAAGTGTATTTGGTTGAAAATTGGACATATTTCTTATTGTGATAAACCATGCGTAAACACAAACAAATACTGTAGTTACCATATGCAAAGTATCAGACATGGAAGTACTGCACCAAAGCCCTGCATTCAATGTTATATTTGAGTTAGGGGGAAAACGCAACTTTGTGCAAATTATGGCGGTAAAAAATATAGGGAACTCAAACGCTGTTATGACAAAAAAAGATACATCGACAAGTAAATCCCCTATAAAGACCTATAAAGACAGAAGAGGATTATCTAATCAGATTTCAAAAATTATATATATATATATATATATATATATATATATATATATATATATATATATATATATATATATATATATATATATATATATGGAGCAAAAGGAAATTTGTTAGACATCCAATATATACGAGTTACGAGGCGTCCAAAGATGGCGTTATTAGAAACTGTAGACTAAAGAAACCAGTTGGTAGTATTGATAATACTGTTTTTTTAGATTTAATATTAGTGGAAATAAAAGACATTGATCACATAGATTCATCTACGAATGTTATTTTGGAGTCGTTAAAGATGGAATTGTTATTGACCACATTGATGGATGTCATCAGCATAACGAGTTATCGAACCTGCAAGCTATTACGCAGTTAGAATTGTAGATGTGGAAATACTTGTATTTCTCCTAAGACTTCTAAGTCGGTCATATCTACTAACATAGTTACTGATGAAAAAATAGTTTTTAATTCTATGTATGCAGCCGCCAAATATTTTGGTATTTGCATACCTTCAGTAAAACGTATAGCTAATCAACAACGAAATTCTGCATATTCAATAAAGTATGACTAAAGTATTATATATGAGTACGTATAATAACTGTTTACTCTTAATAATATTATTTTAATTTATATAAAGTTCGATTCTATTAATTTTGTCAAGGATTCTGTTTAGCTATAATCACATTTATGGGTCCACCTTCACTGTCGCTATCTTCAGTTTCGCTGTCATTTATCACATAATCAAATAACATAATCTTTTTCAGTCGCTTCACTCGATTGTCTAATATTTTTGTTTCTTTCGTACTCTTGAGACAGTGCACTTTTTATCTTTTCAATTGAACGCATAAGAGGAGTGAATAGTCCTACTTGTTATTCATCTACAACAGCTAAAGATTCTAACATAGAATTATAAATTGACTTAATAAATCTGTAGTTGGAATTTAACGTTGATTTATTTTCAAATTTTCTTTGTTGTAATAATTCAAAGTCATACAAAATTTTTTTCAGGACTAATGCAATCGGATATTTGAATTCCTTCATGCTTTACATTTTTTAATAGCAGAAACAATATCAGCAATATTCTCACTGTTTATTATATATTATAAAAATATATTTATTTATTTAAAATATTTTTTTTATTGACTTAACTTAGTTGGATATATAACAAAGCGACAAAACTCCTGCCGAAAAAATCTTATTCACAGAGTAGATTACTTTCCTTCATGTAACACGTCATTTATGTTAATAACCTGTACGCATTACATAACTGCGTGATATTTGCCGTAAACCTAACATATTTTAAGTTTAATAAAGTTTATCTGACTGTTTGTATGTCTGTTTACTTATCTGTCTGTCTGTCTGTTTAGAAGCCCAAATTTATTGTTAAAAGTCCCGATATTAATATGAATAACACGGTGATTATATATCAGTCACACAGCAGCTGTTGTATTGTGAGCCAGATTGTCGTTATCGATCCGGTTGTGATTATACATGTTGATCTATATTAGTCATACAGATATGTGGGCTGTGATTATAAATGTGTGTATAATATAATTGAATCCTTTTATATATGCAGCGGCTATATCTTTAATAAATCACAAAAAATCTAGATTCATGTATAAAAGTGAGAAATATAATGCTTAGAAATGTAATCGTGTTAGTGAATAACTAGCTCTATAATTATTTCTCAAGCATGTATTTATAACTGAATTTCGTAGCTCAGTGCAAGGATGCTGGATTCTGGTACTGAGGGCCCCAGTTCAGCTTTCATCACTAGCTAAACCGGTGGGTATGGTTCTGGATGTACCAAACAATATTTTATAAATATTGGGGAGGGGGGAAGCCTCCAGTTTCGATAAATACCTCACTGCGACAACCTCGTGGTGAGGGGTGCGTTTTGCATCCTAGACACGGGGGTTGTTTCGGGGGGGGTATTTATCGAAAACCGCAATGCCTAAACAGTCTTCTAAATTTCTAATATTTCGCCTTTTGTCGATTAGAAATTCGCCAAGGGATGTGTTTATGCGAAAAATACCCACTCCCTAAAATAATCAGTAGCATGCCTTGAGCTCTCTGCCCCATGGAAGAACCCTCAAAATAACACTTAGAAAGAGTGTATAGCCAAAAGAAACAGCTCAGGAGGTGCCGCATAAGAAGTCATAAAAGAGACGTCATGAGAGACACAATGGCTATTCTATGAAGGGTAACCGCTAGGATGCTGCTGAATATTTTTGATAAAAATTACATACATACTATCAATAGCAGCAGCAGGGTGAAGGACAACAATTGGGTCGCTTTACGAGTAAACAAAATACCTCAAAAAAATCATTTAAAAAATACGTCAACAATAATAGAACAAAAATGAGCTAACCTCATGAATTTGTCAGGCGTATGGAAAAAGTTAGAGACTTTAGTTTAGTTGACGTTTTTTTTTTCAGCCTCTGCAGGAACCTTTTTTGTGTTATGACTCGAGCAAAATTTTGTAGGGTTCACACTGCCTGCTGCTCTTTTTCATTGTAAACTTTATTTAAAAAAAAGTGTTGACATTTTAGATCAAATTCCCCTTTAAGATATTTACATCCTTACTGGCTACAGCTCTTCATGCATAAACAACCGCAGGACGACGCGTGTCCAAAATTAATCGGAAAATTTCATTTGCCGCTATAATATAGAGCCCGCGATAATATAGCGTTGGACTATAGGTGTCATCACAGGAGTCTGGTGTCATATGCCGGTTCCACAGGGACTCGACCCGAGATTAATGTAAAACCCCCCCCCCCCAAAAAAAAACAACCATAATCTTAAGGAAAAAGTTATACAGAGTAACAAAAATACCTCAGATTACCCCTATGATCCATTCTGACATTGGACCCTCTCTGTCATACTATATAAATATTTTGGGCATTTTTGTCACTCTGTATGACTTTTCCCTTAAGATTATTGGGGCTTTTTTTAACATCAAGCTCGCGTTGAGTACCTGTGGCCGGTTATAGGTGTGGAGGAGATTGCAGACAACAAGGAGAAAATTAGGGCAAAGACACTTGCCCTATTTAAATCTTTGAAACTCACAATGTGTGTGTGTGTGTGTGTGTGTGTGTGAGAGAGAGAGAGAGAGAGAGAGAGAGAGAGAGAGAGAGAGAGAGAGAGAGAGAGAGAGAGAGAGAGAGAGAGAGAGAGAGAGAGAGAACAAATATGGCTTAAATTCAGAAGAAAGTTTCAAAAGACAATTCATAATCTGGCAGGCTGACAGACATTTGGTAATTTCTGCTATCATATTGATTTTTTTATATATATTTTCATAGAATAGCAAATTGTTATCACTATGGATCAAGGGAGAACTAGAGATAGTTTTGCCCTCAAAAGGTAAGCATAGCAGTAAAACATAACCAGAATGCAATAGATCAGGGGTGCACATTTTTTTTCGGCCAAGGGCCAGATTGCATTTTCTAAGACCACTCAAGGGCTGCACACTCTAATTTTAATATAATTACTGTTACAGGCCAGATTTGTGTTGTTTTAATTTGCCCTAAGGGCCGGACAGAACAGGTTGGTGGGCTGGATCTGGCCTGCAGAACAGGTTGTGCACTCCTATAATAGATGATTACATAGCTTGCTTCTATGAATTTATTAATTGTACCCAGCAGCCATTATAAGCATTAATAGAAAATAAATTAAGACTAAAGTGATCCAGACCTAATTAATGTTGGTCCTTGTGACAGGCATTAAGTATATGTAATTTGAATTTTTAATTTAACTTTAACAATTTTCCAGTCACATTGCTATGATGTCTGCAGTGTGGCAGTTTACATTCATGTCTAGTACTGGGGCATCTTCAAAATGTGTCAACTGATGTCATATTCCTGTATCTGCCCTAATGCAGGATGAAATTAATGTGTCAGCTGATACCATCTTCCTGTATCTGCTCCAGTGTAGGATAATGTTACGATGTCAACTGATGTCATTTTCATGTATCTAGCCCAATGTAAGATGGTGTCACTATGTCAATTGAGGTCATTTACTCCAGGATTAGCACTGCAGTTATGGTTTTTTGCAGTACTAATATGCAAAAAACAAAAAGCCCACCTTTGATGATGTGCTTCACAAAAGTATGACTGCACCAACCTACAATATAGTTTTGCTAACGTCACAGATTACTCATTCTGCCAGAATTACAATTGCATTTCGACATCATGCCTTCAAAACTGAATCACACTTCTGCACTGCTCCTAACTTGATCATTTACTTTCAAAAACTTAGAAGCATTGTCAAATTTTAAACTATGACATAATAAACTAGACGGAAAACAATTACTTTTTCTACACATCATACAATGTTATCCACCTTGTGCTAAGGACACACTTGTAAAGTGCACTGTAGTCAAGTTCTAGTGCTTAGTTTATACAACAAAAATGTTGTTAAGTTCTCGTGCTTAGTTTAGACAATAAAATGTAGTCAAGTACTAGTGCTTAGTTTATACAATAAAATGTAGTCAAGTTCTAGTGCTTAGTTTATACAATAAAATGTAGTCAAGTTCTAGTGCTAAATTTATACAATAAAATGTAGTCAAGTTCTAGTGCTTAGTTTATACAATAAAATGTAGTCAAGATCTAGTGCTTAGTTTATACAATAAAATATAGTCAAGTTCTAGTGCTTAGTTTATACAATAAAATGTAGTCAAGTTCTAGTGCTTAGTTTATACAATAAAATGAAACATTCTTTTATCCTGACTTATGGAAAATGTAAAATTATGGTGGATGTGTGGTTACCTCAGGTGCAGTGAGAGAGAACAAATCAGCATGTGATTCTGTGAAAACAAATGCATTTACCTGTAATTAGTCACATAAAACATTTTTTTGCCTATAAAGAAGTGGTTTTGATGGATATTGAAGAAAAGGTGTAAAAAGGATAATAATCAACACATACAGTTACAGTAAAGATAACATAAGACTGTACCATAAAAGTAAAACACTCAAACCATTTGTTCTGCAGGCAACATGTGCCGCAAATCAGCCATTTTCATTTCTTTGCCAAGTATCCCTGAAGCTAATATGCATACATCAACATTTATATTTGCCAACAACTGAGACAAAATTTTGCTTACTTTTACAATTTGAACTTGTAGATTTTTTTAAATTCTGAGCATAATTTAATTAAATTCAATTTTACAACTGAAAGTTAATATGTTTACCATGAAATATATCAACAGTCCGTTTAAATCATTCAACAGATGCTTTTCTACATCTCTGTAGATGGTACCACTACTAGACACAGTCTTATTTTAGATCACCTGTACAAGGTGGAGATTTATTGAACTACCCCTGGTGTACATACAACCTTATTGCACCTAGATTAATCTCACTTCCTAAGTCAGGGGTCTCAAACATGCAGCCCACAGGCTGCATTTCTCTTGTGGCATTATTTCCTGCAGCCTGCAATGACACCCGGAATATGTATGATAATGATGCAAAATTTTGCTTCCCAGCCAGACAATTTTGATAAAAATTTGATTGTTACATAGTTTAATGCTTGTTTCCAACATTTCAATTAGCTAACTTTTATTTGAGTCACTTTCACTGTATGAAAAATGTTTTAGTGATGTATCCCTCAAGCCAGTATACTTAGCTTTGTTTGGCACTCATGGTGATCTGAGTTTGTGATCCCTGTCCTAGGTTTTAAATGACAGTTTAGAGTGGGTTTTGTAGCACCTACTACCTGGGAAGGAAACTAAAGAAGCTAACTTTGTATATATAATAACTTTTATGCATATTCTTGGTTATATGTTTGCATTTAGCTCTGGTGTTTTTCACCATTCACAAATAATTTAAAACTGTAATCATGAAACTTGGTGAAAGAATTCATCTAGACAAATTTTACAACCTGGACAAAAATTAGGTAACTGACTTGTTTAACTTTGTGCTTTAAATTTTATCTCAAGTTTTATTTATGCTAGAATTATGAAACTAAATGATTGTATGCACCTCTCTTTGCATCAGTCCAACACAAAAAGGTAACTGACCAACAATTCATGTGTTAGTGGTACTGTATAGGTTAATTTTTTGTCATTATCTCAGGACCAGGTATCCTTGGCACCCTGTGTACATGCAGTTACACCTGGGATTACAAAACTTCATTGAGTAAAGGTATGCATGTTGATGAAAAGTTGGTTACTGTGATCCAAATATAATTGCTTCACTGACAATTTTAATTTTGTACTTTTAGTTTATTTCTCAATCACTATTCATCCTTGAATCATCAAACCAGATTATTGCATGTGTTACTATTAGTACAACACCCTTACAACAAAATAAAGTCACTCTGGCCTAAAATTCAAATTTCCTTGCTTAGGTTAATATTTTGTATTTACCTTATGACAACATTTGTTGGGGTGGGGTGCATTTTGTTTGCATATCAACCTATATAGAATTATACAACTTAGTGAAGGGATGCAACTTGATGAGCTCTAGTACCTCATTGCAAAAACAGGTCTCTCTGACCTGTATTTCATGCTTCAGTGAATTTGATGAAATTTTGTATTTCAAAATGATTTATTAAATACTGTTTGTTTGAATAAATAAACTTGATAACTAAATTAATTTGTTAGTATTTAATTCTTACAACAAAAGACCAAAATGACTTGTATTGTATGCTATACTGTACTAACATAGCATTTGTACCTACTTACATACATACAGAGACAGAGAGATAGACACACACACACACACACACACACACACACACACACACACACACACACACACACACACACACACACACACACACACACACACACACTCTTGACTATGCACAGTGAAGTGGGCTGCAATCATTTTTTTGTATGGCTACTCACCCATACAAAATTTTTAGGCAGATTCCGCCTGGATTTTAGGTGGATTCAGGGTGGATTTCACCTAAAAACACCAAATTTCAGACAGCTAAGGTGACAGACTAAATCCGTCTAATAGTTAAGCGTTCAATTTCTTATATTCTCTCTAAAGGAGACAGAAAAGTTCTGCTTGTCCGGTTCATCTTCCTACTTTAAGGTGGATTTTGGACTTAAACTGATTTTGGATGAAATATTAGGCGTAACTTTGAACTTTATCAAAAGAACTACATTAGCATAGAATTTTTGGACTTAGAAAATTTAGTTCAAGGTGGATTTTGGACTTGATATCATGTTTACTCAAAAAAAGTTTTTTGCTTCCTGTTAAAGTATTTTCTACAACAATTACACCCTAGTGAAAATGTGACTGAAGTTTTAGCAAAATCAGAGTGAAGATTTTTTGACATTCACTCAAATGTTCATTTTTCACGAAAATTATTATTTTTTTAGATTTTATTAAAATTTCTGAAAATATCAGTGAAATTTTGTTATTGAAATATCACTCAACTTATTCTCTGTTGTATATCTCATATATAAGTCAATTGTATGCCACATATTAGGTCAATTGTTGTCACATATTAGGTCAATTGTATGTCACATATTAGGTCAATTGTTGTCACATATTAGGTCAGTTGTATGTCACATATTAGGTCAATTGTATGTCACATATTAGGTCAATTGTATGTCACATATTAGGTCAATTGTATGTCACATATTAGGTCAATTGTTGTCACATATTAGGTCAATTGTATGCCACATATTAGGTCAATTGTATGTCACATATTAGGTCAATTGTTGTCACATATTAGGTCAATTGTATGCCACATATTAGGTCAATTGTTGTCACATATTAGGTCAGTTGTATGTCAAATAGTCAGTCAATTGTATGTCACATATTAGGTCAATTGTATGTCACATATTAGGTCAATTGTATGTCACATTAGGTCAATTGTATGCCACATATTAGGTCAATTGTTGTCACATATTAGGTCAATTGTATGTCACATATTAGATCAATTGTTGTCACATATTAGGTCAGTTGTATGTCAAATAGTAGGTCAATTGTATGTTGCAAATTAGGTCAATTGTATGCCACATATTAGGTCAATTGTATGCCACATATTAGGTCAATTGTACATTGCAAATTAGGTCAATTGTACATTGCAAATTAGGTCAATTGTATGCCACATATTAGGTCAATTGTATGTTGCAAATTAGGTAAATTATATGTCACATATTAGGTCAATTGTCACATATTAGGTCAACTGTATGCCACATATTAGGTCAATTGTATGTTGCATATAAGGTCAGTTGTAAGCCACATATTAGGTTAATTGTATGTTGCAAATTAGGTCAATTATATGTCACATATTAGGTCAACTTATGTCTCATATTAGGTCAACTGTATGTTGCATATTATTTATTAGGGTTACATGTACAACAGTACAACTTGACAGGTATTTGCACTAAGTGCTGGACAAACATTCCCAAGGAACTAAATGTAGACTATATTCAAAAGTGTTCTCCATGGTATAGTTGTGTTAGCTTGCACTGCTAAAAGAGAATGCCGGAAGACAGAGAGTATTTGGCTTTCCACCAGCTTCTCTAGTCATAGCAGATCTATGAAAATGCTTCGAAGAATGTTACAAACTTAGTTCATTCAGCAATGTCAGCCTACTATAGCACTAAGATAACTGAAAGTTCTAGCTGCAAAGTTCTTTGAAATTAAGGAATAAATATCTACACCACTTACCATGACCTTGTCTCTGGTTGACCTTCTGGACCTATTTGCAAACTTTCTTCTGTAACAAAGTTCAATCCACTAGAGATAAGCTTGACAACACAATTTCAGCTGATTCATCACCAAACGGTTGTGATACAGAATATACATGGCAACCTTTGACAGCATTTTAACTCTATGGATTTGGTTCATACACATGATTGTGATGATGAGTACCCCAAAGCCACATGAACTCGATCTGATTCTGACATCACTAATGCTTGAATGTTAAGATTCAATATTGCCTTCACTAACTGATGCTTCTTTCTCATCTGTGGAAATCCCATCATTTTTCAAAAATGCCAAAGACACTGACTCTTTGACCAAAACAATTTAAAGAACCACTACTCTGTTTCTAACCTCATTAATTAATTTTAAAGCTCTTAGAAAAAAAAATCTTTCTATTCCAACTTGTATCTCAACTGAATTCAAGTTTTAATTTCAATGTTTGTTTTTGTAATCTTGTATACGTTGTTATGTTATCTACTATTGTAAAGAGCTTCTAAAGTTTAGGTGCTGTACTAAGTCCATATTATTATTATTATTAAATTTATATTGCATATTAGATTTTTATCCATGATTGAGGACTGTTGATGGAGTTTTTGCATACCTTAATTTTGTCATGGTTGTAATTGTTATTGTTATTGTGGGGCTTAATGCTATTTCACAGTACAAGATAGGCTATATATGGCAGTCAGTATAACTGGAGAAGTTAGAACCTAGGAAAACCCAGTAAGAACCACTGACCCACAGGCCACAGGAAGCTGCTGGCAGGCTTTCTCACTTTCCCACATTGGCCAAGCTGAGACTCGAACATACAGAGGTGAGATGGTAGTAATTTGTATCTTTGAGCACTTTAGACCACTAGGTCACCCAGGGCACTGTCATGGTTGTAAGTGATCAACATGATGTTATTAGAATTTGAGTTCAAGGCCTAACTCTATGAGTTGGTGGAATTTTCCATTGAAATGTCTATTGTGTATAGGTTATGGAGGAATATATATATATATATATATATATATATATATATATATATATATATATATATATATATATATATATATATATATATATATATATATATATATATATATATATATATATAAACAATTCACTTTAAGATCAGTCTTTGAAATCATTTCCAGTTGTACTTAGATATAATTTGAAAGGATTTATTTAAATTATTCATTGGGATTACAAAGTGTTCATTGATATTTGTATCAACACATTCTTTGGCATTATTGTGATCCCATTCAAGACTATTAGTACATCAAGACATTCAAGACTATTGGAATTCATTCAGAACATTCAAAATGTTTGGACATGTGATAGAACATTTAGGATCATTTGAGATTAAATTCACAATATTGTTAGTTCCTCTTATATTTTCACTTTGTAACTTGCAGAATTATTTGATTTTTACTAAACTTACTAATTTCACTTCAGCTACATAGTGTAAGATCTAGAGTCATAACAATATACTTGCATTTTCTTTAAGTCAGAAATCAAATAGACAAAACATGGCAAGTAATATTGGTTTTCATTCATTAATATACATGTAATACATGGTTACTATCCTGTATGACTTAAGGGATGGAATATTATTGCATGTACGAGTTTGGTTGCCAGGGCTTGAATTTTTTTTTTGTTGAGTTGTTTTCATACACTAAATGAACTATTTGTTTTCAGACAGCAAGGATTAATTATATTTTGTCATCCAAAAGCAGGCACAAAATATGGTATACACTTACTTTGGAAGAAAAAGCCATCATCCATACAACCAGCAGCGACTTCTGAATCTCTTCCAGCTGCCAGACAACTAGCCCCAGGTTCATAACATGTACACTGCTCATAGCCCCATCACTTAAGATATATACACAACATCGCATGATAAGGGGAGCTAATTCATGCCATCAGCAATTATTTCCTGGAGCTGTCCTTACAACCCTGGTGTCAAAACTTGAAAACCAAGATATTCAGTCACTGTGCATATGGAGGAACCTGCATATGCATGGGCAAACATTAAATCACATTTTCAGGGACATTATTATGGCAACGATAATTTAAGGTGTTATGGCAACAATAATTTAAGGTGTTATGGCAACAATAATTTAAGGTGTTATGGCAACAATAATTTAAGGTGTTATAGCAACAATAATTTAAGGAGTTAACAATAATGTAAGGTGTTATGGCAACAATTAAAGATGTTTAATGGCTTTTGTGAGATTTTGATGGGCAATTTTTTTTGAGAGTGGGATTAATTACTGGTGTTTATCCATATTAAGGTGCTTGAACAGTGGTTTTGGTTAAGTTTTGTTGGGAAATTAATTTGGCATAAACATTAAACAAACACAAAGCATTTTGCCTATGGTTATATAGTTATTGGTATTGAGAGAGATGCATGAACAATATCCAGTTTAGATGGGTTAAGTCCACACTAAGATATTTTGCCATGAATTTTTTCTTAATTTATATAACCCATGTCTTGAAAATATGTAATTAATTTATCAGTGTCATAATGTGGTCCCCTTATATGGCCACCCCTTCTGCACTGGGAAAATGGCCATATAGGACAGGTGGCCTTTCCATAGGGGTACCATATTTGTGAGAAGTATATATATAATAAAAAAGCTTTTAACTTCTAAGCACTTAATATCTTCATTTAAAAGTAGCATTAATTATGAAAAGGTTCTTGTCTCGAGAAATTTCATGAAATTTGAGTCGGGCATTGTTGGCACATGCATTGCAAAACTATTAAAAAAAATGTTAAATCTTGGTACAAACATTACCTGGCATTTAGAACTTTTTTTTCCATTTACTCCATTTTCTCACTGCTACTAAATATTCTCCTCATCTGATACGATGTTCTTTGAATCTTTCCAACATACATTTTTTTGGCAAGATTTCTTGAATTCTCCCAGTTATCATTGAGTGAAATAATTTTTATTTGTTCTTCTAATGTAATTTTCCATTTACATAGTGACATATTAAAGTTTTGAGGTTTGATTTATTCCTATATTTCTAATTGTACAGAATGCTGTTTAATCATGCAGATGAAACTTTTGTGAGTAAATGAAATGCCTAGTTTTTCAAAGAAGTGTTATAATACTGTCATCTCATTTTAAACACATTTTTGATCATATGCTGAGGAAATGGGAACTAAGTCCCAAGGACATACCATGGCAGTCACCCCAACCCAGTCTGGCCTGGACAAGTATCAAACCAGCATCATTTGGTTTATAGCTAATTGTACCCAAGAAACTGGCCACATTATTCAAGTATAAACACCAAAGTTAATATAATGTGTGAACAAATTTACATACTTACAAGCACCAAAGTTATGGTTAATCTAAGGCATGAACAAATTTACAATGTGACTGCTATATTGAGCTTTCACCAATTCAGGATCAACAACAAACCATATTTCTTTGGTTCTTTATAAGAACAGCCCCTTGATGGGACTGATGTTCTTCTGGGTGAAAAGAAATTACCAGGAATTCAAAATATAACCATTTGTTCCTTTTAACTTCCAAGTTTTGAAACCATGTCTGATATTCTTCAGCAATAACAAGATATTCAAATTAGTGGTAGTTTTGGATGTATGGGATGTCGAATTGGCACAATTTTCATTTAGGTCCAAAAGGATGTCAAAAGAAATTTTTCAATGACAAAACCAGATTCATATGACAATCCGTTCAGGAAATACAAGATTTTCAGACATCTGATCAGCACCCTTTACTTTTAGAGCCAACTGGATATCAAATGAAGCCTTCTGGTGAAAACCCTACATCAATATGATTTTATTCCTAAAAAGTATCAGTAAAAAGTAGAAAGACTTTTTAAGATGGCTGCCATTGGCAGTCATAATGTGACATCAGATCAGCACCATTTTCATTTAGTACCAACTAGGCATCGTAAGAAATCTACCAATGAAAACCCCATATTGATATAACCATCCAATCAATACAAGTGGCAGTAAGATTTTCAAGACTGATGGCAATGTTAGACATCAGATCAGCACCATTTACTTCAGGACCAATAAGACATCATGCAGGTCTTCTGGTGATATTTAATACTCTCCATTCAAGAGTAGCAATAAGGATACTTTAAAAATGGCTGCCAACGTGTTTTAAGTCAGATCAGCACCATTTACATTTAGGCATTGTAAGTCATTTAGTGAGAACCCCATGCTGGCATAATCCTCCATACAGAGTAGTGATATAAAATTCATGATAGCTGCTGTGGCGGTCCGATTAGACAACATTTTCTTTTTTTACTAACTGGACCTCCTAAAAAGGTTTGTGGTGAAACACCCATGTCAATATGATTTTTCATAAAGTAGTGACAAAAATTTTTTTTAAGGATGGCTGCCATGACAGCATTTTCGTTTATAAACTAGACATCGTATGAAGCCTTTTAGCGAAATCCCCATGTTGATATGACCATTCATTGAGGTAGTGATAGCAAGATTTTCAAGAAGGTTGCTGTGGTGGCTATATTGGATGTTCAAGTGGCAACATTTTACAACTAGACCCGTGGTTACCAACCCAAAGGTCATGACACAAACCAAGGTCATGAGGTTGTTCTGGAGGGTCCACCAGGATTTTTAATCTGGGTGGCAAATCTTATCAAAATGTGGAAACTGAGCTATGAGGCTCAGAAATTAAAAATAAAGTTGAGAACGACTGAACTTGACCTTGCAATGAAGGTGTGTAAAGCTTCAAGGCAATCCCTTAAGAAGTTCAGGACAGCAAACACTTCTGGTCTATGGCCAGTATAACTAAAAATATGACAGACTGCAAATGTCACTAGTAAATGCTGAGGAAGACTGATACTAAATATCTGAGATCTATTTTCAGGGTAGATAAATCAGACTGGAATACAATACTAGCAATATATATATATATATATATATATATATATATATATATATATATATATATATATATATATATATATATATATATATATATATATATATATATATATAAAATCCTGATATGCAGTGTGAAGACAAAGTAACAGGTTAATGAAACTTTGTTTTCACTTGACGATTTTATATAAAAGGGGTCAGTTAGATGAATCTGTGGATTCTACATTAAGTTCATCTCACAAAAGCAGTCAAATGATTATCCTGTCAGCGTGCAACCAATTTATTCCCCTTAATTTGATTAACTTGATCAAATTATTACATTCATAAAAATAAGCAGTGGATAAGGAAATCATTTTATTTGCAAGTAAAAATATCAATTCAACCCCCAGCACTATTTTTCAAAGACATGTACTATGGAAATGAATGGTAAGTGCTCAGAAGAATGATTACAAATTTTGCTTTTCAAACCTGGAGTGTGCAAAACCAATTAATTTTCTTGTTACAACATGGTGTCACTTTATGCATCCACAAAAGTCCATATATTCTAAAAGTTAATCCTGTCATTTCACAAAAATGGAATAATGTACTTCTAGTACTTATTATAATTGTTAGTCTAATGAATTTAATTTGTATCTACAGCAACTGTCATACATAACCAAAAAAGAGCCATGGAAAGTATATCTTATGATAATTATAAATGCTGTTTTGTTAAAAGAAAAACATTTATCTATTATAAATTATTCATGCAGTTCAACTTACTCCATAGCAATAATCCAATTACAAACAACATAGACAAAAATATATCTTCATCTAATGTGCCTGCAGATCTTCGTCAATACAGTTTTTTTTTAAAAGTAAACAAACAACCCAGTTCATTATCCTTTTTGTGCATTGTTTGTAGCTGGACTCAGATTATGTCCAAGTATATACAATATATTAAAACAAGCACATTTCTGTATGATCTTCAACTTTGATGACATTAGATTTGAAATCAATATTTTATATGGATTATTATTCTATTAATGGTGCAATATGCTTATATATATATATATATATATATATATATATATATATATATATATATATATATATATATATATATATATATATATATATATATATATTCTTTAAAAATAAAATTGACTGAAAGGGTTGTCTCTTCACATGAATCTGCTACTTGCATAATGAGCATTGTTAATCTCTACTGAAAACAATCCATGCCTTAAATGATAATTTTGAAATAAATTAAGGTCTTTATGGACTTCAATGGCCCTTGGATTTTTTCAATGTATTTATGTTCATTTTCCATCATTCTGTTAAACTATTTCATATCTAGAAATCCTGGAATAGACTTAATTGAGGAATCTTGAAATTCCATGAGAATAAGTCGGCTTAAAACTTATCAATAACTAAAGTTAAAGAACATTTTAAAAAAGGACTAATTCAAGAGAGTAAAATAGTTTAGTAGATTTTTTTTAACTTGCCACATACACAGACGTTGCAGCTTTAAGTTGGAACATAGATGCAAGGTAAGTACATAGTAACTGAATTTAAAAACTAATTGAGCACACTCATGAAAATTAATAAACATTTTTGCTCTAATTTTGTATAAATCAGTCACGCCTCAAGGGGAATCTTTCATCAGTCACTCCATCTTTTGTGATAACATTGATAAGAATGGAATCTCCAGTATAGATATCTCTTTCAGCTGCAGAAATGAAGACATCTTTCACCAGATTTACAGCTTTTTCTCTGCTCAGTGGAATTCTGGTCACTCCTTGTTGATTTTTGAATCCAATCTGAGATAGGAAATTAGCATGAATCAACATAAAAGACATCATTTACAATAGCTTTAACTGAATCTAAAAGCAATCATACAAAGCAGATAATTTTGAGTCAAATAATTTTATTAATTGGGTATAAAAAATTTACCCTAAATTATATTCTGCCAATCAATAAACTATACTTACATTCTAAGTAATTAACAAAAGATTTGAAATAAAAAGCATTGTTAATAAGACTTTGGATTTAAGTTTGTTAAAATACCTCCATGCTAAACTTAAGTCAACAAAAATGATGAAACTTTATTTTTCGTTACATAGTAACTTTGGTATGGAAGAAATTTTGTATTACATTGTAACATGGACACCATCTAGAATCTTGTTAACTGTTATCTTTGTACATGCTTTGGAAGCCATAATGTTATTATTACTATTTTATTTTTTTTGTGTCATTCTCATAACATTTCTGCTGCAAAGTACAAGAAATTACATTAAATAATTTCTGTATAAAAAAAATAAAACACTTCTGGGTCTACATATGGTAATTTCAAAAAAAAGAAATATGCTAGAAAACCAATTAATAGATATTGTACAGAACCCCAAAATTCATCCAAGCAATTGTTTTTGAGTTGATTCCTATGGTTAACACACCACAATGTATACTGGTATCAGTAAAATACACTTCTTAACATCAAGAAACCATTTCTGAAAATAACCAAGAATTGTATCAAAATCTAACTCAAATTATACAAAGCTTGAATATTCTACTGGTCCATTTTTTATGACTAGTAATTGATGAATGATGAAGGGCAAGTAAATTTTCAAGATGCTTTTATGTCTGTCCAATAGACAAGTGACATTTTAAACAAATTCAGTATCATGTAGAGTGCAGGATATGTAACGATTCAAGACAAGTAAAAGTTCTAAGTAATCTGAACTACACAGAAAGTAGCCAATTGAAAATTTGTTTGAACCCTTACAATAGATTAGTTTCAAACAAGAGAAAGGACATAAAGTGTCACAGTGAATTTGGGCATTATTTTTAGGATCCTTTCTCATCCAGACAAGAGATATTGCTGGGAAAGCAATCAAGACAGAAAAGGAAGATATTTTCAATGCACTACATCTATTATATTTCCACTCTGTATTTTAAGAATTGTATGTTTTGTTTACATTTATCTTTTACTGTTAATTCACAATTATATGTGGACAGAAGTTTGAACATTCACTTGTCCAGATAAAAATGGCAACATAATATTTCCATGGACAAATGAAGTTTTCAATATTGGTCTCATCAGGTGAGCTGAGAGTTGATCAGTGTTTGTCTTTAATTAAGAGGATGTTCTGTTAATACTTCAAACTTACACAAGCATTGCTTGTCAATAATAATAAATGTGAACCTTTCACACATTTAAATTTAACATCATCAACTTCATTATTTCTATAATAGTTGGTTGAACAAGAGTTTATTCTCGCGAGTAAACTTCTTTTAATATTTAATAGACTGGACAAATGGCTATTTAGATATTTGTCAATCGCTGATGGGATAATAACTTTAACTGATTGAATGGTAGCCAAAAACACAATTTAAGTACCCAATAAACACAGATCAATCAATGAAGTCAACAGGAAGCCTTTACCAATCTATGAAAGTAAGTACCCTGAAAATGATGGGGTGGGGAGTCCCACAAAACTGAAACCCAGAAAAATAAATGAACACTATTTGATATAAATTTTCAAGAACTGTTACATGTTTTCCTTTTATCTTATAGGAATACATTACTTTTATTTTCATACTTTAACTTCTTAAAATATTTTTTCTAAATATTTTTTCTACCTTTACTACTTTTACAATCTAAGTTTCACCAGCTACTATAGAGCCATGATTGTGCTGATGTAGCACTAAACCCACATATACAGATACTTACTCCTATTGTTTCCCAGCAAAAGATTTCTAGTTTAATACAACATAGAGGTGCAGTCTTCTAGTTAGGCTGTACTAAATAATATGCAACAATGTCATTTGAAATATAAGAATATACCAATCTATCCAATGAACTCATTGAAGGTTTCATTAATATATGGCTCCATGTTAAACTGACTTGATAGAGATGTGGAAGTGGGTTGCCAAAATTTTAGTATTTGTACTAGGGCATAACTGATTAGCATTTTTCTACTGATTTCCGATTCCGGATTTTGAGCATGAATTTTTTCTGATTCCAGATATGATTCAATTACTTGGAAATGCATACTACCAGGAGTTATTTTCCTCTAGCACAACTGACCACAATCTTGCCTCTGCATCCATGTCATTTGAATACATGTGCCAGCATGAATTGGATTCGTATCTAGCTGAGAAAAATCATATATATATATATATATATATATATATATATATATATATATATATATATATATATATATATATACTGGAAATCGCTCAACGTTTTTGTTCAATATGACCCTCTCGCGTCGATAGTGTATGAAGTTTTAGCACTGCAGGTGCTATTTGAATCGACAAACAATCAACATGTCCACTTAAAAAATGCTATTTCTTGCTAAGAACTTGGAAGTTATAAATTTTGATAATTAAATTTCTTCATTATCTATTAAACTGTGTGCGTCATGCCAATGCACATTAAAATATTATAATAAATTTAAATCTTCGGGTCTAACTCAATTATTATCATTTCACCCTGTTGTGATGATCATATTGGACTTTTCTGGCTTCTTATTTAACTTTATTAACATACTATCAAATGACATGCAGTGTTTGACACAGTGCTATAGAAATTCAATTTTATTATTTTTATTATCCGAATTGGTCGTTCCTGCCTTGTCTGACTCCGATTAATTGGAAGTTCATACAATCCGGTGGAATCCGTTTTCCAGATCAAAAGTCAGTTATGCCCTAATTTGTACAGAAAACTGAAATTAAAACATGCCATGGACCAAATGCTAAATCAACCAGCCTCAGGGAAGTGGACTACCATCAATTTCGAATCCTGTAAAAGCACTAATATATACATCTAACTGCAAGTGCAGTCATCTAGTAACAAGTACAAATATTGAGAGATGCATGGACTATATCACTGTTACATTACCTGGTTATCAAGGAGAGGCTGTAACATGGCACTGGCAGATCCTCCAGCTCTGTATGCTTCTCTCTCATAGGACCCTACAGGATCAAAACTGTACACACAACCTTTACCTGCAAAGACAATGATATCATCACCAAACAACCACAACCAAAAACTTCAAGAATGGAAATAGGATCAGACGTGCCAATGAAGACGAGCAACCTTATCAAGGAAATCTTAGGTGTGTTTAAAACACCTGCAGATTTCAAATCTAACTTTGACATAATTAATTAGCAAACCAAGTCCAGGTCCAATGAAAAATTTTGTTTGACAATTTATATAATCAGATGATAATAATTTCATTAGATAAAGCCATGTCTAAGTTTAACACACAATTTACACATACTGGAATGTTATATGATGAGCCAGGAAAACATATGAACTTAGGTTATACAATTAATATGTGCTTATTCTGAACAATACAGCGACATTTTCATTTCATTTTACTAAAAGAGAAAATTTCATCAGGGGAATTAGAAGCATAGTCTCTGCTGTATCAATTATCTTTGGAAGCCTTGCAGGTAATAATTTTTTTTTTTTGGTTTAAGCTGATAAAGCACTTTTGCAAACATGAGAAATACCTTCATCATCCAGGCCAGCCACAATGTTATACACATAATATGGGAAAAATCTTCTGTGGTACAACATGGTAGACAACATGGCTGCCACTGCACCAGTGGTCATCTGCTTGTGGTGGTCCTGTTCATAGATCTGAAGGACAAATTCAAGATTACAAGTAACAACTGCTATGAAAACAGAAAGAAACAGGAATTATACCTGTCTGTTCTCATTACATGATTGTAAATTATTATAAAGAAGATACAACAGGAATGTTCATAATGTATTAATGAAAGCAGATAAAAAATATTCTGTTCATCACCTTTAAAATTTCTCCAACTATGTAGTAAATTGTGATATTCAAAAAGCTGAGAATCTGTACATATATATTAGGAGGGGCTTTGCATTATTGCAACATGCTGCTATGTAATGTTTTTAACTGCATCATCTCATATGACATTCACTGATATTTTTTTATGTATGTGTGCCTATCAACAACAGACAGGATGCAAGCATGAATGAACCGGAAATAGAATGTAAATATAGGAATAGTTCACATTTTGATATAACAGTATATTTAAGGCACTTAATCTTACTGATTCAAAGTGATTCTTAGCTGAAACACACTTCCTACAGAGTTCTTTCATGATATGTACCACACTGCAACCTATATATGCTGTAGTACATTTATGCCAGGTGTTGTAAGTTTCATTGGTGGGGAAATGGAGATCCAAGTCTGTGCGTCAAGAAAAACTCCACATCATTCAGTGAGATGTATTTTATGAAGCTAGCCCTACAATTGGGGGAGGGAAATCCATTTAAAAAAAATAAGCTAGATTCTGTAGATGTCAGCAAAGTTGATAATTTTACATTTGATAATGCTTTTTTCAGATGTAATATAGTCATCATCATGTAATGATTTATTTTATAATAATATAGCGGTACTGATTGTTGTCATTAAAGTAATAACTATCCAGTTTTTTTCAATTTTCATACATTTTCTGACTTGGAAAAATATTCACCATTTATTCTGATTACACTTTTTTGAAAATTGGCGACAAAATACTGCGGTTGGCGACTTTTTTGGCAATAACTTTTTAAAAGCCAGGACCATCCATGTGGTACATTTTTTCAAAAAGGTAAAAAATTGCCATTGTCTGACAGATTGTAGTCTTCAGAGAAGGTCGAATGCAGCTTGTCAGATAGCATGAGTATTTTATATTACAGCACAGAGTACTAAGGCCAGACATCAGCATAAGCATATTATGATATAACGATGCTGTGTTAGGGTGGTTTGTCAATATGAACAAATGATTTGTTAATGTAATAATAGATTCCAGATAATTTATATCCAAGTTTGTGGTTTCCTGTCTTGGAGCCTTTGAATTTCTCAATTGCATACACAAATATGCATATACATTTTTTAAATTTTATTTAAACAGCGAAAAATGTTGTTGCCAAAAAAAGATCGCAATTTGCGACACTGACGAAGCCCAGGACAATCCCTGTGATAGAATCAGGGATCCACCAACTTCATCAAGAAAAATTGACAGACTGACAATGTGATTCATAGTCGTTTCAACCAACTTGGCAAATGGATTGACAATACGATTCAAATAGGACTCCACCTACTTCTTCAAAAGAGGGCGTGTGAGAAAGCTTGCCAGTAGCTTCTTGTGGGTTGGTGGTTCTTTCCTGGGTTCTTCTTCTACCATTTATACTGGCCACCACATATAGTCTATCCTGTGCTGAAAAATGGTATTAAACCCTACATCAACTTCATCAAGAGAACGAGAGACAGATTGACAATGTGATTCAAATAGAGCTCCACCTACTTCATCAAGAAAAACAGAGACAGATGGGCATGTAATGTATATAGAGATCCATTTAAAAAGAAAAATTAGAGTGGGGGTACTAGTGAAGGGTCAAGGCTGTATGAAGCAAAATGGAAGAGAGGAGCATATCATCTGAATGACAGGTTAACACTGATTATTCTAATGTCATTTGCACATTTCACATCCTTGCATATCAGATAAAAACAAACCTTTAGCCTTGCATCAAGAACTTTGGTCAATGTCAGAACATCTCCATGGAAACCACATGCTCCTAAAACTGTAGTATCAGTCCTGAATAAAAGAAGAGGAATAATAATTTTAAATGATTTTTTTTTAATGTATGTGTGGGAGTCAATAATTTGCTTATGTATCCTTAACTTGGGTTACACAAAGAGCTACACATAGCACACTAGTTGTATGACGAAATCCTGACAGAGTATAACTATATTTTGAGTATCTTAGTCAAGTTATTTTAAAGGACAAAACAATTATAGTGATCACCCTTTCCTGATCTTTTCCACAGGCACCTTATAACTAAACTGATCTTACAATCATTAATATAATGAAATCTTCCATCTTTGTTGCCATAATAAATTATAATGTGAACAAAATATTATACATACCTTTTATTCACTTAGTATAACAAATCTCACTTGGCCAAAAATATTATCATAATATTGAATAACATGAAACATCCATAAAAATGAAGAATATTTAATTATTTTTCAGAGAATTTCCTTACTTTATTTAGTGAGACCAGACAAACAATCAATCTATCATGACAGTCTCAGTTTTTATCTAATAATTTAGAGCATCATTTGTTCTACCTAGACACCAGCAATGAGAAAATCTTTAAGAAAAATTACCAAGAGAAAATCACAAATCTGACAAATATTCTTTAATAATATCAGAATAATGCAAATTAACAAAGCAGTTATCACCAAAATGTTTTACAAGATACCTCCAGTTAATGTTACAAATGTATGACAATTTACAACAATACTTACAGTTTGTATGTTTTCGGATTTTCTCTTGTGTGAATAGAGAAACCCTCACTTAGTCGAGTATCAGAGGCAATAACAGAGAAATTCTCTCCCGCAATGGCAAGGACAGTTCTGAAAGAGAGAACTGTGTTTTCAAAATGCATGCTATCCCTCCAATTTCTATCATTAAATCAAAAGCACATAACCACGTGGTTTGACCAGGAAAATGAAAGACAGAGATATAAGGAAAATATTAATCCTATGCCCCCAAAAAGCAGATTTATCCAAGGGCAGGAATGACACAGATACAGGGAAAGTATATTATGTGTTCCAAATTGTGAGTCAACTGTAAGTTAAATATACCAATCTTTATGGAAATAGCACAACCCAAAAGCAGGAATCGTCCAGCATTATATGTGGAAAAGTTTAGATATATAACTGATGCATGTAGACACTTTAAACCTCCACTTACTCTGGTTGCTTACTCAGGGTCAAGCTGGACATTAGGGAGAACTGGATAAAACAGGTAGAATGACCAAAGCACAAAAAAAGTCCATTGATAGGAATAAAAATGTAAGGTTTTATTATTTGTCTATCTACTTTAGCAACTATAGGCACTGGTTAAATAGTATTTGCTTAAATGCTTTAATTCTTCTTCTCATTTTCACAAAAATGACAAAAATAAGTGGAGTCACCAAACCATTTTGACCTTACAGCACTTCTTGAATTCACCATTGCCTCATACATTACTGACCTGTATAATTGCATTTTAAGGCTAAATCTCCAATATTTTTATTATTGTATTTTCCAATTGGTTTATGAAAACAGACAATTTAATAAAGTGGTACTTTCCAAACACAATCATGTCCACCATTACATCTCCATTACAGATTTTTATAGTTTCAAATTGATTTTATGAAAAACGATAATGAAAATGTAGCAATTAAAATATTCAAATCATTAATTCTATTCTTAATACACAAGTTTGCAACTTATATACTATGCTATTGTTTAGGTTTCAAAATGCAAGTAAATTTTTATACTCAAAGGAAAACTTGCAGACATGGGGCAGTGAAAGTGTCTAACTACTCTAGGAAGGAGTTAATGGCCAATCAACTATCAAAATGTCTGTGATTGTGGAAAGTCTGTTTATTGGTGCAAATGATGTCAAAACCAGTTACTTAATGGCTTGATGCCTACATTTCACCTTGAGTTACAACAAAACACTGTATCTACATGGTTATGGCAAAAGAGAAGCTATAAAACAATGTACCTCTAAAAAATTACAAGGTAAAGTCATTTTCACTTTCCTATAGAAGAAGGCAAGGTTTACATTTTTAGGCTAACTTAATCACCCATATTGCCTAGCAGGGTACTTAATCCCCCATTTTGCCTGGCAGCGTGATCTCTGTTTACTGTTTGACATAATCTGCCTCCACTCTATTATTAACTATTATAACATATCTAATTAATAATTCAAAATGGACTTATAAAAAACTTTATTTCCTTCAAAGGAAGGATACAATTTTGGATGAATTTTATTATTTTGTTTGGAAACATCCAAAAAGTAAAAAAAGAATGTAGTGGATAGATTCATTAATTTATAATAATTGAAAGTGATCTGCAGTGAAGTTTAACAATATTGAGAGGTCTCGAAAGCACTTAATAACATGTATTTCGATGCCAATTTTTTATCTGGTACACAGAAAATCTCTTGGGTCGTAGTCCTCCATACGCATGTAATGGGTGGCAAACTTCAAAGACTTGCCAGTCCTGCTTCAGTCACCTGCTTGGTGGGAAAATGTGTTAATCAATTAGCTGTGCTGATATTTACAATGACAGAATTCAGTACCTGAAAGACCCCTTGATGTATGTGTTGCCATTATAAGAATAAATCGAAAGAACAGTGGAAAAATTTGCTGATATTTACAATGACAAAATTCAGAGGCAGAAAGACACAATGAAGTACAAGTCATCATTTATAAAAGTACATTAAATAAACAATTTTAACTTTCATTATTGTGTTCATTTCCAAGTGTAGCAGAATAAACAGTGCATGTGACCTCGGAATAAATACATGTTGAAACTTAGAGAAAATGCCATCAGCAAATTTAGATAGGATTTTTGGGTCAAATGGCAAACTGATGAAGACTAATGTGATTCGGAAGAGTGCTAAAGTTGCTAGAACTGATATTTTATGTGGGACAGTAGCCATGTGTAAGAAAGTCTGTGATGACTACCTTAGTGCTTATAATAAGGCCTTTTGTGGACTGACAAAATTCAGTCTCACTGATTGACAAACAACAGCTATGTTGGTGTGATAAAGTATGTAGAAATTAAACTCGCTGGCAACCAATGGTTCTTCTAATTTGCATAGGTTTTTTTGGGAAGGGACTGCAAATTTTGCTTGTGGGACTCCTATTTTTACCAAACTGAGAGTCCTGGACTCCTAGTTTAAAATCCTAGCAAGAAATCTGATATTGACATAAGCAGATTCTGATTTGGGTTTCTTCTTCCTTCTAATCAGGTAATGTTATAACAGCATAACAAAAATTAAAATAAAAAAAAATAAAAACAAAAACATTGACTGAAGCATAAGGTACAAGTACATGCTTGAGAAAAGAAACTGACCTGATAATATTTGGACACCTGTTTATATAGTTAACTGGAATAGAAGTTAGCTGTCTGGATAAAAGCATAACTTTCATAGAAATGTTTTGCAATGATTAATAAAAGTATTCTCAGTGAAGCCCTAATTTCTGACTCGTTTTACTGAATGGTGGGAAATTCTTCACTTCTGACAATTTTGATATTTTTTGTAATAATTAGTGAAAGTGTTGCCATCGAAACTTTAATTTCTATTTTGAAACTCATTATGCTGAATGGTAGAAGATTTGCACTTCCAACAATTATGTATTTTATGAGTCCAATAAATCAGCCCCACAAATCAGTATTGATACTGATAGACAATTTGTGGGTCTGAATTCACCTATTCATAAAATCAAGGAATTGCTTGTAGACAGTTCTGTCTGCAACATACAGGTGTACATTTTAGACACTTATCAATATTCTCACATCTCATAAGCAACCATCAGTTGAAGGGTCAATTAGGTGATATGGAGACTATTTCCAGGGTCAATTAGGTGATATGGAGACTATTTCCAGATCAAATCCTATGTTTGATGACTTGTACATCCACATGGAATAATACAACCCCATGTCCTATGGCCATTTTGAATTATGTGGTTATACATGGTTATTACCAAAAAAGGGTAAGTGTCTAAACTGTATACTGGTGTGTTCCGAACTGAGTTGTATTATTATAACTCTATGTTGTTAAACAAGAAATCAAACAAAAAGAGCAAAAAGCAAGTTTTGTAATATTCAACAAAAATTAATTAATTTCCTAGCATACAAAGTAAAAATTAAACAGAACCTACATTACTGTTTATTAAATCAAAAACATGACAAAAAATTTTCAATTTTTTTTTAAAGTAAGGTTCTAATTAAATTCCAGTGGTGCTTGAAACAAGATCCAACATTGAATGTATTCATATGACTTTAGTAGACTGTGATGTGGAGCTGTGCCAGTCTTTGACAAATCACAATAATAGAATCCTTACCTAAATTAATTATAATTTCACATTAATGTTCCAGTAAAAGAATATTACTGAAGAGCACTTTGTACTTCCAGTGAATAATAATTTGAATAAATATTTCCACCCAAATCTAATACTGAACACAAGAATAATGAATCTGCTAAAGATATTAAAGCAAGATTAAGCAATTTCTCAAGTAAACATGATTATAAACCCCTTTACATGATCTAGGTAACATTAAGCATTTTCTGAAAATACCAGATCTATTTAGTGAAATTTTCCATTCTAGAATATTCCCAAATAAAATCCATTTCTAACATTTTAATAAAGAATGTGGTAAACATCAGGTACAGTTTTTCACCGGGGAATTTCAAAAACCAAGACTCAGAACCAACTAAATATCACTATTCATAAGGATCATAATATCTAATCTTTTTGAGTGAGATAAATGGCTTGTTAGTGTTGGGCTTGTACACTGCAAGAGACGGGATGATCACTTCCATGTACAAAATAGGTACTATGAATGTTTTACTCTAGAAAGTTTTTAAACAATGTCAAGCTGATGAATTTGTTCTATTTTTAGAAATTAATAGTAGTGTTCACCATTCTAACTTCATGTCGTTTCCTGATACATTACCTATGTTTCTTGCAATACAACACACTTGTGACATCGTCAACTGCGTCACCACCATTTCATATTATCATTTTGGTCTCCAACATTATTCACGAGTGAGAGCAATTTTTTCCCAAGTTAAATCAGATGAAATGAGATTTAATAATATTTCCATGGAACTAAATCATAATGAAAATCTATATTTTGCCTAATATAATATATGTGTCCATGTGTTTGGCCCTGGAGAGAGTATTATATACTAAAGATTGTTCTGCTGATCACATAATAGGACAGTTTACATTTCTTGAATAGGAAAACCCAATTTCGGAATTTATCCAATGGCAATGCCAATGTCAATTATTGGCTTTAATCAATAATAAAATTAAATGTTGTTGTAATTACTAATCAGCACAAGTGAACAAAGTGAAAATATGCTCATTATATAGGAAGTGTGATTTGTATTTGAGAAAAAAGGATGCACCCATATTTCTTATGCTGATTTTGGCATATTGGATACCTGTTACTCAATGGCAAATTCATCATGCACATGACAGTGTTAAAAACTCTGATAGGGAGAAAACTCACTTTTTGAGAATGTTATGGAATTTAGGAAAGTGAAGAAAAAAAAATGACTGCCCCAAACAGGTGGCTGAAACAATCTAAATATTGGGGGAAAAAAATTAATAGCTTGAAAGCGGTTACCAAAACACAAGTTCAATTTTGCCTGCTTCTGATAAAGCTATGCTCACATACAAGTTGCCAGTAAACACACAAGGGACTCTAAGACATCTTTTATAAATTTGAGGAATGTGGTTTAGGCAAAAGTATGCCTCTACTTGCCATCCACATGAAATACTCTTGGAATGTTGTAAAATTAAAAGATTAAAATTTGTCGGTTAGCAAAACTTTGTTGGGGCAGCCAAAATTTGAGCAATTCTTACGGTATGTGGCTTGTAATATCGGTTTTTTGCAATGCTCGATTAATAGAACAGATTATAGACAATTGCCTTCTTGGACAGTAATTGCAACCAGAGATTGAGGTTCGGATGTAGAAGGGAGTGTTTGGAAGTCACTTACCTCACCTATTGTATAGAATGATATACAGGTTCCGGATTATAGTTGTAATCTGAGGAACATTTGGCACTTGTATGATTTCTCCCTCTCACACCCACCCCCTTCTCTCTATTGAATTGTTTTCAACATTTAACTTGTATCAGTCATTGGTACCCTCAAGTCCTACAATGTAAGACATCGATCCTGATATTTGTATTTTTTAGACTCCACAAAACAAAAATTATGGTCAATGTCTTGCATTGTAGGACTACGGTGGCTCCATATAGCTTTCCCACATTGCACCGGGTTTAAACATCAAATCATTATCAAAGCATGTAAATATGACTCCCTACCCTCCATTGTAAGAATATGGATTAAAATGTGCTTGAAGTGGACCCGCTTTCTTGTAGTCACTCGTCTGATTAATTTGTAAGATATCCATTTCTTATAAAAACACAGTATACAAAATCTTGCAGTGACAATGCAGCTTCTTGAGAGCACTCGGATACTCTTTACTCTTATCGTACAGACGTTGAAACTAGAGAAGTATCGAATACGCTTCTCGACACATGGGTATCACCGGCAACAATACCGATACTATCTACATTAAGTGTAAACGCCCCTCTCTCTCTCTCTCTCTCTCTCTCTCTCTCTCTCTCTCTCTCTCTCTCTCTCTCTCTCTCTCTCTCTCTCTCTCTCTCTCTCTCTCTCTCTCTCTCTCTCTCTCTCTCTCTCTCTCTCTCTCTCTCTCTCTCTCTCTCTCTCTCTCTCTCTCTCTCTCTCTCTCTCTCTCTCTCTCTCTCTCTCTCTCTCTCTCTCTCTCTCTCTCTCTCTCTCTCTCTCTCTCTCTCTCTCTCTCTCTCTCTCTCTCTCTCTCTCTCTCTCTCTCTCTCTCTCTCTCTCTCTCTCTCTCTCTCTCTCTCTCTCTCTCTCTCTCTCTCTCTCTCTCTCTCTCTCTCTCTCTCTCTCTCTCTCTCTCTCTCTCTCTCTCTCTCTCTCTCTCTCTCTCTCTCTCATATGCAAAAAATGTGTGTTTAGTTAAATGATATCGGCATTGCTAATACTGTGTTTACCAAATGTTGTACAACGTTAATACATCCCTAGACAGAAAAACTTACTATGAGCTTGGACCGTTACGCGAAACGTCCAAATCCATCCAAACATACCTTTGATACGTGAAATATTACAATTATTTGTTCTTTACGCATAATATTTTACATGGAAATATCAGAAAAGTTGATATGTGCAGCGTATGGTTAAGAATTTTTAATTAAATACAAAGATGTATACATGTGATTGGCAAACAAGCAATTAAATATGAATTATTTATTTTTCCTCAGAAAATGAATGCTGTGTATAAAGATTCTAAATACAACTTTGACAGTCAAGTTAAAAATAAATCCAACGCATGGATACTTCAATCATATGATATGAATGTTTTGTACAGTTTTAAATAAGTTTTAATAGACAGTATTTCACATATTCCTTTGTTTACTTGTGCAACAACACATAAGATTATAATTATATAGAATAAACCAGAGCAAGATGTCTTTCTGTCTGAAGTCGTTGTTTAAGATGCAAACAAAAGAAAGTATAAACCTTTATATAATGTATAGAGTATTTGGCTGAATGCATTTAATGTCAGGCTCATACAATTTGAGGTCTTCTTTCCAGAAAAGAGTAAATTGAAAATAATAACTGTTTCAGTACTTATTGGGAAAGATATATGTATCAGACAATTAAAAAAAAAACATTTATATGCCATTCAAGGCTTCTACTGTAACTAATCTTTAGACACAGAACAACAGTGAATCAATGAACTACAAACTCTGTGATATGCCGAATTTTTCAGGCAAATTTAAACTTAAGGTTAAATATATTGTGCTTTGAAGTTAACATAGTCAAGCCAGAAAGGTGTTGAGAAAGTTCACTTATCATTTCTTTATTTCATCTCTGAAGACATAAAAATGTTACGCTGAGTTTTAGTAGCATTTGACAAGGTCATTTTACCAGTACCGTGACATGCGTGCAATAGAACTCCGACCGTAACATTTCCAAAGAGGCGAAAGTCAAATAATTGATTTTTCAAAAGGAAGCTAACTGCAGCTGGTGAAAACTGATAATAGGCATGGTTATTTGGAGAGTCTTATGAACAGTTACTTCCAATTGGTCAGGAAAATTAAGGGCGTACACTTTGGGAAACAGTTTATGGCTACCACTTGCCAAAATTCTTAAGTCCCATTTTGCTCGCAAGAAGTCGAATTCGAAGCTGCGTGAGAATCCTGATGATAGAGTTATCCCTCGTTAACAAGGAAGAAAGGGCCAGACAGCTGACTTAAAAGGGAAAACAGGCTATAGGCTATAACACTGTTGTGTGAAAAGAAAACGGCATTAAGGTACGCAATTTTAGTTCCATTTAATATTTTATTTCATTCGTTTGGTTTGTTTGCAAATGTTTTTGCTATGCTTATTATTAACGCATGTATCGTGTATTCATTTCGGAGGACTCTATTGATATGTTAGTTTTATGCCATTTAATTCTTCGATTTTACAATTATTAGTTCATTGAGAGAATTGACGAGTTGCATGCAATAATATATTCAATGTTTAGAACTTCGTAGAGATTATGATGTTCCTCAAAGAATGCAAATATGCAGTATTTCTTAGGGATTTATGAATTAATCCTAATATACAAATGTGTCATATTTCTTAGGATAGATCAATTGATTCTCTGTGTAGGATGATATTTTCTATCGCGAGCTAATGACAAAAGTATATTTATATATGACTTTATGATATTTCAATGACCATACAGGTTTCTTTAATGTAGCTAGATTTAGAGAATATTATGCCATAAGTACCTGAGCATTTAGTTTATCGAACTGAATTGACTAGCCAAGAGTAAATAATACGTGTGGTAATGTATGCTGATATATACGGCCGCATTTGTCTGAGAACGCACGTGGTAATTTATTATCAATAGCCGCATCGAGTGAAATGAACTTCGAGTAGTGGAATTTGTCAAGAGGAGATAAGTCAAGGAACCCGATGAGTCAAAGGGAAATCCACATCTACGAAAGATCGAAATAGCCGAGGGTTGGAAAGAGGACCAAAGCACACGCATTAGACTTGGAAACAAGTCGAGAGGTGACGAACATCGGGTGATGCTATAAAAGCGCGGGAATTTTGCTTAAATTTCTACACTGGTGATATGATGTAACACTGTCACTAAATTTTGTCACAGTAAATCATATTGGAAAGTGAATTTTGGTTATGCATTAATTGTTTGGACAGTGAATTTTGGTTATGAATTAATTGCGTACATTTAATTTAGTAAATCTGTTGGACAAAACATGATTTTTTTTTATAATATATTAATTGATCAAATTTTATATTTTTATTTATTGAAAAGGGACTCGTTGTTTTGTTGTTTTTTTTTCAGTAGTTTGCTCGGCTATCAGTGACGTTCCACCTATCAGTCCACACTGGGAAATAACCGTGGAAGATCTTTCCTAGCTAACGAGCGCCGAATCAATTAAGGAGGGTTTTAATTATTTAGAATCCCACATTACAAACTCATATCAGCAGTTTACTGAAACAGTCTAAATTCACAAAACTAATAGATCATATAGAAAAAGTCATTCAAAATAGAGCTTTACGCTCACATTACACCCAAATGAAATGGCTGTTTTTCTGAGATCCTTTTGCAAGACCCCTTCTCCCCCAAAAACCCATGGGAACTTATCTGGCGTTTTTTGAATTAACACATATAGATTGCATGGGCCAACAATGATTGTTTTGGCTGCAGTTCGACGTATTCCTTAATTGGCTTGCTCGCACACTCGTCTATAATTTCATCATGATGTTTTGTTGCTAAATAGCGGATAGATCTTCGAGTACTTTTTTTCAAATATGCTCAAGAGTGAAGTCTCTCCCATGTCCGCATTAAAGTCATTCGTAGTAATGCACATCAGCAATGAGTCAATCATCGTGCTATCGTTGTGTTACCGTGGTTTGATCCTAATCTCGTCGTAGAACTAGCAGACAGGGATGAATCAAAGGTCTCATTTGGTGGAACTGCATTACAGAACTTCTCCTGATCGTTCATGTATTCGTAGGGGTACGTTCCTACGTCAGCATAACCGTATTGATGAGTGATGACAAAACGATCGTCGATTTCGCCCGCAAGGTTGTTATCGAGTTTATACAGGCCGGATTTGAGAATCTTCAGTGAGTATACGAACCTTAGCTGAGACAGCCGAAACTGGTTTTTTTTTCATATTGGGGGAATGACACTAAAGGTTATGAGGCACAACCGGAATTCTTGTTTACTATAGATTACTTGCGCCGTCGCGGCACCTGTATAAACGCAACTGATGTGACAGTGGACGCCTTGCTCTAAATGTTCTTTTGCAGATCCAGTAATGAGTGACCACAGAAATGTCGATAAAGTAATTATCATCTCCACGGTCAAGGCAAGTTGTTGCCGGATCCAAGCTCTTTGATGTACATATGTTTCAGCTTCAGTGGAGATAGTGGCTTCGATGCTGTATCAGTCTTAAATATAAGCGACTTCACCTGTAATTCGACTCGCTTGGCCCGTGAATGAATTTGGAACATTACTGCCGTTCCATGAAGCCGTTTCACGGTCGGACGCAGCTCATCTTGAAGACCTTTCGCACCTCGTTAAGGCGTCTACTGCTCAGCTGATTTACTTCGGCATACTACTACTACTACTAATCGTTTATGTAAGTGTTTATCAAACTATGAAGATTTTGTAAAATTATCGGAAGCCGCAAAACCATTCGATCCTAGATATCATTCCATTGACTTATGTGTCACTTACAGCGCCTCAAACGTTAATGGTATAGTTGGCATTATTCTTAACATCATCGACGTTGATAGCATTGTTTATTTTCTCCTCTACATTTTCTGGGAAGGTCCTTACCGACACGCACGTTTATACTAGTGCACAGAATCACATAGTTGGCATATGTAATAACGCAATTTAACATGGATCCCGTATCTAATACACAAGAGAACGCTGATACCAGCACGTAGTTCAAACAGATGAGCTTTACAGTATTCAAAATGACACATTATGTCGCTGTATTCATGCTAAACATAAGGACTGTATTCTTGAACAATAAAATATTTTTACGTATCCTTTCAATTCATGATGTACTTGTGTGTTACATTGACAATTTCTCAGATTAAACTGTACTGGATTGTAAACAGCTTTATAATAATCAGCAACCAAAAATGACCTTGCAAACGATGAAAAGTTGAGGAAGCTTCAAATAAAGAAGATATTTTACCACGCTGCAGCCTTCGAAGATACGTATCAAATCGAGCTAAATTACGATGCGCTAAGAGAGGCATTTAAGAGTACGAGCCAACCGAGCAAGAATTCCGCAAGAAGTACGAGTACAGCAAACCTGAAAGAGGCGAGATATTTATCCAGTTTGTAAGATGGAAAATAATTTGCAGTTACGACTTGAATGTGGTAAGATACAACAAGTTTCTAGAGCATTACCGATTTCTTATTTAGGGACCAGCTGGTGAGTACTTGTGAGAAGAAACTGAATCTGTTTCGTAGGAAAACTTCTTCACAAATACATTTGATATGGTAACACAGGCAAACTATTTTGCCGAAGCTTGGGAGTGTTCCCAGAATGTGGTCTCAAGAGACAGTAAGGCTGGTAATAAACCAAAAGACCAGAAAACCCGATAAACTTGGTACAAAGTTGAAAATTTTCTCTCGAGTAAGAGAATAAATTGTAAGGTCAGACAAAATTACAAATGTAAGGAGTTGGGTTAGATTGTCCGAACCGAAAAGAGTTTGTTCAAAGAGTTGCAGCTGCTATTGAAAGCTGGGGGTGGGAGTGAGGAGGCTGAAAGCGCAATATTTTTTTCCTCATGCCAATGCTAATAACGCGAGTACAATATATGAGTCCGTGGTACGTGCGTAGATTGGCTGTGATGCTATTCAGTCGATCAACACGTCTTTTTTCTAAGGCGAGGTACCAACCCCTACCAACGGTCAAAAAGTTACTATCTTACGCAACCATGGGAGCAGTTGCATATAAGTGGGTATCAAGCCAAAACCCTAGTTTGTACTTGGATGACAGCATGATTACCCCTTACCAGACCCCATGTTAGTCTAAACAAAATAGGAAAACAACTTATTCAGACAACAGTGTCGATTTCATTATTGATTACCTGTCAAGAACGTATCATCGAATCATCATCGTCGTCGTACAAAATAGGGTTGGCTGCGATACCAACTCCTTATACACAAGTACTGCGATTTATATTTATATTGCAAACAAAATTATTATCTTACACTCCACTATACATAACATTCACATAAAATTTACTGTAATAACCAATCTATAAAAAAAACCTTGCTAAAATCAATGCTATCAGACATATGTATTAATCCCACCAGAGCAGTATATTTTATCATCAAAATTACAGGACCAGATTTTATAATGAGAGCAGAATCAATTTTATGATAATTTGATCTTATTGCCATCATCTGTACATAACAAGATAACTCATCTCGTGCTGTCTTTAATTATCGAATCCTAAAACCTTACCGAATACATTTCATTTGAATCCCTTAGCTCGTTTCTTGACTTTATTATCAGCTAATTTTAGAGAGTACCTTTTAATACGCAATCCGATAAACTCAACGACAGGATGAAAGTTTGCCTCACTTTAAATTTTCGTATTACTATTTTATTGTCACTGCATTGAAATCTGCAGTTTTTGGATGATCTGAAAGATCAGACAAATCTCAATTATCATTAAACTCTTGATCAGATTTATCTTGTACATAAGTGAGTCAGTATGTGTAAATAAGAGTTCTGCATCAGGCCACTTAATCATAACAAGTCGTAATGAAACTGGTATATTAGCCATTTTGATATCTCAGATACTGCATACAGAGATAAACTGGCTTATTCAACTTTTGACTTGTTTTTCTTCGTTTAATGGCTACTAAATTTTCAATAAACATTTTCATACTGACAAAATCGTCAGATGCTACAAGTTTATTACAACGTTGCAAGTTACAGATGACCTCAATATTTACTCGCATTCTGATGTTTTTCATGGTCTTGCCGAAGACGCTGTCATTCATAAACTTGAAAAAATTCTTCAAATTCTGTTTTGACAGCTGTTCGTCGTATTCTGTTTGAGTCTATATAAACCTTCATCTAAGTTGATTGAGTAAATTTTAGCACGTGATAAACTATTTTAAGAATGTGTGTGATCGACTGCTTGCTTAAGAATTTACAGTGTAAAACGTATCTCCTTTTGTCAAGCAGATTATGAGTCAATTTTTGAACAACATATTTATTCTTCCATTAGTTTCTCTGTTCATCAGATAAGAAAATGTTATCGATCAGCATTGATTCTAGACAAAATGAATAATCAATATGCGCATCATGGGGTTCAACAGGATAGTCATGATCAACTTCAACAAAACAACTAATATAATCCGCTGTTACTGTTTTATCAGTTTCATTAAAAAAACTGTTTTTCACTGATCCATCTGAAAACACTTTACGGTATATACCCGAACATTGGATATGCATTGGCATCGAGAGAGACTATATAACTTGATTATGCTGTCTCATCATAGTCGGGTAGATATTTATTATTAGCCTTAGCGTATTTTTTTTGTTTTGACGCTTATTTCGCCTTGGATTCCACGTTCTATAAAGTTGAACATATCTGGGTCAGTAATTCTGGTTTTATTTCACTGTACTTGAGTGTTGCATTCCACGTAGTCCGGGTGCCGAACAGTATCAAGCTGGGTCGAGTCCGTAGTTATCAGCGCTGGCATCTCTGAAATTTTCAAATATATATGTGAGCAATATTACATGTGATAAGGTACAAATCATTATAATCTCCCAAGTTTTTACAGCCAAACGAGTCCCATATCGATGTAGCATACGGATAATCATCATCGCTAACACTCTCAAGATTTAACCAATAATACAACTTATCTTTATCAGGAAAACATGTTTCATCAAATCTGCCTCAATCATCACTTCGAAGGGAAATGTAATTCTATGAGAATCACATCCTCTGAAATTATGAAAGACGACAGGAACGATATCCGGTTCGGTATATTTTAAATTACATTTATCATGTGCTGCACCGATATACTTTCCAGTTATATTATTTGATTTTCTGTTTACTAAGACTTCTAACCTGATGGGAGAATTGGCTCTAACAACAACACGAAGACAATAATTATTCTCCTGATCAGTCTTTATACTCCTGATACGTCACAATATCGGTGTTAAAATTTTATTCACAACGAATACTTCCTTAGACAAGTTTGGAGTGAATCCTTTCTCGAATACCTTTTTTACTAGTGAAATTCTAACTCTTTTTCACCCACGCAAAACCCCTGTCTTCGATACATATTCTCATTCACTAACACAGGATTATTAACAGCCTTGTTTGGCGACATTCCAAGTGTTTGATGTTTAGCGTTATTATAATTCGACACAATCTCTGGCAAATTATCAACATACTTGTTATTGTTTAAGGCTGTGAGTTGTTGTAAATCTTCTCATTTTGCGTGCGATTAAGTCTTCGGACGATGGCACTTAATCCTTCATTTCCGGTCATGTATTTGATAATGTTATTTCTTCTAGAAAATGCTCTAATTGCTTATTAAAACCTCTGTTTCGTGATCTGTCCATCCCTTGTTCAGTTTTATTCTGTGCTGACAATAGTACCACTCATTGCATCAGTTATAGTTTATCCCGTTTTACCTGTGACAGGCACACTAAACTCGTATTTATTAGAACTAGCATCAGGTACTTTTAATTGTCATTTTACTGTGAAATATTCGACATACAGCAAGATCTATTGCCGCTATGTTATGAACCGAATTTGAAACAACTATTCGTCGAAGAAACTTTTTCATGTCTGTGAATTTCATGTGCGAAACAGCTCCACAGTCCATTGTTACAAAGTTCAATCCAAGCCCGATTTTATATTTCGCTCCAATGATACTTTTTACTACCTGACAGTCAATTCGTTCTCCTATTCCTGGTGGTTTCATATCATTTATCTCATCGAGCATAATACGGTCACAATCAGATTTATCGTTTTTGTTGTTATGCTAACACATGTCATGACACAATGCGGTTTCATCGGTCTGATTATACTAATCTTCTCCAGGGATTGGATTGTCATTTTCATGAAGTTGTTTATCGATCGGATTCTGATGCCCCGTATAATGATGACTTGGCAGGGTCCATCCATGACTAGGTTTTGGTAATCTGCCAGTTATCTGTGATTATCTAAGTCGAATCCAATTACAGCTGGCTGATTACAAATCTGACAATAAGTTACTATTTTATTTTCCTCTATACAGAGATCATAGTCAGCTTTACATTCACAAAATTTGCTTGTAAATTTGCTTTGCAGTTTTTGTTATAATTTAATCATCGACAACAAAAAACATCATGACTTTTTTCGCATTTCCTAATCTCCATGCAAAAAAGTGAGTCAAGTTTGAGAAACATGCTCTTTTTCTTGCCAAAGACAGCACAAATACTTTTTAGCATTAGTCTATTATTGCTAATTGTTTCCATGGTTTCGTATGTATTTTCCATTTTACTTCTGCACTTCAGTCAATATTTAATCATTTTGACATTTGCTTGTTAGATAAAATTGCAATTTTGTCGTTTTTCAAGCTTAATTTAGGGTGTAAATTGTAACATTAATTTCAAGTAATCACCGTCGGAGTGCTTGGCACTCTGCGCCATTTGTTTCTTAAACATAACACAATAGTATCCACAAGCTGCATTTCCAACTGGCTGACGTTGATTAAAAGAGTAATTGATTTTTTTATGTTTTATATGGTAGCACGTACTGTTTGATAATATTGCTCATAGGTAGACCAAACGAATCAAAAGAATTGCTTTTATAAAGCGCTACATAATGCGTACCAGATACCTCGTTTAAATTTTGAAGATTTATTACACAACTTTGATTTGTTGGTAGAGAAATCCTTTATATCTTTTAGTTTATCTAAGATGTCAGAGTTGTTTATCGAAGCTACCTCCTGGTACAGGGTAGCATTACTCCTATCACACGTCCTATCCCCAGCAGATTGGGAAGTAGACTTCTAGTTATTCCGCTATTCCTGCTAGCAGTGATCCAATGAATCCACCTTGGACTGCCTTCCGGTTCGTCTTTGATGTTCTCTATTTTTATGATGTTTTACATTTCGCTGCAGTTTTACGTTTTCCATGCATTTTGTATTGCTGTTCTTAGACAAAATCACTAGATTACTAACTGTTTGATTCCCTCGTCAGATGCTGCCTTCCTTGTTGCCCCGAATATAGCCTCAGAAGCAGCGTTTATCCCTAATGTACCGAGTACTGAGAGTAACTTGGCTAGTATAGGTTTTGCAATAATTGCTAGTGCAGGTCCCATAAAACCAATGATTATTTCTTTGCCTCGAGACATTGCAGTAACTTGCGCTTCTAACAAATTTAAGATAAATGGCTTGTGCAGTTGCATTTTATTGATTTACCACTGTGTTAGCATCACTTTTTCTACCAGAATGCCAGCACTCGGGATTCTGAAATCTATCTTCTATCTATCTTGCTTTCTGACGCCAAAATGAAATATCGGATAAAGCGTTCTAAATTCGATTGAAATTTGATATCCAATGTCAGCATCCCGATACTGTTGCATAGCTTCCATCAGTTATATGTATACGCACGAGATACATTTCTATTTGCGTCAGATACAAAGTTACATTCGATTGCTTGTTCTGGATACTTCTTAAAATTGACTGTGACAAATATTCGTCTGACACCTAGACTATCAAAAATTTATCGTGATCATGATCGTACGTAGTCGTCGCTGAATGAAACAACATTAAGAATAGTAATTGCTACTGGCAAGTACATAGAAATATCATCTGCGGTTTTTGATATCTAGTTTGTATCTGGCGCTTCTAAACAAGCTCCAACCGTTATTAACAAGTGTCACTTGTGTACCAGTAGCTACAGCTCCACATACCACTGTTTTTATACTACATTTTACTTCAAGTACAGATTTATGTGGCAACAGAAACACATCTTAGTCTCTTCTATTAACACTCCGTATGCCTGTTTGGTTATGTTCATTTGAGTTTTCATCGAGATACTCAACGTATTCGATTTATGTTGTTGAGGTATCTGTTGGTAATTCCACGGTCAGGTCAAAGTAATTTTTTATAGAAAGTTTTAATTTGTATATGTTAGACATAATCGTGAACCACTCTACGGTTTGATGTTGTAAATGCAACCCACTAAAATGATGCAATATCTGGTCGAGTGCTAGCACTCCGAGGTCTAGCTTTAGTTACCAATTTTCTAATAATTTATTATCCGGGCGGAGATAGCAGTTTTTATCAACGCCGCAATTGTTTCTGATGTTGGTGATATTTTAGAAATCACTTGTTTTGTACCCCTATCGATTGACAGATCGCTTTGTGGTCCGCCTTTAATATTATCAACAATATTCTGTCCATCACCTGAACCCGCTGAAGATGGGGCTGCGGTGGCTGAAGCTTTGATGCGTCTAATTCAATCTGCGCTACTTTATTTGCAATTCTGTGTACATTTTTAATTAATTCAGAGAATATATTTCTAAAGAAACCTCCCACATTATTTATGTCATACATTTTTTCGTTGTTTCTTTTTGCTATATAAAACTGTCGGATAAAATTTACTTTGGTGAGCTAGCTCACTATGATTAATTATAATTTCTTTGTTGTTATCAAGCTGTCGACCTGATTGATCAGTTAGCGCTATAATGATACGCGATATTTGATTTTCGACACAAACAGGATAGTAGAATATCTGTTTTGGGTTTACTTGCATTATCGATCTTGGTGGTACATCAGGAGAAAACAACTGTAGTTTATCCTTGGCTACCTCGTGCGGAATACGTTCCAGATGCAATAAATCAGTTATTTGTTAAGTGTTGTTCTTGACTATATTGTTTGGGATGAGCTCAAAATTATCTGATGAAATTCCGCTGCTGCCAGTAGTTATAAGATCATTTATTGTTTTGTTGAGATCTGTAACGTTGTAAGCGCCTTGTTTCATCTTGACAAAGTTCCAATCGATACCATCTCCTGTTTTTTTACTTCGAAAGTGAAATCATTATTAACATTAGTTTACACATTCGCCATTGAGTGCCAAGCAGTAGATGATACAAGTTCTATTTCGTATTGAGTTGTAGTCGTTTTTTCGTCCCTGTGACAAGTTGATAATATATAACAGAAAAGCTTGCACTGCCAGTCGTAGTCTGCGATGACTCAAGAAGTAATGTTCATAATATTTTTTTATATGATAGATAAAACTGAACTGCTGTTAGTATGTGCTTTTTGGTTGGCAACTTAATTCGCAGCGAATGAAATAGCGACGATAAGATCGTTGTGTAAAATATAATATTCGTCAGATATTAGATAATCGTTTGATCTGAGATTATTAAAATTTCAACAATTTCGTTGCTAATTTATGTGCTTGTATTTCCGTCCTCATTTGAAGCTATTAATAGCTTCAGTATATCAACTATTCCAGCAGTCGAGTTAAAGATCGTGACACTAGTGACTACTATTCCTCGACTCTCATTTTCAATCTCTTTAGCCATAGTACTGGATTTATATCATGCGTTAAAATACTTAATTCCATCTAATATTGTTTGAGGGACTTAAAGATAAAGATTAGCAATAGTATCAAAATATTTTTGATATCATCATGGTCTTCTGCTGTTTCTAAAAGATATTCTTTAAACTCGTTAATTTTATCAGGTTTTCCAATCTTTCTTTTTTAACATCAAAGAATATATTTTTAATAAATTTTAATTCAGATATGTTGTACTCAATGTATAGTATTATACCATCAAAATGATCTTGATAACTTTTATTTCCAATCTCTTCTTGTTGTTCTAGCACAATATAATTTCTATACTTTTCTTCTTGCTCTTGAGTTAATCCCTTCTGCTCTTCAATTTTCTTTTAATAATCTCAGCTTCTCGTGCAGTTTAATCTACTATTTGTTCTATAATTTTCTTTTGTCCTTCTTTAACTACACCAAACAGTCCTTCTCCAATAACTTTTTAAGATCTTATAGTGATAGCGCGAAAATATCTGGCTTTTTGCCAAGTATAGCTACGGTCACTGGTTTAAAAAGTCTCACAGTTTCTTCTGCTGTCTGCTGTAGACCCCGACGTTCTTGCTCAATATTTCTCTTAAACGCGGCCCTAGTTGCAAATATTTTTTTAAAGCTCTGTTCGTTTTGCATCCAGTTTTCGTATTGTTTATTATTGTTACACTAATCTTAGATTTTGACTATTAGACTAATTTTCAGATGTTTAATTTTGATTAATTTTCAGCCCAAAATCTTGTCTATTCCACATTTCAACATGCGATTTCGATCTCGTGCTAGCTTAGCAAATAAAAAGAACCCGTGTCTGCCATTACCAGTAGTGTCATGATAAATCTCAGCAAATATATCTTTGAATTTCTATCGTGCTTTATTTGGTCTGTCAATATTATATAGTCCAGAAAAGAGTATAAAACAGCCTGTATTTTGCCTGATAAATCTATCGATATTGCCGGATAGACTGCATTACATTTTCATTTGTGTGACTATAAAAAATAAAATTTTTTCTTATCCATCTCGGCATTGCTAAGCAGAATGTCATCGAAGACAATTGCTTTATATTTCTCAGAATCTAGCTTGGTAATTAGAATTAAATCTTTAGGTTATTTTATGATTTATGATAAATATATCATCGCCGGTGCCAAGTTCGTTGTTTAACTTTTCATTGTAATCTCTAAGCAGCTATTATTTATCTTGCTGTGGATTGATCGTATAGATATAAACTCGATCGTAGCTGAAGAGGTAGTTAAGTAACAGATTCATCAGAAGGTTAGTTTTGCCCGAACCCTTTTGTCTTACTATTAGATAATACCAGTCTGCTAGGTCGTGGTTGTGTTGATGGTTGATTAATCGCTCGGTATCAAGGTTAATTATGCTCATGCTATACTAGTTATTCAAACAATTTTATCAAAGTTAAATTTTTTCAGGCGATCAAAGTTAAATTTTATCAGGTGATCAAAGTTAAATTTTATCTTGCAGTAAGAAATAAGAATGTAATATTACACAAAATATTGGTACGTTAATTGACAGCCCAACAAAAAAAGAAACCACAACTACTACGGCTGGCACAGATTTAACAAATTACATTAACCAAATCTGGGGCTACAGTAGTAGTAGGAGAAAGTAAGAATCCGAGCTCAACAACCCCCTCCAGACCTCCAAACAAATACAAAATACCTAGGTAACGTAATAGATCACCTGTTGCAATCAATAATTGTGTTTAGAATCCGAGCTCAACAACCCCTCTCCCCACCCCTCCAGACCTCCAAACAGATACAAAATACCTAGGTAACGTAATAGAACACCTGTTGCAATCAATAATTGCGTTAAGAATCCGAGCTCAACAACCCCTCTAGACCTCCAAACAAATACAATAGAACACCTGTTGCAAAATACCTAGGTAACAGGTAAAATTTAATTACGTGATCTTCCAGAATAAGCAAAATGATATGTCAGACTCAATTTTCCAAATCATTACGATTTAGCAGAGCGTGGCGATTGTGGACTAAATTACGCATTAGAATTCCAGTAAGGTAAGTGGTATTATATAAAATTTTATGTTATATCATACTTCTTTTGATAATCTTTCTCATATTTGCTGATCCTCATGGGTAGAATATCTGTTAACATGTTGTCAATAATACGAAATTCACGTATTAAATCGTCCATACTATATTTTACTCCTCGTAGGTAAGATCTTATTTGATCAAGTAGTTTTTTGTAAGTTATAATTGATGTTAAGCAGCCGTGCTTTTTATCAATAATTTTAGGTTCAACTTTTTACAAGCTCTGAAAGGGGGGGGAAAAAACCCCAACGGATATGTTAAAAAAACGGGTTTTGATTCCACTTGAAATTACCCCAGAATAGCCAATAAAGGGAAATTTAAATAATCAAGTTTTTTTAAAATTAAATTTTTGAAAATTTTTTAAAGGCCCCAAAATTTTTTTGAAAAAAATTTTTTTGTATTGTTTAACTTTCCCAATAATTAAATAATTTTTAAATAAACCCCCCCCTTTTTCAAAAAAAACCCCAAAAATCCCAACTTAAAAAATAAATTTTAATTTTTAAAAACCCCCAACCCCAAACCCAACCCCCTTAAAACCAAAAAATTAAATTTTTCATCCCTAAAAAAATTAAATTTTTTTCCCCCAAACACTTTTTTAAACCCCCCAAAACCCAAATATTTCACAACCCCATAAAAAAAACTAAAAAATTTCCCTAACCCCCTAAAACAAAAACCCCCCCCAAACAACCCCCCCCCCCCCAACACCCAAAAACCCCCACCACTCACCACCCAAACAACAAAACAAAACCCCAAAAACAACCCCAAACCCAAACCCCCCCACCACAAAAAACTTTTTTTATTAAAACCCCCCAAAATAACACAACCCCAAAAATTTTTTCCAACCCCCCCAAAATTTAAAAACTTTTTTTAAAAAATAACAATTTAAATTTAACCTACAAAAATTTTCACACCCCAAAAAACTACCCCTTTTCAAAAATTTAAACCCATACATTTTAAAATAAATTTAACCCCAACCCATAAACCTCCCCACCCCCCCCATAAAACCCCAAACCCATTTTCCCAAATTTCCCCCCTTTCCCAAAAAAACCTTAAAAATAACCCCTAAAACAATTTCTTTCCCCAATTTAAAAATTCCCTTTTTTAAAATCATAATACCCAAACCTAAAAAACCCATCTTTTTAAAATTTACCCCAAAAAATTTTTCCCCAAATAAATAAAACCCCCAAATTTATCAAAAAAACTTTAAAACCCCTTTAAAAAATTTTCATTACCCCTTTTTAAACTTAACAAACCAACTTAAATTCCCCCCAACCCCCAAAATAACTATTTAATTTTCCAAAACAACCAAATAACATCCACCAATATTTTTTTAAAAAAAACTTAAAATTAATTTTCCCAAAAATTTTCCCTTTGAAAACCCCGGAATTTTTAACCCCCCCCTAACCTTTTAACTTAAAACCCTGAAAAAAATTTTTTGTTGGCCCCCCCCTTAAACTGGAAAAAACAAAATTTTGTTTTAAAAATTTTTACCCCCAATAATAACTTTAAACTTTTATAAAGGGTGTTATTTTACACCCCCCAACCCCAACAAACATTAAAAATTACTTAAAACGAGAAATGAAAAACCCCCCCCCCGTGATGAACTTGGTATTGGTGATGATATATTTTTGATAAAACAACCAGAAGAACTCGTTCCAGTGAATGAACTCGATTCGTCAGAGCATAAGATAATCGTCTTTGATGATATTCCGCTAAACAATGAGGAAATGAACAAGATTAGTTCATATTTTTCACTATCACGTAATAAAAGATGCAATTCTGTTTATCTTGCCCAAGGTTTTTATAATGTTGATAGGTTTATTAGGCGAAATACGGGTTGTTTCATATTATTTCCCGGACTAGATAATGTGGATGTGAGAAATATTGCAAACGAACAATGTGGTGATGTTACAAAAGATAAATTTATTGAATTATATCATCGAGCAACTAAAGATCGATATAGTTTCTTTTTATTTGACAAGCTAGCGCGTGATCCAACCAAGATGTTTCGTTGTTGCCTTGAGACGTTTCTATGATAAAATTTTGTAAAGCGTATAAAAATAATGGACAAACATCAACAGAAAATCGAATTACTAAAAAATTTTCTCGAAACTCGAGCGGCTTTTAAGAAAAAGGTGGAAGAAGCTCGACGTGGACAAGTTCAAGCAGAAGAAGAAAGAACCAAATTTTTCAAACCTGTTACTGAGGCGATGCTTGGCAAGCAGCCAGAAATACAAACATTATCTCCAGAAGAACTAGCAAAAATGAAAGAAAAGGGTTTGTTTGGTTTAGTTGGAGAAAGATCAAAAGAAGAAACTGTAAAAATTGTAAACGAACTTGTAAGAAACATTGCTGATCCTGCTGCACGACAAGCTGAGTTTGACAGGCTAATGAACAATCCTCTTGAACTTCAACACGCAATAACAAGATTGACGGTTAATCCCGATGAGATAAGAAGTATGATGGAAAAATTATCAGAACAAACTGAAGAATTAACTGAGAAACAAAAAATATTACAAGAAAGTGTGATAAAAATGGTACCTTTTGAAGAATCTATAAAATTTCACAGAAGACAAGCTAGGTCTAAAATAGAATATGATGAGTATGAAGAGTTTATGAAAAAATATGATATCACTAATATTAATAGTATTCGAGATTGGCCAGAAGAAAACTATAATGATTTGATAGAATAATTAGAAAGAATTGTAGAAGATGGCTCACGTGCTGATGATGATATTAAAGATATTAAAGATGAAAAAGATGAAAGAAATATTCCAACATTACTTAATTATATTAGGGAAGGAATTATTGCTGAGGTTTTTCTTAAAACATCAATACAATATCGAAATAAACCAGGAGGTTATAGTAAAGGTTGGGATTTTAAAAGACTACTCAAACAATATGAAAACATGCGAGATAAAACATTACCAGAGGAAAAAAATGGAGGTGGAGTTAAAGTTTTTACATCAAACGCAGGCATAGTCGATCGGCTAATGCTGTTGATATCCTCTAAAGAAGCTGGTAATGAAAGTGTAGAGATTGATAACGAAATTATTGATATACTTCATCATCTAAGATCGAGTGGATTACTAACATCATCCGAGTACGAAATTTTACACCACGATCTTATCTAAAATATTAGTATAATGCAAACAACATTATTGCTTGATTCATCACAAATAACAGGAAACAGCGCGAATTTTACAGTAAATTACAACCCACCAATAGAACTAGATCCTGCAAAACAGTATGAGATTGGATTAATTTCTTGTACTTGTTGGAACGCCATGCCGAATATTAAAACTGGGATTAATGATGAAATTTTAATTGTTAATGTTAAACAATCTCCAACATCACAAAAAGAGTTTATTGATATACAATACAAACTACAGATTCCACAAGGAGCTTATAACATTACTGATCTAAACAGAACAATAAAAGAGCTTCTAACAAAAGCTGGTGGGAATGCTGATAATTTCGAATTAGCGGCGAATTATAACACCTTACGAGCTAGGATAACAGTGAAAAGAAATATGAAAGTCCTCTTTGAAGAAAGAAGTTTTGGAAAGATGTTAGGTTTTACTAGAGTTTTATACTATACCACCGGTGAAGATAAATCTTTGACATTTGATGGAGAACTACCAGTAGATATCACAGAAGTAAATACAATACTCATCAATTGCTCTATCGCATCTGGATCTTATACGTCAAAAGGCAACCGCGGGCAAACGATCTACAGTTTCTCACCAGAAGTCCCACCAGGTTCTCTCATGCAAATCAATCCGCGACAGATTATCTACTATCCAATAACACCTGAGAATCAAATTACAAGCATTACAATGCAACTCACAGACCAATCTGGACGACAAATAGACGTGAACAATGAGATAGTCACGTATTACTTACACCTACGCACTGCCTAGGCATGTGATTTTGTGTACATAATTTTATAAAATGAGACGAAGAAAAGTTTATCGAAGAAATATCGTAGGTGGATTTTTTGGAAATATATTTACAACAATTGCAGAGAATATTCCAGGAATCGCGCGTAAAGTAGCGCCCATTGCACTTGACGCTGGTAAAGCTTTCGCTACAGGGGCGGCATCTTCAGCAGGCACTGCAGTAGGGCAAAAGATTGCTGATAAGATTAAAGGACCTTCCCCATCAGAAATAAAACGAGCAGTATCAGATATTGCGCCAACAGAAGAAACAAAACGAGCTATGATAGCTACAACAAAAAAATTATTGTCGCCGAGTGGTGAAGAAATAGTACGTAAACTTGTAAAGAAAACAAAACCGATGACCCCTGCTGCCTTTTAATTTTGTGTAACGATTATAAAATAAATGTCAGCTAAAAACTATCTCGACTTTGCAGAAGAAATTGATACTGACGATGCTGTAACAGAATTAGAGTATGTCGAGTATCTCGATGAGAACTCGAACGAACCGAATAAAACTGGGGTTAGAACTTTTAACACAAGAGACGAGGACGTGTTTCTACTACCCCATAAGGCAATGTTAGAAGTGCGTGGTCAAATATTAACTGTGATAGGAGGTGATATTGCAGCTGATGCAGAAATCGCTCTCGTCAATAATGGTTGGAGCTTGTTTAAGAGTGCACGATACCAACTGGCCAATCAAACCGTAGAAGATATTTCAATGCATTTACCCATAGCGAGTACAATACTAAACATCGTTTCGTTTAGCGATGACTATTCCAGATCAATAGCCACAAATATGATGTGGTTCAAAGATACTGGACTAGGGACAACTGTGTCGAACGAGTTTAAAACTGGAGAGCTAGCTGATCCTGATGTTGCAAACAGACTTATTCTAACCCCAGGTGGAGCTAATCCAGCTGCACAACATACTGTTCAAGCATTAACCGCAGATGCAGCTGGTGGTGTTATAGTAGCGAATGCAATAAGAAACGCAAATAAAAATCTACGACGATTAAATTTTAACGAGGGATTTGCTAAACGAAAAGCGTTTGCCGCAGAATCTCGCCAAATAACGATGATGCTTCCGTTAAGTACAATCTTTGGATTTTGCCGTGATTATAACAAAGTGTTTCGAGGAATAAAACATACGCTTATATTAGATCGAGCTGATCAAAACGATTGTATAATACACGCCGGTGGAGTGGCTGAGGGACAGTTTTCTATTACAAGATTAGCACTGTGGATGCCTCGGGTTGTCCCTTCATTAGCTAAAATGATGGAGCTCGAATCTTTACTAGCCACCTTTACAAAAAAGATACACTTCCAACAGAACAGGATTTATCAAACAGCCATTCCCAACGCGACTGATTACACATGGCGTGTAACGACCACGCCCAGCGAACAACTACCGCGACACTTGTTCGTCGTATTTCAACGACAAGAACGTCGTAACAATCAGGAAATGAACAAATCCGTATTCGATAACCCAGACGTTAGACGAATATTTGTGAGAGTAAATTCCAAACAGTATCCCGAACGTGCAATCGAATGTAATTTTGCCGTAGACGCCACCAGAAACATCTCTCGGCCGTACATGTATCTTATGGAAGCAATGCAAAAATATCAGAACGCGGACAGTGGATCTCAAATATCAATAGAAGAGTTTCGATCGCTCTATCCCATCTTTTACTTTGACGTATCAAAACATTTGGAGCGTGTTGTAGGATCGACTGAAGATATTGAGGTCACGTGGACACTGGGCGCTGTGCCAGGTGAACAGTATAACGTATACGCGCTATTGGTTAGTGATCGATTTCTGACCATCGATTCAATCAAAGGAAGAATGACAGTACAAGTTTAATCTAACAACTTGGATATAACATTATGAAAACCAAATACACAACTCGAGAAATATACCTAACATCTGGTCAAGTTGAAAAATTATCAGCAGCTGTTGCTAAACGCAGCTCTGTTTCTTTGATGATCTCTCCGGAAACTGCAAATAAAATTGCAGTAAAAGTCATGCTAACGCAACAACAAATCAATAAACTCGATCGCAACAAACCTTTTGTGCTGAAATTATCTGTTTCTCAGGTAACTGCAATGTCAAAAGAAGGTGGATTTTTTGGACCAGCGTTATCAATAATAGCTAGCAAAGTTTTACCAGTACTTGGTATACTTGGACTTGCGGCTGCGTCAGGAGCAGTCTCTGGCGCAACGAAGAAAGCAGTCGAAGGTCGTGGTATCAAACAAATCTATCGTTAATTTTATGTAACAGTATAAAATAAAATGCCAACGAAAATGCCAACGAAAAAGTCGCCGAAAAGGTCGCCGATAAAAACAAAATCATCGAAAAAGTCGCCGATAAAAACAAAATCATCGAAAAAAAGACAACAACAAAACGCAAACAAACAAAACAAGGAGGAATTATTCCTTTCGCTCCACTTTTAGCGGGACTAGCGGGAAGTCTGCTGCCAAACTTACTAGGAATCGGACGCGGATTAACTCTACCAGGGACCAGACGTTATTGAGCAATTTTGACATCATTGAAAAATTGAAGGACGTTGTTGGATTTCGAGGAGTATTTTCCAAGGATGAACTCGATGACGTACCAACAGGCGGTTCTTGTGTTGTAAATATTGAAAACTTCAATGATGGCTCTGGCACCCACTGGGTTGCTGTCCACGATAACAATTATTTTGATTCGTTCGGACTTCCTCCAAGCGATCTCATAAAAAATATATTTTTAAAAAATTTGATAAAATAAATTATTCGTCTAATCAACTACAGCCGATTGGAACATCAGCTTGTGGTTATTATTGTATCATGTTTGTCAGACAAATGCACCAGATTAAAAGCTCTGGGAGTAAAAACTTTTTAAAGTTTATTTTACAGTTTGATGAGCTTCCTTCTCATGCGAATGATAATATTGCAATCAATTTTATCTAAACTCCTTGATATAATAATGTCAACATACTGTCTCAAATGCAAAACTAAAACAGAGAACAAGGATGAGATGACGGAAGAAACGAAAAATAATAGAACGATGTTAAAAAGTATTTGTGCAATCTGTGGTAGAAAGAAAAGTATGTTTTTGAAAAAACAAGTAGGATCTAGCGTTGATAGAGTTATCTTGATCGACGATTAATCTTATGAAACAAAATAAAATAAAATGAAATGCAATTGTGATTGTGACAAAGATCTTTGCATAGAACAAGATAAAATCATTACGTACTGTCAACGTTGTAACAACAGAGAAATAATAGGGATAGGTATAGATATACATAAACTAATTGGTAAATTATCAAAACCAAAAGGCGGTTGGACATTGCCAGGCCATCGGTATACTGGTCCTTACAATCCGCTAGATCAACAACTAGATGAAAACGACAATCCATTGCCAGGCCAAGAGCCTTATAATCAAGTGGATGCAATAGCAATGCGTCATGATATCTGTTATCGTGATCATGAAAACTCGAAAGCAGATTGTGATAAAGTAATGTTAGACGAATTACATGATATGGAGCCAACAAATCTACGAGAACGTTTTGATAGAAGATTTGTTCAAGGAATGATAGGAGCAAAATATAAACTCGGACCCGGAGAGTCTCGTCAATCGCCTCGCGATCGGGGAAAAGAATTATACGATGATCTTGCAGTCGAACTACACAGACCTAAAAAAAAAAGTTTCCGAGACGTAAAGTTGTTGCAAACGCTGTAGATGATATCTGGGCAATAGATTTGGTAGATGTATCTAATATGGCTCAGTTTAACGATAATAAGAAATATTTGTTTAATGTCACAAATGTTTCAGCAAATACGCTTTTAGTGTGCCAGTTTCAGATAAAACAGGAACGTCAATCACTGATGCACTAAAACAAATAATAACGAGTACCGAAAGAAAACCAAACAAAATCTGGACTGATCATGGAGCCGAGTTTTTTAACAAAAAGTTTGAACAGTTTCTAGAACAAAATAATATTAAAAAATACGTTACAGGGAACGAAGGCAAAAGCGTTGTTGTCGAGAGATTTAATCGCACGCTAAACGAAAAATTACACAAACATATGACAGCTAAAAACACCAACAGGTACATCGATGACCTTTCTCAAATCGTAGGCGAATATAATAACACGAAACATCGAACCATCAAAATGTCACCCAATGACGCTATCAAAAATCCAATATTAGCAAACGAAAACATGTACCGCAGACATAAATTTAAGGTCGGTGATAAAGTTAGAATCTCTTTGACTAAAAAGATATTTGAAAAAGGATTTACTCCAAACTGGAGCGAAGAAGTATTTGTTGCTGATAAAGTACTCTTAACAGTACCTGTAACGTACGCGTTAAAAGATCTGGCAGGGGAACCTATAGTAGGTAGTTTTTACGAACAAGAACTACAAAAAACTGAACAAGATGTTTTCGTTATCGAAAAAGTGATTAGGAAAAAAGGAGATAAAAGTTTAGTCAAATGGCGTGGGTATAGTGATAAATTTAACAGCTGGATTCCAACCCGGTCGATTTTATCGACTGCGAAATAATGCTATTATAAATTTCCTCATACTTTCGTTTGACAGATTTGCATTTTACTGGTTTACATAATGATATTAGATATTGTCTGCGATCGTCAGAGATCGTCATAAGATTAAAAATCTTGACAAATATGAAATCGAATTTGATATTTTTCTGTCGACCTGAAATTTTGATGTTTAAAAAAGGTCTGATTAACTGCAAAAATACCTGCTGTTCGGTAACGGTAAAATTAAATTTTATAATTTTTTTAGCAATGTGATACTTGACATTATATTTTCCAGTGGTTGGTCTGCTATAATTATATCTGTTAACGACGGTGACTATTTCACCATCATCAGATTCGTTGTTATATAAAATATCATCTTCGTTATAACCAACAGATTTGTCTATCATATCATTAGAGATTGTGGAGACCTTATCTTCTTCGTATAGTTGAACGAGCCGTTTCATCATATCCATATTATAATATACTTTTTATCTAATTTGTTGTTATAAGATGACTGACAAGGTAAAATATCACCAAAAAGTTAATATAATAAACTACCACGAACTGACTGAAGCGGTAAGAAAATGCCTGTCAGGTTATAGTTCATATTCCGTTGACGTTATTGTAATGCAAGGTGATTCTCATAAAATATTACTAACAGAAGCAGAAAAAAATAAAATTAATGAAAGTGCAGTAACGACGCTAAAATTTGATTGCGATGATATTATAGCATTTGCTCATAATTGTTTGACTAAAACCGAATTACAAAATATTATTAATCATCATATCTAAAAATAATACTAGCATCATATTTATTTGAAAAAGCTGATTTTGTTGCTCCATCAGCTACAAATTTTACTGCTCTGGGATTTATATTATAATATTTCGCCGCAGCTGTAATTGATTTGAATTTGATCTCCTCATCCGTTTCAAGGTTTAACGAAATAACAGGTTTTATTGGGCATCTAAAATTAATACCACCACCTCGTCCTTTTCTCACATTTTCCTGTTGGGTCACTAGCTCCAGATTTTCCAATCGATTGTCTGTCTTTACATTATTGATATGATTAATAACCAGACCATTGGGTATAGATCCGTTGAACACCTCGTAAACAAACCTATGACCAGTATAACAAACTCGATCTGTCGATGTTCCTCTAACAGTTACTATAAGATATCCCATATTGTTCATAGAACTAAGAACTTTTTTAGTTTTTCTGTTTCTAATAATACCGCGATCGTTAGCCTCGTATAAATCAAAGACCGGATGCGGCTGAAACTCGTCTTGTAAGGATAAATTTTCAATATTATCATCAGTGACTTTACCGTTATAATGATATACTCGTTTCCCCTCTGGAATGCCATTGCAAAATAACGTGTAAATAAAATCTTTTCTAAACATCGTAATTCTTTCAGTATTATCTCCCTTTACACTAATCGTATAACCCGCTGGCGTTGCTTTACCAACAGATATTCCAGTAATGATATTAATAACCGAACCAAGTGCATTTCCAGCGTACAGGTTGTACTTCGGATAAACATGATATACCTCTTGCTCACGTGCGCTTGTCAGATTTACTGTCATTATATTATAGGTGATATTTTTTTATCTCTAATTGTTGTTTAGCGCATGCGCAGTGTGCGGTAAATTATCAATTAGATATTAGACTATAGTATAGCGATGTTGAAATTGCGTGATATAGCCAAGAGAAGTCTTATGGGAGAACCTGATAAAATAGCGACTGCTTTTACAGGTTTTGACAACAGTTATCAGTTTGATAATCAAAACGTTTTAGTAAATTTTTCTGAAACAAATCTCTTTCATCTGCTACAGACGACTGTAAAACGTGAGCTTGAAAAACACAAGGGTCTAAGATTGTTAGTGCAATATCACGTTATATTTTCAAAACTACTTGTGACGGAAGAATCTACTAACAAGGAAATTGCAGACCCTTACATCAACGCAAAATCTAGACGTGTTTTACTTGGTAGTGATCTTTTGTCACTATCTAATGAAATACACCAAGAAATTTGGAAAAAATAGAAGAATTTACCGAATTAGGTTCGGGTTGGAAGTTTGAAATGATCAAGGAAATTTTGTTTCACACGATGAAATATGACGCATTACGCGGTAGTTCGTATATCGACCTGCCACCAAAAATAAAAAATAAACAGTGCTGTATAAACATAAAAAACGTCGATAGCAAATGTTTCCAATGGGCTGTTCTTTCCGCGCTATTTCCAGCAGAAAAAAATGCTGATCGTGTTGAGAAGTATATCAGTCACGTGTCAAGATTAAATTGTGCTGGTATTGACTTTCCAGTGGCAGAAAATCAAATACCAAAGTTTGAAAAGCAAAATAATGTTTCGATTAACGTTTTCGGATTAGATGAAAAAGAAAATGTCTATCCGAGGTATATTTCAGAAAAAGCTTCACAATCGACTATCAATTTACTGTTTTATAAAAATCATTACGTTTGGATCAAAAACTTTAACAGACTAGTTGGAAGACAGTATAATAAAAATAACAACAAAAAGTTCTTTTGTTATCGCTGCTTGCACGGTTGTATAGACAATGAAACATTACAAAAGCATTTACAGTACTGTAGTGACGTACAAAGAATAACAATGCCATCTAAAAAAGATAGCGTGTTACAGTTTGTCCATCATAATCACAAACTAAAAATTTCTTTCGTCATATTCGTCGATTTCGAATGCTTACTTCAACCTGTACTTGGCGTAGAAAATGATCCTAACCAATCGAGTACAAGAAAAATTCAAAATCATGCTCCGTGCGGAGTAGCGTACAAGGTAGTTTGTTGCGCTGATTTGAGGTTATCTAAACCAATCCAACTCTATCGTGGTAAAAATTCAGCTGTCTGGCTTCTCAAGCAATTGATTAACGAAGTTGATCATATAACTTATCGTTTGAAAAGAGTAACTCCAATGTTAAAATTAACACCTCAACAAGAATCTGATCACGAGCAAGCGAAAATTTGTTATATTTGTGAAAAAGCTTTTGACCCTGACAATGTCAGGAAAAAAGTACGTGACCATTGCCATTTGACCGGACAGTATCGTGGAGCGGCTCATGACCAGTGTAATTTAAAATTTCACGCTCCAGATTTTATTCCAGTTATTCTTCACAATTTTCGAGGATATGATAGCCATATTATAGTAGAAGCTTTTGGTGATCCTGATATAAAATCTCGTCTAAAACTCGATAGCGTCATCAAATGCATCCCAAATAATTTTGAAAAGTACATGTCTGTTACGCTAGGTAAATTGCGTTTTATTGACAGCCTGCAGTTTATGGCAGCATCGTTAGATGAGCTAGTAAAAGGTTGTAGTAAATTTAATAACCTAAGAGACTGTTTTGGAGATAAATTTAATCTACTAGCTAAAAAAGGAGTTTTTCCATACGAATATCTCGACGATTGGAGTAAATTTGATGAAACATCTTTACCTGGCAAAGATAAATTTTACTCGCAACTTAAAAATGAAAATATAACTGATGACGAGTACAAGTATGCACAAGATATCTGGAAAGAGTTTGGTTGTGAGACTTTTGGTGATTATCACGATTTGTATTTGAAAACTGACGTGTTATTATTAGCAGATGTTTTTGAAGTTTTCGAGAAGTGAGTTATAATAATTACGGACTAGATCCTTGCTGGTATTATTCTGCCCCCGGACTGTCATGGGATGCTCTGTTAAAGTTTAGTAAGGTAAGGTTGGAATTACTGACTGATGTTGATATGTTCAATTTTATCGAAAAAGGTATCCGAGGCGGTATTAGCGTGATAACGAAGAAATATGCTGAAGCAAACAACAAATATTTGAAAGAGTATAATCCTGACCTTCCTTCGAAGTATATAGTTTATCTAGATTGCAATAACTTGTACGGGTATTCGATGGCAGAATCAATGCCGTTTGGTGGATTTCATTGGATCACGGCTGATCAATTTCTATCAGAGACAGAAAAAAAGATACCCGACGATGTTTCGTATTTCGTTGAAGTTGATCTCGATTATCCAACTTCGCTACACAAATTGCATAACGATTACCCTTTCTGCGCGGAATCGATGGTTATAGAATATAGTTTGTTATCAGAAGAACAACAAGCGTCAGCATTACCAAGACAACATTCTATGGTAAAGAAACTAGTACCAAATTTGCTTCATAAACGTAAATATGTTTTGCATTACAAAGCTTTAAAACAAGCAGTCGATGCTGGTCTCGTGTTGAGAAAAGTTCATCGCGTACTAAAATTTAATCAGTCACCGTGGATGAGAGGTTATATTAACTCGAACACTACAAGAAGAGCTGCGGCAAAAACTGATTTTGAGAAAAACTTTTTCAAACTGATGAACAATTCTGTTTTTGGTAAGACGATGGAGAATATTAGGAAACGCGTAAATATCGAACTAGTCAATGATGTCAATCGCAGAAACAAACTTGTGTCAGACGATGATTTTGTGAGCATGAAAATTTTTAATGAGAATCTTGTTGCGATACAAAGAAGAAAAACAAATCTAAAACTAAACAAGCCGATCTACGTTGGAGCTTCAGTGTTAGATTTATCAAAGTGGCTGATGTACGATTTTCATTATAATTTTGTTAAAAATCAATGGCCGGCTAGTAGATTATTATTTACTGATACTGATTCGCTCGTATATGAAATCGAATGCGATGACGTCTATCAGGATATGCATGATAATAGATATCTGTTTGATCTTTCCGATTACCCACGTGACAGTAAATTTCATGACGACACAAATAAAAAGGTTATTGGTAGTTCAAAGATGAAATGAACTCGAGCGCTATCAAATACTTTATCGGATTACGTAGTAAAATGTATGCCGTATTGTTAGACAATAATAAAATAACAAAAAAAGCAAAAGGTCTGCCTCGTGATTTTGTTAAAAAGTTTATAAAATTTGATGACTACAAGTACGCGCTTGATGGTGGTGTTAGTTTTATAAGAGCTATGTCAATTCGGACAAATTATCATAAGCTCGAAACAGATGTCCTTATCAAACGCGGTTTGAGCAATTTTGATGATAAACGTTATTGCGAAAATGGGGTAGATACATTTGCACTTGGGTATTGTCATGATGATAGAGATATATTTGACATTATCTTTGCAAACTAAAATTTTATCTAAACTTTAAAAATAATGTTTGAAAATTTGACAGTAACAAATAGCTACAGTAGCAAAATCAAATATCTAATGATGGACGGCAAACCATTGACAGTTGAAATTAATAATGAAACATCAGGCATATGCTTTAGTGGTACCCGTGACAAGTTAAAACTTTCGCTCATCAGATCTGATAACAGCGAGTATTTTAATTATCTCGAACAATTGTATCAAAAGTTGCTAGTAGAATTTAACAACTTTCACTGTCCGATTAGTCAGCATAAATACACCAAACTTACAATTGATCTTGATCGGTCAAAGGTGTATTTTATCGACAAAAAATACCCTCTTAACAAATCACAAATAAAAGATTTGTTTGAGTCCCGTCGTTATGTGAGCGGTAAAATAAAGTTTAGCCTCTATTACCATGATAATGAAATATTTTTGATATCTACAGTTGAGACATTAACAGTTGGTAATGAGGTATAATACCACTTACCTTACTGGAATTCTAATGCGTAATTTAGTCCACAATCGCCACGCTCTGCTAAATCGTAATGATTTGGAAAATTGAGTCTGACATATCATTTTGCTTATTCTGGAAGATCACGTAATTAAATTTTACCTGTTACCTAGGTATTTTGCAACAGGTGTTCTATTGTATTTGTTTGGAGGTCTAGAGGGGTTGTTGAGCTCGGATTCTTAACGCAATTATTGATTGCAACAGGTGTTCTATTACGTTACCTAGGTATTTTGTATTTGTTTGGAGGTCTGGAGGGGTGGGGAGAGGGGTTGTTGAGCTCGGATTCTTAACACAATTATTGATTGCAACAGGTGATCTATTACGTTACCTAGGTATTTTGTATTTGTTTGGAGGTCTGGAGGGGTTGTTGAGCTCGGATTCTTACTTTCTCCTACTACTACAGTGACAGGTAATTTAAGTATGTAAGGTCAGCGAGTCCTAGACTTTGAAATGTAGATAACTCACAGTAAGTTTTTACCAACTTAGCACGTTTATTTTGATTTGGACAAGTATCAGGAATATTTTGATCATCTTTACAAAAAAAGATTTTTTGGGGTCAGATAAAACAACAACACAGATCTGATGCAAATAATACAAAATGGCACTTTATTATCCTAATGGGAACATCACTAACATTGTTTCACAGAAAAGATTAACTGTTGTTGCATGACATAATGAAACACTGAAATATAAAATGATGGACTACAACACACTTAAATATAAATTAAATAAATGCTTAATGCTACAGGACTTGAAAAGCACAGTACAATAAAATACAAGCATTTTTTTGTGACCTGAAGAAGTGATTAAAAATTAAATAAACAATTTTGCAAGTAAGATTTAAGCTTTCTGAAAATGATTTTAGAACTTTTACAACTTTGATGTATAGATATTTCAAAATTAAAAAGTTAATAAGATTTTTTATTATCATCAAAACACACACATTATCAGAATGTCAACTGATGGTACTAACAATTTAAACACCTAGACATCCATAAAGCCAATATCAAGCCATATTAAACCAAGAGAATGTTTATGAAATCTACATAACTGTTCAGAGTAAAAGCCAAAAAATTAAATATCTAAACAGGCCATTAAACTGTCCTTGAAATTGTAAAGAAAAATGTTCCAATTATTTGAGTGTATCCTTAAAATCTGTATTGTCCTTAGCACTAAGTATTCTTGCTGTACTATCAAAGTAAAAAAGTAACAATTCAAGGAAATTCTAACCTAAGGCATATGGATATAATGTTAGAAGTTTATGCCAACTCTTTGCATATTATTATAATTTTTTAAGTCCAGGCATATCAATATAATGTTTAAATGAAATGAAGAGGTACATGTGATAGACAAGTTAAAAAACTATGGTTAAATTTTTGTCCACATTTAGAATTTCTTTTATAATAAGGGATAGTTCTATCAAGAATTGTTCAAAAGCATGGACATACAACATTGCTTAAAAAAGACGTATTATTTAAATCAATGATTTTAAATTTAATAATTGACTTTGTGGCAAGAATAGTTGAAAACTATTACTTTTATGCAGTTTTTAAAATATATGTCTGTCAAAAGCCTTGATCATCATAACCGGCAATTAAAACAACCTTGTATACTAAATGGCTTTTTAAAATTTTTTTAGGTATTTCTATATTCATGATAAATAAGTTGTCTGCAAAAAATAATGCATATGTGAACATTCCATACTAGTTAAATATAATAAATACACAATTGGGTAAGTCCCACAAATAGCAGCATTATGATAAAACACTGTAAGGTCAGAATCGCCAATATTTTAGAACAAAAATAATCTTTATAGGATACATATCCACATGTAAATATTTAAACATCTTGAAAAGTCGGATAAACCAGAACCAACATATGAGAGACAAATTACATTAACTGAATACTTATTCTGAGAATTCCCCATAATTTTGATAAAAAAGCACTAATGTTGATACTTGCTTAAAGGTTGTTTTGGGCTGCAAACAACACAGACATTGATCTGGTATAGAATAATATGCAGGCATATCAGGGTTTATGCTGTTTGTTCTGCCCCTTAGTCCTAACAAATTGTACAGACCCAGATCTGCTGAAACACTATGCAACATTCTGCCCCTTAGTGTTAACAAACTGCACAGACCCAGATCTGCTGGAACACTATGCAACAAGAGATCTAGGTCTATGCAGATGGGTATGACTTAAAGGTATAATGGCAATTGAGATTATTTGATGTTATTGCTGAAAAATTTCACCCTCATCTGTCTTTACCACTGAAACACCACTTGATGATCATGATCATATTATTAAAGAATAGTCTTTTAAATTAAAAAATATTCTAGAATAAATATAAGTTACTATATATATATATATATATATATATATATATATATATATATATATATATATATATATATATTGTAGAGAAAGAGTGATATAGGGAGAGTGCTGCATTAGAGTACTGTGAATGGAACATTGAATGGACATCCCCATGTTAAATAGACTTATATATAGGTACCACTAAGGTACAGTTGTTTATGGCCAGTTTTGACCTTTCGATCTTGATAGCCATAACTTTTAATTCTAATATCACTTTCTTTCCAAAAAGGCAAAACAATTGTATTACTTTAATGAAAAAAGATGGTGTAGGAAACCACTATTTTCATATGGGTGATTGTGACCTTCACCTTTGAAACTCATTAACCAAACTCTATAGAATATTTCCTTCCTTTATCAGCATGCCCATTTCAAGTTTATTGTCATTATGTGGTGTTAATTAAAGGAACATTAGAGAAACCTTTTCAGACACCTTTACTTCAGATCCCAAAATCAATAGGGTTCTTTATGTCTCATAGGTATGCTATCAAGCACAGTGGCCTTGACATTTTACTTTTTATTCCACAATCAATAAAATTCTTCTTCAAAGTGCAAACTGTCCAAGATGTCTGGCTGTGATATTGTACTCGATTCATTTTCTAAAACTGGTTTATTTTTTTGTTTACAGCGACCTATCGACCGCAAAATTGATAAACTTATTTATTACTTGACAAAGCTTGATCATGGACTGTAATCTAGAACCAGAGTTATTGTTTGGAAATCAAAATAATAGACATGAAATGTTCTGTATTACAGCAGGCAGGTTTATGAAAACTGACAATGAGTAGAAGCACAAATCACTTTTTTTCAGATGACATTATCAACAGACTTTATAGGAAATCTGACAGATGAAATAAAAATATTTGAAATCTTAAGAAAAAAAAGACAATTTATGTTGACTTGTATTGAATGCCTAATTGCACACTAAACAGATGGACTTAATGGCTACTTAAGCCATTGACCTTACTGGACAGTGTCTAATGGGCCATTGACCTAAAACTGAAACTGACCTATGTCATCTCAATGTTCTACCAAATTCAACTTCAATCCATATCTTTCAGAAGTTACTGGACAAAAAAAGAATTTGTGGTGAAAGTCAATCAGTTTATTTTAATGTGATGTAACTAATGGACAATAAAAACATCTAATTAGTACTGCAGACAACACTGAAATGGATGGACAAGGGCAATATAAGCAATAAAAATATCTAACTAGTACTTCAGACACCACTGAAATGAATGAACAAGGCAGCATCTATGTACCATAAATAATGGTCAATTGAGAACAATGACTGGATGTAGATTTACATCATAAAAAATGAAAATTAAATAGATGTGAAGTAATAAATAAACAAAATGAAAATATTATACACACAAAGACATCATCAAAGTGAAAATACCTTAACTTAAAAAACTTACCCTAAAAGTATCTCATGAATAAATACATATAAAAAATAAGTATATACATATCCAATTTTCTGTAAAGACAATTCAAGTGAAAGTAACAACAAATGAAAACCCCTTGCAAATGTGGTAAATGTACCCATTTGTTTGATTAAAACATAATATTATTCTCTCGACATCATAAAAACTATTACAAATCCAAAACAATGCAATATGTGGGATAAATGAATTTAATGTAATTTAGCACTAATGTACCTGAGATAACATCTAGTTATATATCTATATAACAACCTAGGATTCCTCCACTTGTTCAAATCCATATCAAATTTACATTAAATCTCATTTACTTCCTGCACAAAATAAAATTTTAATCAAGATGGAGATTTTTAAAATTAATACATTAAATCAAGACTCAATCAAGAAAGATAAACACTTCAAACATTTATATCTGTCAATAAGGACACTGAAAAATTGGACGGCATCAAAATTACTAAATAAGGCATGAATAAATTCAACTAACACAAAAATAAAATTATAAATAAATAAAAAAAATGCTCATTAATACACCAGCATCAGTTGAAAAGAATGAAATCAATGAAAAAAGCACTAATTTTAAGTAATTTACCAGGATGTATTTTCATCCATGACAATGCACAATGCATGAAAAAATACATTATCTCCTTTTTAATAATACACCTCACCTCATTTACTAATGGATTATAATTAAGGACATCTGTATTACCATATGTACTCTCTAATAAGTCCAGTCCAACTCTACAGAGACCCAAATCTGCCACTGCATCATGTGATGTCTGATCATGGTCTGTGCAGTTTGAAGATGGACTCAACTTACAAGTGGGTATATATGGTACCTATTGTCAGTGCTTCATAAAAAAGCTAAGTTAATAAAGATGTTCTAAAGTGTTGAACAATGAAAGAATTATGTATAAAATGACTCTTGATATGCTTAGTGTGAAATAGCCATGTTTAATTTACAAAGCATGAGAAAAGTATATAAAAACTGGAAAACTCATAAAACATCTATCAATATCATGCCTACAACCATCACATAGTAATTCTTTTGAAAACAATGCATCAACAGGCTAGGACCTCAAATGCATGTACAGTCTAGGACTTTGAATGTATCAACAGTCTAAGACTTCAAATGCATTTAGTCTAGGACTTCAAATGCATGTACAGTCTAGGACTTCAAATGCATATACAGTATAGGACTTCAAATGCATCAACAGGCTAGGACTTCAAATGCATGTACAGTCTAGGACTTTAAATGCATGTAAAGTCTAGGACTTCAAATGCATGTACAGTCTAGGACTTCAAATGCATCAACAGGCTAGGACTTCAAATGCATAAACAGGCAAGGACTTCAAATGCATTTACAGTCTAGGACTTCAAATGCATTTACAATCTAGGACTTCAAATGTATGTACAGTCTAGGACTTCAAATGCATGTACAGTCTAGGACTTCAAATGCATCAACAGGCTAGGACTTCAAATGCATGTACAATCTAGGACTTAAAATGCATTTACAGTCTAGGACTTCAAATGCATTTACAATCTAGGACTTCAAATGTACAGTCTAGGACTGCAAATGTATGTACAGTCTATGACTTCAAATGCATTTACAGTTTAGGACTTTACATGTATGTACAGGCTAGGACTTCAAATGCATTTACAGTCTAGGACTTCACATGTATGTACCGGTTAGGACTTCAAATGCATATACAGTCTAGGACTTAAAATGCATTTACAGTCTAGGACTTCAAATGTATGTACAGTCTAGGACTTCAAATGCATTTACAGTCTAGGACTTCAAATGCATATACAGTCTAGGACTTCAAATGCATTTACAGTCTAGGACTTCAAATGTATGTACAGTCTAGGACTTCAAATGCATGTACAGGCTAGGACTTCGAATGCATATACAGTCTAGGGCTTCAAATGTATGTACAGTCTAGGACTTCAAATGCATGTACAGGCTAGGATTTAAAATGCACAGGAACTGTAAATAGTCAAAGAGTGCCCACAATAAAGGATAATATAAGGACCACACCATATATAGCAGCAAGCAAGTGGGATCCAACTCGCAGCATATATACAAGCATGTGAGTGGGATCCAATTCACACTATATATAATAGCATGCAAGTGGTGGGATCCAACTCACACAAAATATACTAGCATGCAAGTGGGATCCAGCTAACATGAAATATACTAGCATGCAAGTGGGATCCAAATCACAATATTTACTAGCATGCCAGTGGGATCCAACTCACACAATATATACTATCATGCAAGTGGGATCCAACTCACACAATATATAATAGCATGCAAGTGGGATCTAACTCACACAATATATACTAGCATGCAAGTGGGATCCAACTCACACAATATATAGTAGAATGCAAGTGGGATCCAACTCGCACAATATATACTAGTATGCAAGTGGGATCCAACTCACACAATATATACTAGCATGCAAGTGGGATCCAGCTCACATGAAATATACCAGCATGCAAGTGGGATCCAACACACAATATTTACTAGCATGCCAGTGGGATCCAACTCACACAATATATACTAGCATGCAAGTGGGATCCAACTCACACAATATATACTAGCATGCAAGTGGGATCCAAGTCACACATTATATACTAGCATGCAAGTGGGATCCAACTCACACAATATATATAGTAGAATGCAAGTGGGATCCAACTCACACAATATATACTAATATGCAAGTGGGATCCAACTGCAAATCCCATTTATGCTGTTGCATATGCCAGCATACCTATTTAAAAGTTTTAAAAAGGTCTGTATTAAAGAAACATAAAGTCTGAAGAAATTATATTGACAATTGGTTTTTATATAAAGAAATAATAGTTGTCTAAATTATTTGTTAGACAAAGAAAATTCTATACTAGAGGTATCTGTCTGAAATTCTGGATAAATCATTATGTCCCAAATGGATTACTGATCAAAATGTCTATGTTGGAAAAGTATATAAAGGATTATGTCCCAAATGGATTACTGATCAAAGTGCCTATGTTGGAACAATATATAAAGCATTATGTTCCAAATGGATTACTGATCAAAGTGCCTATGTTGGAATAGTATATAAAGCATTATGTACCAGATGGATTACTGATCAAAGTGCCTATGTTGGAACAGTATATAAAGCATTATGTCCCAGATGGATTACTGATCAAAATGTCTATGATGGAAAAATATATAAAGGATTATGTCCCAAATGGATTACTGATCAAAGTGCCTATGTTGGAACAGTATATAAAGCATTATGTACCAGATGGATTACTGATCAAAGTGCCTCTGTTGGAACAGTATATAAAGGATTATGTCCCAAATGGATTACTGATCAAAGTGCCTCTGTTGGAACAGTATATAAAGCATTATGTCCCAAATGGAATACTGATCAAAGTGCCTATGTTGGAACAGTATATAAAGCATGTCCCAAATGGAATACTGATCAAAGTGCCTATGTTGGAACAGTATATAAAGCATTATGTCCCAGATGGATTACTGATCAAAGTGCCTCTGTTGGAACAGTATATAAAGCATTATGTACCAGATGGATTACTGATCAAAGTGCCTCTGTTGGAACAGTATATAAAGCATTATGTTCCAAATGGATTACTGATCAAAGTGCCTCTGTTGGAACAGTATATAAAGCATTATGTACCAGATGGATTACTGATCAAAGTGCCTCTGTTGGAACAGTATATAAAGCATTATGTCCCAGATGGATTACTGATCAAAGTGCCTCTGTTGGAACAGTATATAAAGCATTATGTCCCAAATGGAATACTGATCAAAGTGCCTCTGTTGGAACAGTATATAAAGCATTATGTACCAGATGGATTACTGATCAAAGTGCCTATGTTGGAACAGTATATAAAGCATTATGTCCCAAATGGATTACTGATCAAAGTGCCTCTGTTGGAACAGTATATAAAGCATTATGTCCCAAATGGAATACTGATCAAAGTGCCTATGTTGGAACAGTATATAAAGCATTATGTCCCAAATGGAATACTGATCAAAGTGCCTATGTTGGAACAGTATATAAAGCATTATGTCCCAGATGGATTACTGATCAAAGTGCCTCTGTTGGAACAGTATATAAAGCATTATGTCCCAGATGGATTACTGATCAAAGTGCCTCTGTTGGAACAGTATATAAAGCATTATGTCCCAAATGGATTACTGATCAAAGTGCCTCTGTTGGAACAGTATATAAAGCATTATGTCCCAAATGGAATACTGATCAAAGTGCCTATGTTGGAACAGTATATAAAGCATTATGTCCCAAATGGAATACTGATCAAAGTGCCTATGTTGGAACAGTATATAAAGCATTATGTCCCAAATGGATTACTGATCAAAGTGCCTCTGTTGGAACAGTATATAAAGCATTATGTCCCAGATGGATTACTGATCAAAGTGCCTATGTTGGAACAGTATATAAAGCATTATGTTCCAAATGGATTACTGATCAAAGTGCCTCTGTTGGAACAGTATATAAAGCATTATGTCCCAAATGGAATACTGATCAAAGTGCCTATGTTGGAACAGTATATAAAGCATTATGTCCCAGATGGATTACTGATCAAAGTGCCTCTGTTGGAACAGTATATAAAGCATTATGTCCCAGATGGATTACTGATCAAAGTGCCTATGTTGGAACAGTATATAAAGCATTATGTCCCAAATGGATTACTGATCAAAGTGCCTCTGTTGGAACAGTATATAAAGCATTATGTCCCAAATGGAATACTGATCAAAGTGCCTATGTTGGAACAGTATATAAAGCATTATGTCCCAAATGGAATACTGATCAAAGTGCCTATGTTGGAACAGTATATAAAGCATTATGTCCCAGATGGATTACTGATCAAAGTGCCTCTGTTGGAACAGTATATAAAGCATTATGTCCCAGATGGATTACTGATCAAAGTGCCTCTGTTGGAACAGTATATAAAGCATTATGTCCCAAATGGATTACTGATCAAAGTGCCTCTGTTGGAACAGTATATAAAGCATTATGTCCCAAATGGAATACTGATCAAAGTGCCTATGTTGGAACAGTATATAAAGCATTATGTCCCAAATGGAATACTGATCAAAGTGCCTATGTTGGAACAGTATATAAAGCATTATGTCCCAAATGGATTACTGATCAAAGTGCCTCTGTTGGAACAGTATATAAAGCATTATGTCCCAAATGGATTACTGATCAAAGTGCCTATGTTGGAACAGTATATAAAGCATTATGTTCCAAATGGATTACTGATCAAAGTGCCTATGTTGGAACAGTATATAAAGCATTATGTCCCAGATGGATTACTGATCAAAGTGCCTATGTTGGAACAGTATATAAAGCATTATGTCCCAAATGGATTACTGATCAAAGTGCCTATGTTGGAACAGTATATAAAGCATTATGTCCCAAATGGATTACTGATCAAAGTGCCTCTGTTGGAACAGTATATAAAGCATTATGTCCCAGATGGACTGCTTATCAATATGTTCAGGGTGGGATAGTATAAAACATTGTCCCATACAGATTACTGATCAAAGTGTCCATGATGGGACAGTATAAGGCTGTGTATGTCCCTGATGGATTGCTTATCAATAAGTTCATGATGGGACAGTATAAAATCAGCATAATGTCCCAGATGGATTAGTTATCAACATGTTCTGGATGGGATCAAAGCGTTATGTCCAATATGGATCAAAGTGTTCATGATGGAATAGTATAAAGGATTATATCCCAGATAGATTGCTGATCAAAGTGTTCATGATGTGATAGTATAAAGGATTATATCCCAGATAAATTGCTGTAGAGATTTGAATTTTTCTTTTTTTATTTCTATTTTAATTTTATTTCATTTTTATATCATGAAATGTAATTATTATGATGATGATTATGTTAGCAAGGTCTTATATTTTGTTAGAAACATCATGTTTAACTAAATTGTAAATGTGACTCGTGTAAGCATGATTTTCACATGAGTTATTTGCTGTCGCAAGTAAACAGTCTGGGAAAGATATGTAAATGATTGGTTGTGACCATGTCATTACTTGTTTACCCTTTTGTAATACTCAGATCTGATTTTTTGAAATCAGACTTGTCCATCATTGCATTTGTAAATGGTGTGAAATATTAGCTTGTTATAAATGCTCAGTTACCTGTAAGAAAGATTTAGTTGTAATCAGTCAGAGTTGTGGTCATAACATTTTTTATAGAGTCACATCTTTCTAATACCTTAAAAGGTATTTCTGTGCTGGAAAAAGTTGTTCTTTTGTACGTGTGATGAACAACATGTGTACTGTTAGTGGCAGTAGCAGTACTTCATCTACTTTCTAAATAATTAATTTCCCTGTTGAACAACACTAGAGGCTTTGGACAAAGATATTTGCTGAAATTATTTCTAAATTGGAACAAAACAATACAAATTGTGCTTCACAGTGAAAATTTTGGACATTTTGTGTTAACCTTTGTCTGACATCATCAGCTGCCTTCCTGGAGAGATTCAGACTGTATCAATTTAAGACTGTTTATTCACAGGACTTATGTGTTTTCACTACTTTAGAATAAAGTTTTGGATCTTCATAAATCGTAAGTCTTGTTTCATATATTTACCTTTTCTCCTTATTTTCTTGGGAAATAAATTATTTTTGTTAAAATTTACAAAGCTTGTTGTAGTCAATCTTTCTTTGTGTTACTTTAAATGAACCAACATGTACCACTGTATACAATTACATAGCTGCCAATTGTCCCGTTTATTCTATATTTATCCCGTATTTTGGACCTGAATATGGAAAATTGTTTGTTTGGTTAAAAATACATTTTTTCAATTAAATATGTTTTTAAAACATTCTGTGCATATTTCCGTTTTGACTGGGACCCGGTTCCATTATTAACATAAATGTGTTGCATATATGAAATATGATTGGTCCATTCGAGATCAAGGCTGCCATACCAAGTTTTAACCACCTTCTGCCGCCGTATTGGATTGTGCAGAGCGTTTGCTGCTTTCACTGTATCTCATGTTCAGGATGTCAAAAAGAAAAGTAGAAGATGCAGAATTTTTGCCAGCAAAGAAAAGAAAGCAGAAATGGAAGGACAACTATACCGTCATCTTTAAATTAGTGAAAGCATCTCGTAAAGGAGAAAACTTTGCATTTTGCAAATTGCACAATTCTGATTTCACTATTGGGCATGGAGGTGCCTATGACATAAGACAGCATGAAAAAGCTAATAAACATCAGCTTGCTGTTTCATCAATAACAACACAGCCTGAACTGAAGTTTATACATACCAGGGAGAACCCTGACGTAATTAGATCAGAAGTTCTTTTTACTAAATTTCTGATAGAAAGGAACCTTCCTCTTTCAGTTGCCAATGATGCTGGTGATTTATTTCACACACTTTTTCCAGATAGCAACATCGGAAAGGATTATGTTTGTGCTATCATCAATGAGCTGGCAACAGACAACTGTAACTACATTGTGAAAAGATTGAAAGGTGCATAGTTTTAGACCTTCTACAGTCTTATTTTAATTGTGAATTGTGACAAGTTTATTTTTTATTTTTGTAGGGGGGTCTTTATCTTTCCTGTCTGAGTAAGTTAATGATATTTTGTATAAAAATATAAAAATATTAAAATGCACATTTTTAGTAATAGAAAATGAGATGAGGATTTTGTGGAGTTCCTGATAGATACTATTTTTTCATTTAAGAGAGAATATTGCCTTGTCAAATGAGTTCAGCCATAGTGGACAGAGCTTAAGAGAAAACAATTACTACATGTGAATCTGGTTGTCTTTGATTGTATAGTGACAGTTTGGGTATGTAACTTCCAGCCTAATTATATTGGTATTTATGCTTTCATTTCCTAGATAGAGTATTGAGCATTGGTACTGATGGAGGAAATGATTCAAACAGGAAGCTTTATCTTCTTGTGAGATTCTATGATCATTCAAAAGAAAAGATTATATGACTGAATTGCTTTCAATATCAAACTTGAATACGAATACATCAACTGGGGAAAATATTTTCAATATGATAAGCAATTAACTGTTGCAATTGGGCATACTATGGGCAAATGTCATTGGATTTGTATCTGATAATGCATCAGTAATGATGAGTAGCAAGAAAGGGGTCATTTCTTTTATCTGAAGGAATCAACCAGATATTATTGCCATCGGATGTCCTTGCCATCTTATCAACTTGGCTGCACTGAAGGCAGCTGATGCTTTACCCATAAGGATGGATGAACTGCTAATTGACATTTTCTATTACATGGACAAAGTGCCAATAGAGTGAATAGATTCAAGGAGTTACAAAGCCTATATGAAGTCAAAGTGCATAACATTTTAAAACTTGTGTACCAGATCCCATGCATTACCAAGTTACTGGAACAATGTGAACCTCCCACAGCTTTCTTCAAAACTGAGGCAAGTGCCCATCTCCAAGCAAAGTACTTCTACCACCACCTCTGTGCTTTCAGTAGGAAAGAAACCCAAGACACCTCTGCCAGCACAAAATGAATCACTTCATAAATGTTTATTTAGTAGACCAATGCATTTGTATAAGATACCTAAAGTTACTGTAGATAGTTGTTCAAAAGGGAAAGTCACACATGTTGTAGACACCAAGTCAACTTCAGCACAGAAGTTGACTATGAAACCTCAAGCTGACAATCATGACCAGAACAAATGTGGCAGACAGACATCATCAAAGAAGATGAAGCCTCAACCATTGGCAAACATGGGCTTGTCAATATATGAATGATTGATAAACTAGGAAACAGATGCATATGCACTTTTCCTTAAGTCAATAATTCCTCTCTTTGAGGGCAGAAATATTCCATTACAGGGCATTTCTCCACAAATTCATACATTACAAGATTGTCTGATAAATCTCTTAAAGACCTGGTCTGCAGATTTATTAAGCCTGCAGTCATAGTTGGGACAAATGATATAACTACCCTTGATTTCAGTGCTGAAAATATCATAATGAAAAATGAGGATTTGGATGTTTGGACAGAGTGTTCTGAGACTTTGGAAGCCTTAAGCACCAGGGATCAAGAGAAATTTTTCAGTGCTGTGAAGAGGTATTTAATCAATGCTTGCACATATATGCAGAAGAAATTCCCCTTGAAGAAGTTATTTTATGTTGGGACTTCTGTTTTTACCACATTCTAATGCTGATTGTGAGAGGATTTTTAGTTCAGTGAAAAAGAATCGCACACAATTCAGATCATCCATGAAAAATGGAACATTGGAAGCAATAATGATTGAAAAGACAAGGTGTGGAAAAGGGTCATATAAACATCCTGTGTCAGATGATATACTAAGAAGGTACAAGAGTGCAACACATGCATCTTTGACAATAAATTAATTTATTGACCTATTATAGTGATGGATGTAGATGTTTTGTAAATAGTCATATATGCAGTAAAATGTTAAAAATCAGTATTTTTGCCTGAAAATCATATTTTTGGTATAGGCAGTCAGTATTTTTGTAGTCCTGGGTTGGCAGCTATGTAATTATGTTGGAAATGACTGAATATCCAACATGGTCTAGGTCTAGAGACTGATAGAAGATGTGGTTTCAGACCATGAAGTACTTCAGATGTTACTGAGTGTAAATGAATTCATAATGGACATGGTGTGAAGGCTGGACATGGTGCGATGTCAGGACATGGTGTGAGGGCTGGGCATGGTGTGAGGGCTGGACATAGTGTGATGGCTGGGCATGGTGTGAGGGCTGGACATAGTGTGAGGGCTGGGCAAGGTGTGAGGGCTGGACATAGTGTGATGGCTGGACATGGTGTGTGGGCTGGAGATGCCCCTCTAATATAATAGCATGTTAATCATGAGACATAACATCTACACCAATCTGTTGATAACAAAGCCAAAACTTTTCATATGGTACTTATTTTCACTAATAGACAAAATAATGAAATAAGCTTCAATCTGCAACATGTGCAACTTGCAACAGTGAAATTCAGATCATAGTTACACCAAAATTGTTTTTTTTTCAATACAATTTTTGAAAACCCATTTCATCACAATATTTTAACCTTTGATACGACTAATATAATTTAATAAATTTTGATGTCAACTCTTTATACAATACAAGGTCTCTCTGTCATGAAACTGTACATAGCACTCTTGATCAAAAAATGTTACTTCACAATTTGAAATCTTATTAAAAATTGAAAATTTCACCTTTTTGATTGGATATAATGCTTTTGAGTATGATTAAGCATGATTTTAATGGATTATAATGAAGGGAAGTTTATGACTCAAAATATTGTATTTTTTCATACAAAAATGAAGAGCTGTAAACCTCTTCACAATTCATAATATACCAAATAAAATATAACTTTTTATCCTAAATAAAAGTAAGCCTTGATTTGCATGTAATGAATTCTCTATAAAGAGCTGCTTTTTACTGACATAATAGGTAAATAAAAACAACTGATTATGTACCATGATATTCCACTCCCAGAACAATTAAATCTATGATGAAGACAAAACTCTGCACACTAGTATCTGGCTTTCAGATGACTAACCTCTTGGATATGAGGAGAATTAATCAGCAAATATCTTCATAAAAATTATCGGCGGCCACGAGTAGCCAAATGGTCTAAAGCACTGTTACAGATCACTGCCATCTCACCTCTGTCTGTGTTGGTTCGAGTCTAGGATTCGGCAAATGTGGATATGTGAGAAAGCTTGCCAGTAGCTTCTCGTGGGTCGGTGGTTCTTTCTAGTGATTTCCTGGTTTCATCCTGCACCATTAATACTGGCCACCATGTATAGCCTATCATGTGCTGAAAAATGGCTTTAAGCCCCACAACAACAACAACAATATAAAAATTATCAGGATTATTGACAAATTATATTTTAGTGACTTACAAAATTGTTATTGACAAAAATATTTAATTTAATATATTTGGAGTTATAATGACTGGAAACTGTACATCTTCTATAGCTCAAATTGTTTGCATGATCAACTGAGTAAATAGTATATTACATTTAATTTCAAATTTCTTTTATGAGATTCACATTCTTAAAAAATGCAGTTTGTAACATGAATGTTAAAAGTTTTCTAGGTGAATTATGGCAATGACATTGGTCTTGTGTTTATTAAATTAAAAGATATTTCAGTTTTTTATCATCATTCAAATCTCCTGCATTACAATGGCTTCTACCTACATGCTATTACAATGACTTCTACCTACATGCTATTACAATGACTTCTACCTACATGCTATTATAATTAAAAAAAGAGGCACAAGCTACATAAACTTTTGAAAGTTCTATGACTGTAACTGATTCTTCATCAAACATTAATTAATATGCTATTTTAGCAATATATAACTACTGTAAGAGACAGACACTGGTTTCTGAGATACATGATTTAATCTGGCTTGGTGTTTTACAGCAGAGCAACACAAGAACGTTATTTAGGGCTGAGGCAATTTGAGTAAGGATTACTGCCATAGTAAGTGACTCAGGCTTTACCTACATCATTTCAAATACAAATCTACCATACTATCTGCTGAGAAACTGTGAGATCTTTTCAAATCTGAACATTAGGGCTGTCATTGGGTACCACGTTACCCGAGTACCCGACCGTATAGAAAAACCCGGGTATTGAAACGTAAACACGGGTACCCGTAAAGTAAAAAAAAAACTAAACAATATCGCCACTCACCAACCACTTCAAACAGGTGTGATAGCTATGGCTATAATTAGAAACCAGATCTTTGCCTAATATAAATAAACAATATGTCTGACAATCTGTTTGGATTAATAAAATTCATTGGCATTGTGCAACCGGACAAACCGTTATCTCCGAGGCATTATATACCAAGGTTAAAACATTTGTTTCTACAGGTAATAAACCTCTTTGTAGACGATAACTATTGAATGTGGGTGCTAAATGATCAGTACCTTGCGTGCTCTTTTAATGAAATCGAGATGGATACCTTTGATTTCCGAACAAACATGTCAAAGAAATCCCCCCACTATATTTTGAATAATCATCACCTAGACACATTGAAATCTTCGTAATGCCTCAAAGTAATCTTTGCTCGTTGTTTTTCTAGTCGACTAGCTCTGCGAATTTCGAAAGTTAGCCATCATACATATACCAATATTTCTATTTTTGATACTACTACGTTTTTACCATAACTATTTTAAGAATTATCATTCCAAAATAATAACACTTATGCGACTGCGTGGTCACTAGGTATAACTGTGGCACGCATGCGTGGGTAATTCAAATCTGCAGTCAAAAGCAGATCAATAAACGTGGTCTGTTCTAACAAGGACTTATACTTTAAAAAATGTGAGTGTTCTAAAGCTTTTAACGTGGCTGATCACAGTGATCATTAAAAGTTGGATTATACCTACCATCTGTGCGCAAAGGTCATTCTAAATAAATTTATTAACAGCGTGCGGTCAGACAATTCCCAGCTACGTCGGTGTGGACAAATCAGACCGAGTAGTACACGGTTAGCCTCTATCGCCATAAAAAAATATTAAAGAAATGGAGATAAAAATTAGTTGGTCTATGGTTGTACATGTCATTCATGTGCTAACTGGTACCCGTTAAAATTTGCAACAGGTATCCGGGTTGGTTTTTTCGTGATTTTTGACAGCCCTACTGAACATCAACATTCTACATCTCAAGGTTTTATTTCGATATGGTCCATGACTTATCAGTAAAAGAAACACCATTTAAGGCTGATACTGGGATCTAGAGATGACACCAAATTGCTACCAACAGATGTAGGTTTACTTTCTTTCTTTATTTCTCTTCAGTCTCTCAATTGCTTTTTCTGTGATCTATTGATTTCTGTACTGATTAGCCTTTTGGCAAATCAAACCATGTCAACGACAAACCTCTAGTATGAAATGAACTACTCTAGGTTCTACAATTGTTGCAAGCAATGCACTAAGCTGCCTTCTGAAGATCTGGTTTACAGGAGAGATTGGTTATCATATCAGGCGTATATTTATGATTCACTGTATTGAACACACGGAGCTGGACTTATCCCTGCCTTCAGTCAGTTTCTTGACAACCTCAACCTTCATGGCTCTTCTCTTGTTGGCTGAAAGGTAAATGGCATAATGTAAAATAATGAAGAAATGATGGTCAACTTCTAAACAAAGACCAATTTTGCTAGTAATGATAAATGAAATGATACTTGTGTATATTCAAAAGTTAATGCATAAACAATGGGTTTTCTCATCCAAAACTCTCATAACAAGGAGTCCCTTGGTCCCTTGTGGAGACATTTTGCCTTGATACACTGCAATCAGCTGACTAATCAGCTTATCAACCGATGACCATCATCATGTGTGTAAAACTTACTGTAATCACCTGTTTAATCAGCTAATCAACCAATGACCATTAAGTGTGTAAAAATCACCATAATCACCTAATCAATTCATGACCATCAAATGTGTAAAAATCACCATAATCACCTAATCAATTCATGACCATCAAGTGTGTAAAAATCACCATAATCACCTAATCAGCTAATCAACTCATGACAATAAACTGTAAAAATCACCATAATCCCTTAATCAATTCATGACCATCAAATGTGTAAAAATCACCATAATTACCTAATCAGTAATCAAATCATGACCATCAAGTGTGTAAAAATCACCATAATCACCTGTCTAATAAGCTAATCACCCCATGACCATCAAGTGTGTAAAAAGCACTGTAATCACCTGTCTAATCAGCTAATCAACACATGACCATCAAGTGTGTAAAAATAACTGTAATCACCTAATCAACACATGACCATCAATTGTGTAAAAAGCACTGTAATCACCTGTCTAATCACCTAATCAACACATGACCATCAAGTGTGTAAAAAGCACTGTAATCACCTGTCTAATCAGCTAATCAACACATGACCATCAAGTGTGTAAAAAGCACTGTAATCACCTGTCTAATCAGCTAATCAACACATGACCATCAAGTGTGTAAAAATAACTGTAATCACCTAATCAACACATGACCATCAATTGTGTAAAAAGCACTGTAATCACCTGTCTAATCAGCTAATCAACACATGACCATCAAGTGTGTAAAAAGCACTGTAATCACCTGTCTAATCACCTAATCAACACATGACCATCAAGTGTGTAAAAATCACTGTAATCACCTGTCTAATCAGCTAATCAACACATGACCATCAAGTGTGTAAAAATCACTGTAATCACCTAATCAACACATGACCATCAAAAGTGTGTAAAAATAACTGTAATCACCTGTCTAATCACCTAATCAACACATGACCATCAAGTGTGTAAAAATCACTGTAATCAGCTAATCAACACATGACCATCAAGTGTGTAAAAATCACTGTAATCACCTGTCTAATCAGCTAATCAACACATGACCATCAAGTGTGTAAAAATAACTGTAATCACCTAATCAACACATGACCATCAATTGTGTAAAAAGCACTGTAATCACCTGTCTAATCAGCTAATCAACACATGACCATCAAGTGTGTAAAAAGCACTGTAATCACCTGTCTAATCAGCTAATCAACACATGACCATCAAGTGTGTAAAAATCACTGTAATCAGCTAATCAACACATGACCATCAAGTGTGTAAAAATCACTGTAATCACCTGTCTAATCAGCTAATCAACACATGACCATCAAGTGTGTAAAAATAACTGTAATCACCTAATCAACACATGACCATCAATTGTGTAAAAAGCACTGTAATCACCTGTCTAATCACCTAATCAACACATGACCATCAAGTGTGTAAAAAGCACTGTAATCACCTGTCTAATCACCTAATCAACACATGACCATCAAGTGTGTAAAAATCACTGTAATCACCTGTCTAATCAGCTAATCAACACATGACCATCAAGTGTGTAAAAATCACTGTAATCACCTGTCTAATCAGCTAATCAACACATGACCATCAAGTGTGTAAAAATCACTGTAATCACCTGTCTAATCACCTAATCAACACATGACCATCAAGTGTGTAAAAATCACTGTAATCACCTGTCTAATCAGCTAATCAACACATGACCATCAAGTGTGTAAAAATCACTATAATCACCTGTCTAATCAGCTAATCAACACATGACCATCAAGTGTGTAAAAATCACTGTAATCACGTAATCAACACATGACCATCAAGTGTGTAAAAATCACTGTAATCACCTAATCAACACATGACCATCAAGTGTGTAAAAATAACTGTAATCACCTAATCAACACATGACCATCAATTGTGTAAAAAGCACTGTACTCACCTGTCTAATCACCTAATCAACACATGACCATCAAGTGTGTAAAAAGCACTGTAATCACCTGTCTAATCAGCTAATCAACACATGACCATCAAGTGTGTAAAAAGCACTGTAATCACCTGTCTAATCAGCTAATCAACACATGACCATCAAGTGTGTAAAAATCACTGTAATCAGCTAATCAACACATGGCCATCAAGTGTGTAAAAATCACTGTAATCACCTGTCTAATCAGCTAATCAACACATGACCATCAAGTGTGTAAAAATAACTGTAATCACCTAATCAACACATGACCATCAATTGTGTAAAAAGCACTGTAATCACCTGTCTAATCACCTAATCAACACATGACCATCAAGTGTGTAAAAAGCACTGTAATCACCTGTCTAATCACCTAATCAACACATGACCATCAAGTGTGTAAAAATCGCTGTAATCACCTGTCTAATCAGCTAATCAACACATGACCAACAAGTGTGTAAAAAGCACTGTAATCACCTAATCAACACATGACCATCAAGTGTGTAAAAAGCACTGTAATCACCTGTCTAATCAGCTAATCAACACATGACCATCAAGTGTGTAAAAATCACTGTAATCAGCTAATCAACACATGACCATCAAGTGTGTAAAAATCACTGTAATCACCTGTCTAATCAGCTAATCAACACATGATTATCACTAAGTATGTAAAAATGTATGTAATCTCATGCAAATCTGCTGATCTACTCATGGCCATCATCATATTGATTTGTGCTATCATACTGAAATTGATTTGAGTATGGATAATAGATGAACCTACACCATGCTAAAATGGAATTTGGATGAATCAATCATCTCTAGATCCATGGAAAGAAGCAAAACAAATAAGTAATATTCTGCTATCACAGTTCTTTGCAGTCAACTTTACTGCTATTTCTTTTAGAAGTTGACTATGGTTTATACACCTTCATTGCCTAAGTTATCTATGGACTATACACATTGACTGCTTTAGAAATTGGATATAGACTACAAATTTTGCTGCATTAGAAGTTGGCTATAGACTACAAATTTCACTGCATTAGAAATTGGCTATGGACTACAAATTTCACTGCATTAGAAGTTGGCTATGGACTACAAATTTCACTGCATTAGAAATTGGCTATGGACTACAAATTTCACTGCATTAGAAGTTGGCTATGGACTACAAATTTCACTGCATTAGAAGTTGGCTATGGACTACAAATTTCACTGCATTAGAAGTTGGCTATGGACTACAAATTTCACTGCATTAGAAGTTGGCTATGGACTACAAATTTCACTGCATTAGAAGTTGGCTATGCACTACAAATTTCACTGCATTAGAAGTTGGCTATGGACTACAAATTTCACTGCATTAGAAGTTGGCTATGGACTACAAATTTCAATGCATTAGAAGTTGTCTATGGATTATATATTTTCCATGCTTTAGAAATTGGTAATGGACTAAAAATTTTCAGTCCTTTAGACATTGTTTATAGAATATAAATTTAAATACCTAATGTAGAACATCATTGCCATTTGTCATTTGCATCATAGATAAATGCATGCATTTATATCACTGAAAATGTAATCATTTGGTAAACCACATATATTTAAGCTCATAAAAAAGGAATTCCCAATATTACATTACAATCACATTAAAAGAACATGACAGGACATTCCAACAAAGGGGCTGTTACTGAAGTGTCAGCAAACTGGTTAACCAGTTATTGCATGGAACACGGCATGTAAGACTATATTTTTTAAAAATATGTCATGCATGTTGAACAAATACAAATATAATGGATAAGTAAGAAAGTGTTAGTTCAAATTATTACTGTATATTTTCACTTATTATATATTTGTCCAACTATAAACTGCACAGACCCAGATCTACCAGTGCTTATGTGCTGAGAGATCTGGATCTATGTAGTTTATTGGGAGTAATCACTATAACAAGCAACAGGGTCTCTTGTTTGCAACAGGACTTCACTTTTAAACAAGTATATTTGTTAGTTTGAAGTTTTTTCTATAACTGTGCTAGAATCGTTGTGATCTGCTTTTATGTGAAGGACTCTAAAGATACTCACCTTCCATATAAACATTCCTGTCAAAATGTCCAGCTGCCATCTGCAAATTACTGAAAAAATAATTTAAGCTCAGATAATCATTCTAATGATGGAAATAAAGCTGTACAATAAATCAAAACTTCATCCACTGACTTACCTTGTTTTCTTTTGCATGTCAAAATGCCCATTATATAAACAAATTATATTGCATGATATTTTTAGTAATAATTCTTCATGTACAATAATTAAAGGACCAATATACATAAGAACAAAGCAATAATATTCCAACTTTATAGGGTTCAAAGAAAGGCCAGTATGCTTGTGACAAAACCAACTGCAAGTTCACTGCTCCTTCATTTCAGTGCATCTGGATAACTTGCAAACCTGAAAATCATGCAGAGGCAGGTGTAGATCCCATGTTTTTTCATACAGACTCCAATATGGCTACATAGTAAAAAAAATCTTATAAAGCATGATAGACAGGGACCGTTGTCAGAACAAATCATGGAGGGAATATGGCTTATTTTTGTTACTCTGTATGATTTTTTCCCTTCAGATTATTTTGTTTGTTTTTTAACATCAAGCTTGCATCGCGCACCTGTGTCTTAAACATGTATCGCTTGCTAGCTGCCATTTATTTAAAAAAAATTATATGGAATCAGGCCAAAATTAATAATTCTGGTTCAGTAGTCTAATGTTAGATCATTTTTTCCTGTCTCTGTCTGGTGGTGATACAAAAGTTAGATTTTGGCATTCTTGGTAAGGATTTTAAGGCAATTGTTTATTCTTTAGAATGTGAGCTTATGGTGTGGTTGTCTGTGTGTATTTCGGCGATAGTGCACAGTGAGTAATAAGGCCATGGTGATGATCTGGAAGTGAAATCTGTGTTTCATTGCATGGTGTTTTGTTTACAATTCAGTCTCTCAAAAACATGCAAGTCAACACTTGACAATAACTTCACCATAAAATCATCTTTGAAGGTATTTTAGATTAACATATGATTTGTATTGATTGTCACACAGTGGAAAGTTCAGTACTGAGAAACAAATGAAAAGAATATAGTAAAATTAATTGTGTTCCATGGCCATATGAACAACAGTTTGATCATGCAGATGCTTTGCATACAAAAATAGGTGCAGTTTAAAGTGTCTGAGGAACTGCTGTAAAGAAAGTTGGTTCCCAGACTAAATTCACCAATTCTAATATGAAACCCAGATCCAAATCAAACAAAGATGAATAAATTTTCCAAATTTTTTTGGCAATGATCATTTTTTCATACTTTTTGCTGTTATGCCTTAAGTCCATATTTTAAGGGTAATTTTCATAAAACTTATGGCAAAAATCGTAAGAGTTGGCAGGTCTGTTAATTGTGTCTGTCACAGTGATGTCCACAAACTTAATGGTGACACGGTGACACAAGCAAATTATGATTATTGTTTTAATAATTATTATCAACAAAAGAAAGAGCCCTTTAACCCATTCTATCTTGTTAACCTATTTCTAATGCAGTGCCTGGTTCCTGAGAATCAATTCTAAATACACTGGTAAAATGAAGCACCACACAGCAGCAACAGAAGAAATTGTGATGACCTTCACCATCTTTACTAAAATGTTGTACCATTTTTATCTATTTTTTAAAGTATAAAAAACTATGTATCTCTGAAAAATGTAATAAAATTTGCAACATAGTGATGTATGTTTTGTTATAATTTACCTATATTTACCAACTGTACTTTGAAATATGGCTTGAAATAAAAAAAAAACTTCCCAAGAACTTCAGTGAATCTTTTCTTCATGCAGATGAATGAAACGCTCTAACTAGTATAGGAATAAAATAAAGATAATTCTATTTCTAGTTGTTTGGTCCAAATTTGAAGTTTCTAGCAATGTTAGTTCAAAAGTTATCATAATTTTACTAAAACTGCACAACAAAACTCCTGGAACAATTTGTTGAGTTCACAATCTAGAACATGTACTTCAGCCTGCAGTTTCTCAGAAAAAAACTTGTCCACAAATTAATCCCTCAAATCTCAGTAAGATGAAGATACTTAATCATTAAATCTTTTGTCCAAATTTTGAAGTCCATATGATCACTAAATCAGTATTCTTCTAGGTGTTGAACAGTTGCCCCCTCAATCAATTTAAATCATGGCTGCTGACCTACTCGTCTTGAAATCCTTCAAAGTTAGCTTCATTGTTTGAATCGCTGTAGAAAAGTGCATGCTGCCATGCACCATCTCTTTCATCAACTTCATTTACATCTAAACCATCAATTTGGTCAATTATCTTCATAATCATCAAAATCTTTGACTTAAATGTTACTACCTTCGCTATCAATATCCATGTTCACATCTGAGTTGTTGTCCATCATTTTATAGATCGATTTTCAAATCAGCTGTTTCTTTTCCAACCATGTTTGTTTTTTTAAAAAAAAATTCTGTGCATGCATTCTTTAACTATTTTCTGTTGTCGGTGAAGAAGTACACAAGTATTTGTGATGTATAATACGTGTTTCTAGAGATGCTACATACACACCTTGTGAACTACAACTCTAGTCGTATTCCGGATACAATGGGAGCCTACGACCAGAGGCGTATTCAGAATAGAATGGGGCATTATGCCCGCAGTTGTATTCGGAATAAAATGGGTTAACAAATTAACTGTCTCTGATTAAAGTACATGACAGATGCCAACATCACAATAACATATTCTGGTGTAGATCAGCCTTATTTCTTGCAGACAACTTTGAAAGATTTTGATTTTGGCTAATGAGTGACGGTTGTTCAAACTTTGTGATGATACATTAAAAAAAACTACTTAAACATTCTAAAAAGCCATCCATATTTTTCAATGTTCTTTCATCTTTTAAATTTGCTTTTTACAGTCTGTTTATAGAGTTTTGCAAATGACATATGCCAACTGTGATTATTGGTACAACTGAAATGGAGTTGTAATAAATCACCACTGCCACGTGCATTTAAAATAGCAGGAATTAACCAGTACAACTATAATGATGCATGGTTTGAAATTGAACAGGAGACCACTCTAATTTTACTAATGCACAAGTTTCTGAGTACTGCATGAAAACTTGATTTACACTAAATGTTTGTAAATCAATTTATTAGCTTTATCTTTCTTTTTTATATATAGCATTCAATATTAAAATTTCATTAGACAAATATTTGTATAAAACAGGAGATTATAATCAGGGCTAAAAACATCTGCAAATGATGAATCCTCAGTAAATAAATGCTGCACAAAACAAAAGTCTGGTAAAAAGGTAAGGGTTGTTTCATTAAAACATACATGGGACCCAGGGAAGGCACTTTAAAGGTGGGGTACTCACCCATAGATGCAATTTAGAATTTTTTTTATCATTTTAATATGATCTCTGTGAAATCAATGTACCCTGGTATATAATTTTAAAAAACTGCCTTCCATGGGTACCATGTATATTTAATGAAACAATCCTAAATGGTGCCATAACTTTTGTAAACGATGTCTTGGAATACTAGAAATCAGACCTGTTCATGTTCTTACCAATATATGCATACTAAATTTGGTTAAAATACAAGAATCCTTAGCAAAATTATTCTTGAAGAAAAAAACAAATTAAGTGTATGGGAAATCGGGGTATGTTCACCTGTAAATGAAAATGTAGAATGATGGAAATTAAAATCTTTCAAGGTCTCATCAATGCATAACTGCATGACAAATTTGGTTAAGATCCAACAATCCTTTGTAAAGTAATATTGCAGAAAGCAAATTCAGGAGGATGAATCAGGGCACATAATTCAAGAAAACTATGTCATGAAATATTTGAAAATTTTAATTGTTTCAGGTTTGGCCAATATAAAGCAGCATACCGTGTTTGGATGAATTACAATGAACAATAATAAAGCTAATCTTTAGGTGGATGTAAAATCAGGGGACATAACATCTGTAAATCATGTTGTGGAATGTGTAAATTGAACTCATTCAAGGTCTAACAAAAATAAACAGTAGGAAAACTTTGCTTAAAATCCAAAAAATATTATTAAATTTATATTGCCAATACCAAAATCAAAAGAACCTTCAATCAGGGGACATAACTCCTGTCAATGCAGTTATGGAATGCTGGAAATCAAACTAAGTTAAGGTCTCATAATAATCAAAGAACATGCCAAATTTTATTGAAATCCAATAAACCTTGGTGAAGTTCAGCTGTTGAAGCTAAAGTTAGGTGGACAGGCAATTAGGATCTGTAACTCTCAATGAGAATATATATATATGGTTATAAAGTCTGCTCCAACTAAACTTGAATGTTAAATTTGTTAAAAATCTAATAATTTTCAATCAAGTTCTCTTGTTGATACCAAATGGCTGACAGACGGATGGATGAACAGTTAGATACCTGTGATTACAAAAGACTATCAAAAAGGGCCCTAGTTATCATAAATACTGTCTGTAAATTTGACAATGAGAGAGTCTGGCAGATACTAATATGATATTATTATGACATGCATTCTTTCAGTATGTGTACAGTCTCTGCCCGTATTTACTGCCATCAGAGTTATGTGCAAAAGAATATTTCCACATTAAGTGACAGTATCTGGTAAAATGGGGCAATTATAGTGCTACATTTCATTAAAACGATAAGAGAAAAAATTATTATTGCAACTCTTCATCTGAAAGGTACTAAAAGTGGCTGGAATTATTGCTAGGTTTGATATTAAAACACAAAAACATCATCCAGTCTCTAAATTTTGGCAAAGGGAAATCAGCTAAAAATCATTCTTAACTTTTACACCAATAATTATTTATACATTTGAACAAAAAGCATTCTAAAATCATACTGTAAGAAAAGTTGAAGACAGTATCGTCAAAAGTCAGATTAACAAATTATATGTATGGAGAATATGCAATAGATGGGTGTAAATGTAAATACACATATACTCATATACTACAAGCCATCAAAGTCATGACCTACCTTTCCTTGCCTGGTTGTATGACAGTATCAAACACAGCATATACTGGGCGGTGATCTGAACATCGAATGCTAGCAGGTGAATCATAACAGATACAAACTGTAGAATTCTTCTTCTTAGCACGGTACAGGATTCGGTCCTGCAGAGGGATAAAAGAAGAAATGCAAGTTTAGAAAATGCAGAGCAATCATCATGTGAGCTCACTTTAATTCATAATGGTGCTTCAAACCAAGAAATTAAAGACCCATGAAAAAAGATTGACCTGTTTAAAATCTACAACAGCTCCTATCTCAATAACGAAAAATGACACACTGAACCACAAATGAAACAAAATGTAAAAAAAATTCTTTTGACAAATTTCCCCTGTTAGCTCGCATAACATTTTGAATGGTATACATATCTATATGGTAGATAACTTAAACTTTCCAGTGAAATGAAGATCTTGTAATCCTTGGCTAAATGTGACTAATATTTGCAACCTGACTTTTTGGATACAGTAAAGTGGGCTGTGCAAGGAATGTTGATCTTTTTGGGTCATAACGAGGTTAAAACGTTGTTGTCAAAAATTTGAGTTTTTTTGTCTGGTTATAGATTCATGTATGAGGAAAACCGATAACATAGCAAATCTGGGTTTGATTTTTCTTGTCTTTTTCACTTAACAATTACAACTGTGTCCAGGGACTGTAAGTTTTTCATATACATGTCCCTTGGTCATGGCATTTAGTAATTGTGTCCAGGGATTATAAGTTCTTCATGTACATGTCCCTTGGGTAAATGACATTATTTCATGGGATACAAATTTTCCATGAACAAGTCCTTTGGACTAGTGATTTTTATAAGACAAAAAAATTTGGATAAAAATTGGTTTAGTTTTTAACCATTTTCTTTTACATTCTTTCTAAACAAAAACAGCACTTTAAAAGTGGTTTTGTAATTTCCAAGCCATTAGCGATGTACACATAAATTTTTAAGTCAGATTATCCTTTATTCAGTTTCTTAACATGATGAATATCCAAGAAACATGGAGCTGACTATTTATATTCTTTAGAAAGTTAAAACTGACTTAATGTTTCAAGCAAAATGAACAAAAGAGTTTAAAAAGTTCTCAAGGTAAAATCAAGGACAAAGACCATTCAATCAATAATCTTGTTTATATAATGATACAGGTAAAACACTGAAAAATGCTCACCCAAACAAATAATATTAACAAGAAAACATTTTTCTAGTAAATTATGTTACAATCAGAAAAACTACCCAATAAAAATAACATTAGGAATATAAGCCTGTAAACTTCTGAATCTAGATGAGCATCTTTTCAGTCTATGTCATACTGACAAAGGGCAATAATTCTTGCATATTACCTCTGATTGCTGCCACAAGGTATTGCCAGTTTTTAAGCTCAGCAAAATATCAATGAAGATGCTTGCATACTGGAGTGGCTGAGAGATTTTTTAAGTAATGTGATCTGGTAAATATTTTTAGGGAAACACAATTTACCAAAACAATTTTCATTTTAAGTTGAATACATTCCCTGATCACATTATCCTTAGGGGCTCCAAGGTGGCCAATTGATCCAATGTGCCAACCTTTAAAGATCAGTCACAAGTCTCAATTCTGTATGCATGGGTTTGAGTCTCAGGTTTGACCAATGTTGGCATCTGAGAAAGCTTGACAGTGGCTTCCCATGGGTTTTTGGTGTTTTCCCAGGTTGTTCCATCACCAGATATACGAGTCACCTTGTGTAGCCTGTCATGTGCTGAAGTATGGCATGAAAACTTACAACAACATTAACATTAGGTGAATAGATGGAGCAAATGTTGGGCATTCTACCTACACCTTGGGTATCATTCCAGGGAATAATGATTTTGATTCTCAATATAAATAATTTACTCTCCCACTTAAATAACAGTCTATGGTCATGAAACCTGTGACCACTATATCAGGGTAATAAGATCATAGTGAAATCCTCTCACCATCAAAGATTCACTTGTAAATCTCACATACTGGTTTTAACTGGCTCTGAATGTAACCTGAGCCACAGAACCCATCTGATTCATGATTTGTCTCTACAAAGCTAAATTCATGAGATACAAACTTGCTTTTGTTATGTATATTATTGAATTGTCAAATGTGAAGCTTACCAAGACTGCTCCATTTTCATGAGCAGATATCCTCATGGGGTGACTGATCATTTAAGACTCCTGAGTATGCTGAGCATAAAACCCATATAAGATCAGGAAATATTCTCTGTCCTGCCTTTATAAGAAAAAAGTCATTTACAGTTGCCACACTTTGTCTATGTGCAATTCAAATAGTGCCTGAGGTCATGAACAGGATCTTGCACTGCTCTTGACTTATAGATGAGAGGGAGTGTATGATTTATAAATAACAGTAACCAGTTGTTGGCTTAAAAAAAAAACCCTTTTGTGTCATGACGATTACTGAATGATCTACGCTGAAGTAAAGATAATTTGGAACGATTTAAAGGGCATATAACTTGCTCACCCTGCATGCAGAACCTAAAGCTATCAGGAAACTGGTTATTTATAACAGCAGCTTCAGATAGGCTTTTGGTAACAGCTCGGACTAATCTGAACTAAGCCATATTAAAACCCAGGCCAGATTCTATTTTGAAAAATTTGAATAATGTGGGCATATTCAAATCCAAATTGGCTAAAATGGCTGACACATCTATATCATGACTAATATCCCTTCTGCCATGATGCCTGAATGTCATATCATGGATCAGCAGTCTTTGATATGAATTGAGGCTAATTGTATTTCCTATTAAAGCCTGAGTAAAAAAGACAGCAAGCTCAGAGCACCAAGCTGAGAGCTGTAGGCACTCAGAGGAACAATGTTATTAAAAACATGCCATTTTGCCTCATACTCCTTCAGAATGGCAGGCCTTCCTTGCCTGTGAAATTCTCTTTATGATGGAAGATCTAAATTCTCTCTTGTGCAAGGTTGTCTTCAAAAGAGCCAGGCTGAAGGAGAAGACAGTCTGCACTGGCTTGGAACACTTGAGACCATGCCTATTTGAGTTTGGTCAGAATCTATCTCTAGATGAAGTAGATCCTTGAAGAAGGACTTGTCTCACTTGAAATGGGCTATCAGAATTATGTAATTCTGACCTCTTATCTTCTGTAGTATATTCAATACTAAGATCATGGGTAAAGACCCATAATCCCTTGCAACTAACTGGCAGTGCATCCATGGCCCAAGCTTCTGGGTCTGAAACTTGTGAGACAAAGGTAGGTAATTTGTGGTTCCATCTTGTTGTAAAATGATGGTGAATGGATGTCCCTTAAGTGTACAAATCTGATGAAAAATGATGAAAGAATAGGCCAAATCTGTATGAATAACCTGACCCTTTCTGGCAAGAGAGTCAGCCAGGATATTGCATCTGCTGGGAATGTGTCTGACTTGTATATTGATCTGAAGTCAGCAGCACCAACATAGAACTGCCAAACCTGCATAAACAGTTTGGCTGATTTGGTGCCCAAATTGTTTGTTGAAGTAACTCATTGCTATGGAGTTGTCTGACATAATCAAGACTGATTTCCTGCAGAGTCAAAGACTGAAAGGCATTTATGATACCCTTCACTTCAAGGAACTTTTCATTATTTTGGACTTTGATAGAACCTTTTCAGAATTGTTTTGTATTCAATTTATTTTGTTTTCTCTTAAGTTTTCAGTTTATAATGTTGATAATTAAATTGTTTTTACAAAACTTGTTGGTTTTGCTTGTTTCTTTAGTTTATGTCAATATTATTGTAACACAGAATACTGTTTTCTTCTCATTTCTACTCCATTTTTGGCTTAACAAGTCAAGCATCACAAGGGTTTATTATTTTCTAATTTAAGTTAGGCTTTTAGGATTATTCTAATTGGTCCTTATTCCGACCTTCTGTGCATTTTTATAATAGTTGCCGATCTCTCTCAAATTTTCCCTTGGCAAATGATTAAGATGGTCACCTTATTGTTGAAACTAAATATTAAAATAAAGTAATTGCTGTAGGCAATGAAAGAAAATTCTCATGGTCACTGCTAATCAATAATAAGAATCCTATGTAAGGATTTGGACCAATCAAATTCACAGAAAATGTAACTTTAACATGCTTGCATATCATAAATAGCAAACTGCAAACATTGTATTTAAACTGAATCATTTGTAACTTGAGACTTACTGTGTAGGATGGGATCCTGTTTTTAGCAGAGGTGTCATATGTGTCAGCATTAATGTCAAACTTGTAAGTCGGTTTAAAATTAATCCTGCCTTCCTGGAAGCCTGTGAAAATTGCTCCTGAAAAATAAATGTTCATATCAATAAGAAAAAGTAAACATGAAAAGTAAATATTCTTATCAGTAAGCAAACGTAAACATAAATAATTCATAATACAGTATGACCCTTCTTTGACACCAGTGTTATAACCAACCAAATCAGTTAGCTGAAGAAAATGATGCATTTATCTAAAATATGATGAGTGGACTGTAATAAAAGTGGGCACAAAATACGTATTTTTGTTTAAAGGAATACAAACTAGTCTGAAAAACCCCTGTATATTGACAACTTACATTTGTGTAGTACATTCCATAATCTATTAAGTACTGTACAAGTACATAATAAATCCATGAATCTGATTACAGATCACGTTATAAATTTCATGTATGGCTCACACCAAATTAGAAAACACAAATAACATGTATTTATATAAAAATGGTAGTCTTCATTTTGATCTATATCAGATTGTCACTTAACAACTCACTACAATTGTCATAAGTAGCACATGGCTATAGTTTATGTCAAATTGTTCTAGATTTTCATCTGGTCTGGCAGTGTTGCTGTTGTAACAGGTAACTGGTATTTTCAGGACTGAAACTTCATTGATATATTTTCTTGCCAAATGGAAGATGACAAGTGGAAATATCTTTAAGCAAGTAATTAATTTTCACAAGAAAAATGATGCCAAGTTTCATTCAAAATGAATATTTTATATTACGTATCTCAGCTAATTCCCACCAACTTTCACACAATGCTTCAATCTGTTTATAAAGTAGATAATGTAGAGACAACAGCGGATTGGTTGAAATCATATTAGGTAATTACCTAGAAATGTTCAATGATCATTTAGTATAAATGTTGGTGGAAACTGAGAAGCCTGGAATTCTTTTAAATTTAAAGTACTGACATTTTTTTCTTGTGAAAGGTAATTACATACTTACCTGCTGGCATCTTTACTTTGATATGACAATTTATTAATCATCAAGTGTAACAATATCAAACCAATGTCTTAACTTCTCTGATGACATCTGAATGTATCTGAAGTGTAAACTTTCATGAACACAAATTATACAGCAGCAGATAGTGAGAGATTTCAAACTGGATAACAAATAAAGCTGTGGATCTAATACATACATGGATACATTTTCTTGTGGATAGATATATGTATAATATATAACAACTAGACATGAATTATCTGGTTTTCATTCATTACACAATATGTCATGATAGCAAAAAATTAGTATTTGTTTAACCTCATAGGTATCACATTATCATAGGTGCTAATCTTTGTTGCCTATACAATGTTTGTTCTTGTGGATGTTTTCAGACCCAAATGATTAATAAAAAAAATATTCTTTTCTGCAGACAAACAGAAAATTTGGTATATACCACCTCCATTGATGGGGTGGGCTTGGGGGTACCAAACTGAATAAACAAAATGTCCCAACATAAGGTATTCTCTGACCTTCCACCAACAGCTTTGTTAGCTGGTCCCCTGAGAGAAGGTCCTCAAAGTTTGGATGCTGTTTGTCCTGTATGCTGGTTACCAAATCCTCCACTGCCTGCTTGCCCTTATAAATCTCAATACGGAAGTTCATATCTCCCATCCAGAACACATAGTCATACCTCATTGTCACATCTGGAAAGGACAAACCACAGACTTCCACAACTTCTCTAAAAACACTTAACACTGTAAGATTCAGGAAAACTTTGCAAGTCAACAATGAGAACAATATTATGGTTGAGTGGAAAACTTGAGTGCACAATAATAACTATACTAACTAAACAAGCCTGAGTAGATGACTGTTTTGTTAAACTATAATGAGTCGGATTACTTTGATGAACAAGAGTCCCTACTGGCTAAGAAGAATATTGAACAAAATTTTCAAAAATGGCTGCCATATTGTCAAATTGTCTCCATTTTAATTCAAGACCACTAGACCATTGTGTGTGTATCTGTCTGTGTCTGTGTGTGTGTCTGTGTGTGTATAAAGTTTTATGGCAATCCCCCAAGTAGTTTAAGAGTAGTGACAACAAACTTATGACAAAGGACAGATAACAGATCATCCCATAAAATGTTCTGGTCCATTACCAGTACAACTAAAATCAATTTTTATGAGCAAATTGTTATTTATGCCAGGTGTTAATGTTTGCTAAGATCTGATACCTACCTGGTCAATGATGCCTGATAATCTTACTTCCTGTTATTCTGGCTAATGCCAGATGTTAAGCTTACTTTTATGGGCACCACCAGGCAATTCAGTGCTGACTATTGCAAGATGTGAAGCTTGCTGCAAAAGGCATGTTCATTTTTGGCAATGATTAAGGTATTGCAAAACTACAACTGCCCAATGAGACAACAGGAACATATTTTAAAAAATTATGTTCTCTTTAGTATCATTCTTACACAGCAGTATATTAAATTGTAGTTGTTTTTCAATCCCTCTACATCAGGTGAAGCACCTTTCTCTTAGAGCTTAGCTTATATAAGGGTGACTCCAAAAAGTAATTAACTCTTATTATTCTATGCTGATATACTGAACTGCAAAATATTTACATTGTGATGATTATGATTATCGTTTTCTTTAAAGTATTACAGATAAATGAACCTATGAAAAAGATCTGGTAACATGCATGATACATGTATGTGCAGTTCAAGAAGATAAAAATTTGTTTCATAAGATGAAATGAAAGTCAAATGACGTATTAAATAAAACATAAAATGTTAGAAAACAACGGTTTATTTTTGACTTGGCATAAGCTTAATAGTCTTTCCAGGAAAAAAAGCTTGTAAAAATTTTAATTAATTGTAATTCAGAACTCATACATAGCACCAACTCTATAAATAACAAAGAAACAGATCTGGCAATAACACTTAAAAATGCTAAGAATACATGACACATTATAATTTATAGACAGCGAGAATCATCTCTATTTTAGCTCTGTAAAACTGGTTCTTTTATATTGATACTAGAGTTCCTTTGTGCTGCAAGAGTTTTCTACTAGTATGATAAATAATAAATTAAAACCTGCATGTTGATTAAATCAGACATTCCTGGTATTAATTATTAAAAAAATGAACTTAACAATTTGACATGACATTTGCACCAATTTGATCTAATGTTGATTATTCATGAAAGCCAGTGTTTTATGTTACTTTTGTTGTTTGTTTGCATTTAGTATGCTGCTGTTACGTGTCTAGTACAGTGATGTCCAAGTCCTTATACATTGTGTTTTGTTGTATAGTGATATACAAATCCTTATACATTGTGTTTTGTTGTACAGTGATATCCAAATCCTCCTTATACATTGTGTTTTGTTGTACAATGATATTCAAGTCCTTATACATTGTGTTTTGTTGTACAGTGATGTCCAAGGCCTTATATATTGTGTTTTGTTGTACAGTGATGTCCAAGCCCTTGTACATTGTGTTTTGTTGTACAGTGATGTCCAAGTCCTTATACATTGTGTCTGGTACAGTGATGTCCAAGTCCTTATATATTCTGTTTTGCTGTTCAGTGATGTCCAAGTCCTTATACATTGTTTTGTTGTACAGTGATGTCCAAGTCATTATACACTGTGTTTGGTACAGTGATGTCCAAGTCATTATACATTGTGATTGGTACAGTGATGTCCAAGACCTTATATATTCTGTTTTGTTGTACAGTGATGTCCAAGTCCTTATACATTGTGTCGGGTACAGTGATGTCCAAGTCCTTATACACTGTGTTTTGTTTTACAGCAATGTCCAAGTCCTTATGTATTGTGTTTTGTAGTACAGTGATGTCCAAGTCCTTATACATTGTGTTTTGTTGTACAGTGATGTCCAAGTCCTAATACATTGTGTATGGTACAGTGATGTCCAAGTCCTTATATATTCTGTTTTGTTGTACAGTGATGCCCAAATCCTTATATATTCTGTTCTGTTGTACAGTGATGCCTAAGTCCTTATATATTGTGTTTTGTTGTACAGTGATGTCCAAGTCCTTATACATTGTATTTTGTTGTATAGTGATGTCCTAGTCCTTATACATTGTGTTTTGTTGAACAGTGATGTCCAAGTCCTTATACATTGTGTCCGGTACAGTGATGTCCAAGTCCTAATACATTGTGTCTGGTACAATGATGTCCAAGGCCTTATATGTTGTGTTTGGTACAATGATGTCCAAGGCCTTATACATTGTGTTTTGCTGTACAGTGATGTAAAAGTCCTTATACATTGTGTCCGGTACAGAAGACGTCCAAGTCCTTATAAATCTTTATACATTGTGTTTTGTTGTACAGTGATGTCCAAGGCCTTATACATTGTGTCTGGTACAGTAATGTCCAAGGCCTTATACATTGTGTTTTGTTGAACAGTGATATCCAAATCCTTATACATTGTTTTGTTGTACAGTGATGTCCAAGTCCTTATACATTGTGTTTTGTTGTACAGTGATGTCCAAGTCCTTATACATTGTGTCTGGTACAGTAATGTCCAAGGCCTTATACATTGAGTTTTGTTGAACAGTGATATCCAAATCCTTATACATTGTTTTGTTGTACAGTGATGTCCAAGTCCTTATACATTGTGTTTTGTTGTACAGTGATGTCCAAGTCCTTATACATTGTGTCTGGTACTGTGATGTCCAAGTCCTTATACATTGTGTTTTGTTGTACAGTGATGTCCAAGCCCTTATACATTGTGTTTTGTTGTACAGTGATGTCTAAGTCCTTATATATTGTGTCTGGTAAAGTGATGTCCAAGTCCTTATATATCCTGTTTTGCTGTTCAGTGATGTCCAAGTCCTTATACATTGTTTTGTTGTACAGTGATGTCCAAGTCATTATACATTGTGATTGGTACAGTGATGTCCAAGACCTTATATATTCTGTTTTGTTGTACAGTGATGTCCAAGTCCTTATACATTGTGTCGGGTACAGTGATGTCCAAGTCCTTAAACACTGTGTTTTGTTGTACAGCAATGTCCAAGTCCTTATGTATTGTTTTGTAGTACAGTGATGTCCAAGTCATTATACATTGTGTGTTGTTGTACAGTGATGTCCAAGTTCTTATACATTGTGTTTTGTTGTACAGTGATGTCCAAGTCCTTATACATTGTGTTTTGTTGTACAGTGATGTCTGAGTCATTATACATTGTGTTTTGTTGTACAGTGATGTCTGAGTCATTATACATTGTGTTTTGTTGTACAGTGATGTCCAAGTCATTATACATTGTGTTTTGTTGAACAGTGATGTCCAAGTAATTATACATTTTGTTTTGTTGTACAGTGATGTCCAAGTTATTATACATTGTGGTTTGTTGTACATTGGGTGAGTATGAATAATATAAGCTGCTTTTGTTGCACATGTTTAACATGCATGTGATTAACCTGCAGATTTCTATTTTTAAATTCCCTTTTCTATCATTATTGGTCATTCCTCCAATAATTCTCCAACAGTCAACTTTGATATTTCTTGTTGGTGTAAGTTATTCATTACAATGTAAATTGTATAGAAGAAAATAAATATTATTATAGACCAGAATACTATATGGTGCTGGATTGCTATTTTACATACTTTGTAAATTACATTTTGCAATAGTTTTTATTCTATGTGGTATATGGTGTGAATTGATAGAGTGGTTGTAATTGGTTTACCTTTAGTAAATTATTTTTCTATGTTTTTTCTGTAGGTCTTCATCAGTATATCTTAAAAATCTTAAGAACACACTGGAGGCTTAATTATTTTATCTCATCCCTAAGCACCAAGCATAATACATTCCTTTTCAGTGGAATTATATTAGGGAATTTCTAATGTGGACAACCACATAATCTTACTAGGAATCAGAGTTTTCAGTCTAATTTAATGTATTACCTCCCAGTGTAAGCAGTTTTAAGCTGCATACAATATGCATTAGAATTTGGAATTTGCACTAAACAATCTAATTTCTTCAAAATCTGTAATTGGTATTTTGGATATGTATCACTTTTCTGTCAGCAAAGATGGAGTGTCACCAATGATCAGATTTTTGAGTCAACGCCTTTGAGAGTCATCATTCATATACTGGACTCTGTATTTAACTGCAACTTTCTAACAATATTAATGTTTACCTTATGTGATAATATTACTGTATACATAATGGGACAATATTACTGTATACCTAATAGGTATATATTACTATGTATACTTAATGGGTCAATATTACTATATATCTAATGGGACAAGATTACTGTATACATAATGGGACAATATTACTGTATACCTAATAGGTATATATTACTATGTATACTTAATGGGTCAATATTACTATATATCTAATGGGACAAGATTATGTATCTTATGGAACAATATTACTAAGTATAATTGAATATTATTACTATATATATAATAGGACAGTATTACTCTATACCTAATGGAACAATATTAATATATATCTAATAGGACAGTATTACTCTCTACCTAATGGAACAATATTACTATATATCTAATAGGACAGTATTACTCTATACCTAATAGAACAATATTACTATATATCTAATAGGACAGTATTACTCTATACCTAATGGAACAATATTACTATATATCTAATAGGACAATATTACTCTATACCTAATGGAACAATATTACTATATATCTAATAGGACAGTATTACTCTATACCTAATGGAACAATATTACTGTATATCTAATAGGACAGTATTACTCTATACCTAATGGAACAAAATTACTATATATCTAATAGGACAGTATTACTCTATACCTAATGGAACAATATTACTGTATATCTAATAGGACAGTATTACTCTATACCTAATGGAACAATATTACTATATATTTAATAGGACAATACTACTCTATACCTAATGGAACAATATTACTATATATCTAATAGGACAGTATTACTCTATACCTAATGGAACAATATTACTATATATCTAATAGGACAATATTACTCTATACCTAATGGAACAATATTACTATATACTTAATGGGACAATATTACAATATCTAATGGGACAATTTTACTGTATACATAATGGGACAATATTACTCTATATTTAATGGTAAAATAATACTATATATCATATGGGACATAATTACTGTATATCTAATGGGACAATATTACTGTATATCTAGTAAAACAAAATTACTGTAAACCCAATGGGACACTATTGCTGTATATCTCATGGGATATCATTACTTTATATCTAATAGAACAATATTACTGTATACATAATGGGAAAATATTACTGTATATCTAATGGGACAATACTACCATATACCTATTGGGACATCATTACTGTAAACCTAATGAGATATCACTAAGCATCAAAAACTTGTAACTGATATGCTAGAATTTCTCTTGCCTGCTTAATGACATTCAATGGCACAATATGGCATTTTGCAGAATTCATGCTTTTAAGGAATATTCCTGTGTCAACAAGGTACTTGTCATGCATATTTACAAGCTTAGTAATGGTTGAATTAGTATGACATTAAATGCCTAATGATGGCTGAATTAGTATGACATTAAATGCTTAATGATGGCTGAATTAGTATGACATATTAAATGCCTAATGATGGCTGAATTAGTATGACACATTAAATGCCTAATGATGGCTGAATTAGTATGATATATTACCTGCTGGGGATTTAGGGGAAGAGTTGCTTGCTGCCTTTGGAAGGTTTAGTTGACGAATAATCTTCTGATAGTCACCCAACCTGTCTTTCTTCTTTTCATCACCAGCTGCAGTGTTAAATTTATTCCAATCATTTTTATATCTATCTTTAATAAATACCAGTTTCTGTTTGTAAAAATGAACATCCAAAATGCAGATACCAAAAATAACTTTAAAAATTCAAAAATTCAAAAATTAAGAAACTTTGAAATATGTTATTAAAATTGAAAAACTTACCATGACATTCAAATATAAATACAACAATTCATACCAAATTTCAATTGTTTACCTGAATCTGTTTATGCTCTATAGTGCACATGTGAACAATGCACATGTGACACTATGTAAACATTCCTATGATGTCATTTGTGTTGTTCTCCTGTATTCATGTGACTTCTCATATTTGAAGCATGGCAATTACAATGTTGTATAACCAATAATAGTAAAAATATATATGTAGAATGGAGTCAGGACTTGTGTTTTTGTTAAAGACACCAGCCAGTGTGTAAACAACTTTCTTTTGAACACTGGAGAGTATAAGCAACATTCCTTTGACATCATTTGTACATTTTATCTCAATGGATTCGTTTGCTTTAATTATGATAAGTGCTAAACCACCAGTTCATGCAATATTTATGTCCATTACACAAATCTAAAGCTGTGACCATTTGTTAATAGCTTTGTCTACTTATATTGATTATGTATGCCCCATACCCATAATCAATTAGTGATATGTATCCCCATGTATGCCCCTTATCCATAATCAATTAGTGATATGTATCCCCATGTATGCCCTTTAAAAATAATCAATTAGTATTATGTATCCCCATGTATGCCCCTTACTCATACTCAATTAGTGATATGTATCCCCATGTATGCCCCTTAACAATACTCAATTAGTGATATGTATCCCCATGTATGCCCCTTATCCATACTCAATTAGTGATATGTATCCCCATGTATGCCTCTTATTCATAATCAATTAGTGATATGTATCCCCATGTATGCCCTTTAAAAATAATCAATTAGTATTATGTATCCCCATGTATGCCCCTTACCCATACTCAATTAGTGATATGTATCCCCATGTATGCCTCTTATTCATAATCAATTAGTGATATGTATCCCCATGTATGCCCTTTAAAAATAATCAATTAGTATTATGTATCCCCATGTATGCCCCTTATCCATACTCAATTAGTGATATGTATCCCCATGTATGCCCCTTACCCATACTCAATTAGTGATATGTATCCCCATGTATGCCCCTTACCCATACTCAATTAGTGATATGTATCCCCATGTATGCCCCTTACCCATAATCAGTGATATGTATCCCCATGTATGCCTCTTATCCATAATCAATTAGTGATATGTATCCCCATATATGCCCCTTACCCAAAATCAATTAGTGATATGTATCCCCATGTATGCCTCTTATCCATAATCAATTAGTGATATGTATCTCCATGTATGCCCCTTACCCATAATCAATTAGTATTATGTATCCCCATGTATGCCCCTTACCCATAATCAATTAGTGATATGTATCCCCATGTATGCCCCTTACCCATAATCAATTAGTAATATGTATCCCCATGTATGCCCCTTACCCATAATCAATTAGTGATATGTATCCCATGTATGCCCCTTACCAATAATCAATTATATTTTAACCTGATGCTGTGATTTGTATCCCTTTACATTGAGAAAAAGAGGTATTATATGTCTTTGTATGAGGGCATTTACAAGTTTAAATAATCCCTGGAAACTTCAACATAGGTACTTGTGTAAAAGACTGCAACAAAGAAGACAAGTAGTTACCTTATTAAATAGATACATTTTCAAATCACTATTTAAAAAGCACTTGATGACACAAGTGCAATTTTAATCTTAAATATTTTTTAAAACAGACTACCACAAAAAATAATATGAAGAGATGACAAAGATGTTGATTTCTCAGGGATTTTAAATTTTAATTTTATTATCTATTTCCTGTTAAGAGGTAATTCCTGTGCAACTAATGGGGTCCATAAACATTGATCATGGCATAAGATAGTGAAGCAGACTTAAAATTTGTTAACAATTTGGAGAAGGTAGAGGTCGGGGTGGATTCTTGGAAATTTGGATGACCAATGAGATTTATATTTATATTCTACATTGTCTTACATTCATCTAGTGGATGTTAATAATCATGGACATTAGCAATGAAGAAGTCAATTAAAGTTGAGAAACTGATGACAGACTTACAACACAGATCAAACAGACAGACATTACTCACAAATGTATGCATCAGATGCTTCTTTCTTAAGGTCTGAGCATCCACCATAAGCAAACAGCTTCAAACTACATAACTATAAATACACCCATCAACTACCAGAGTCAAACCATTAATATGTTTGTAATGGTTAAATATTTCACATTTTAAAAGAGTGTGTGTGTGTGTGTGTGTGTGATTTGGATTTTTAATGTAGCTTTAAAACTGTTCAGTCATATCACTATGATGTCTGCAGTATGCATTTATAGTGATGTCTAGCACTGAAGCATCATGCCACAGACACGTAGCATCGTGCCCCACTCAGTCACATTATCCTGACACCAGGCCGACCAGTCCCAACACTAACCTCTTAATGTTGAGCACCTAGTAAAGCAGCTGTTAGTAACAAAATTTTAAATGTTACTTCATCAATAAGTACATAAAAATAGAGTTAAGTTTTGTCAGGATGCAGTCCACTCTAAGGTAGCAATCATCAGCTGTAGACATATGTGAAGTACAAAATTAGATTCGTCCTTGCTATCCATTTTATGTGATAGAACTTTTTGGCATTTTGGATGTGTAAGAATTTATTCTAAATTTTACAGATAGACCTTATTGTATCTTTAGAGCTGTTCCTCATGAAGAGTCATAGAACCATGTTGGGTTTTGTATAACCCTGACTGATGGTGATGCTGGCTCAGAAAATGGTATTGGTTTTCGAGCAGTGAGACCAAATTGTCAAGACCAACAGGTCTGCAGAGAATAAAGAGGCTCTTTGTATATTCTTTGACAGATTGGGATAAGCGGACCATGTGTGGTTGCTGCTTCACCATTCAACAAAAGCTATGAAAACTGAACACCTGTCATGATTGTTGACAAGATGCCACAAGATACATATATTCCATTTGTGAAATCAATAATCTGATATCACTTTATCAGTGAAAATAAGTTGAACCATACATTATTCATTTTTTTGTATATAAATTCTAAACATTGATAATCCATGGTGATACATCCATATATCAATCATATTTGTTTATAAGTTCTTTATATTGGATTCTTGTTTGATTATTTGTTGAAGTTACAAGTTCCATTTTAAAAAAATACCATTTTCTTATATCAGTTGTTGAAGTTGGCACTCATCATTCCATTAAATCCACTGTTGGGTTTTATACGCATAATCATTCATCTTTCAATTACATTTCAAATAAACATCTCAATCATGGAACTGCTTTCAGTATCTATGCTAACATCTGATCCCAACCCTCTTCATCCTGTTACAGTCCCTATACACCAAGGTACTGTTATATCAGTGCCTGTCTTGGACGGTAATTGGCTGATCATTAATCTGCTAATTAGCTTGCAAATAATGATTAAGTTCTCAGCAGTTGTTAGAATAAATTCAACTTAGCCATGAATAAGCACGTAATTAGGTTTTCATGGAAGTCTGCATCACAATGACAGTTGGCTGACACTTTTTACATTTGGTTGTTGTTGTTGTTGTTGTTGGGCTTAACGCCATTTTTCAGCACATGATAGGCTATTCATGGCGGCCAGTATTAATGGTGGAGGAAGAAACCGGGAAATCACCGGAAAGAACCACCGACCCACGAGAAGCTACTGGCAAGCTTTCTCACATATCCACATTCGCCGAATCCTAGACTAGAACACACGCAGACAGAGGTGAGATGGCAGTGATCCGTAACGGACAGCGCTTTAGACCACTTGGCCACTCGGGGCCCCCTTTTTACATTTGGACAGAAGGGTATGTATCACATTAACAACGATTAGACTAAAGCCAAATTATGAAATTAAATTCAAACATGATGTTTATACCAAACTGATATTCACCAGAGGCTGATAAAAGTAATAAAACAAGCGAATATATAGGGTTCATTTCACAGGTGATTTTTAAATGTTGACCAATCTGAATTCTATATTCGTATAAGAAAAAAAATGAAATCTACACCTGTCCTCAAAAGTCATCAGGCTGCACTAAAGTGAAGGAGTTGTGGGGATTTGTTGGGTATTATGATGTAAAAAGTTATACTGTGTGCTTGCTCTTTGTCTGTGATTAGGGGAAGAGGTTTTGTCAACCTGACTATTGTCATGTTTTGTTGCCTAATTTTTGTCATAATTATAAGTAATAAACATAATGTTTTCTAAAATTTAAGTTCAAAGCCTAAACTTATTTACAGTTTAATGGAATGTTATATTTGATATCATTAGCTTGTCAGAACATTCTGTTGCATTTGAGGTCAGGTCACATTCTATATAAAAGGGGATTTGGTAAACAATTATTCACTTGTTTTATGATTATGGAATCACTTATAGTTGTGTTCAGATATAATTTAAGAGGAATTAGTTTTTAATTTTTCATTGGAATTCCAATGTGCTCATTGAATTTTTTAACTAAAACACTACTTTGGGATTATTGACAACCCATTCAAGGACACTCTGGATTATATCATTGTGATACATGAAGACATTCAAAACAAATGGAATTCAATCTGAACATTTTGGACTTCTGATAGGACATTTAGGATTATTAGGATTTAATTCACAACATTGCAAATGCTAGTCTTAAATGTTCATTTTTAAAACTTATAGAAATAAATTGTTTTTTGAATTTTACTCAAATTGTTGGTTTTACTTCCTTTCTATTACATGGCTGAAGACCATTGAGTCCTAACAATTATATCTGAGGTTCTTCATTTTAAATAACTCCATTGACAGCTCAGTACATTAAAAAATGAATGAAATATGCAATGATTACAAGTAAATATGGTTTTATTTGAAATTAAAGTAATTTTATAATGTTGAAATTAAAAGATATGATTTGTTATATATCATAGATACTTAGCAATTAAAGTTAAAACTTTACCATGCAAGCATGAATCTTATATACACCAGCCTGAAGGCAAGATAACTTCTGAAAATAAAATTAAAGCTGGTTTTATATTCAATACAAATAATGCAGTTGAATTCTATGATTAAATTTAAAAAGCAAGTATAAGTACATAAAAATTAAAAATAATTAAACAGCTTACGTGCAAAATGGCAGTTGATGAAAAGATATGAATTTCCAAAGAATGTGAATCCAACTCCAATAGCACCTTTTGTTTTCACCATTGTAACAGCCCTTGTCTGCACAATGTCATCTTCAGGAACTGTAATTAGCATTAGGAGGAAAACTGCTCCATAATTATAGAAAAACAATAGTCTCTCAAATAAACTAACAACATAAATCTCTTAGCAGATCAATATTTTGTAAAGCTATAGTTTAACTATGAACAAGAGTCCCATAAAGGGATTGCTACTCTACTGAAAAGAATCTCCAGAAATTCAAGGTAAGACCATTTATTCCTTTTAACTGCTTGACATTGAAACCATCTCTGATATTCTACAGTGATAACATTTTCGCATTAGACAATGTGGTGGAAACACTGGCTGTCATATTCTTTAGGTCCAAGCTGACAGAAGAAGTTATTGTGGTGAAAATCCTATGTCAATATGATTATCCATTTAGGGGGATTAGTGACAGTGAAATTCTGTCATGGTATCCATATCTGATATATGATTGGTACCATTTTCATTTAGAGCCAAGCAATAGGAGGTATTTCGGTGAAACCACATGCTGATGTAGCCTTCCATCTGAGAGGCTAACATCTTGACCATAATAAGGGTCCATCTGGAAAATTTTCACTTAGGACTATTTGAACAAAATGAGTTTTCCTTTAATAGGATTAGTAATAATAAAACATATTGGACATCACATCAGCACCATTTTAATTAGGCTAAACAAGATATTATAAGAAGTGATCTGGAGAAAATTCATGTTGATATGACTTTCCATTTTGTGAGTGTAACAATAAAAAATTTCAAGATGGCTGCCATAATAGCTATTCTGTATATCAGATCTTCATAATTTTTATTTATTCACAACCAAACATCATAACAAACTTTTTGCTAAAAAGACAATATCAATATGACAGGTCATCCAGGTTATGTAGTGATAATATGATTTTCAAGTTGGCCATGAGGTGGCCATATTAGAGGTCAGATCAGTAATGTTTTCGTTTAGGATCAACTTAACAACATAAGAAGGCTTGTAGTAAAAACACCTTACTGATATGAAGGAGAAAAGTGATAAAAAGATTTTTAAGATGGTAACTCTGTTAGCAATGGTGAATGTGTAAAGAGCGATCACTGTCATCTAGGACCAACTAGATATTATAAAAAGTATTTTAGTAAAAGCCCATGATTAAATGATTATCGACTAGGATCAACCAGACATTATAAGAAGTCTCCTGGTGAAATCAAATGTCAATATGGTTTCTGTAGCCGCCATACTGAACATCAGATTGGCACAAATTACTAAAAAGATTATATTAAAAACATTTAGTCATTCAGTTAAAACCCCATGCTGATATGAACAACATCCCATTCAAGAGACATAGTGATAATAAGATTTTCTAAATGGACACTGTAGCAGCCATATTGGACATCAAATCAACATTATATTCATTTAGAAATGATGAGATTACAAAGTCTTTTGGTGAAAATTCCATGCTGATGAGACCATCCATTTAAATATGTGTAATTACAACAAGATTCTGCATACGGTCATGGTGGCAACCATATTGGACATACCAGCAACATTTTTATTTAGGACACCATAAGAAGTCTAATGGCAAAAACTAATTTGACTTTCAAGTATTTTTCAAGGTGGCTGCCATGGTGGCCATATTGGATGTCAGATTAGTACCATTTTTTTTTAAAACCAACTGGACATCACAAGAAGTCTTTTAGTGAAAATCCCATATTTATATGCTTTCAGGGGAATAGCAACAACAATATTCTCTCAAGATGGCCAATGTGGAGACCATAATAAATGCCTGAGTGGCATCATTTTCACTTAGGAACAACTGGACCATGGGCCAAATGTAGGGGTAAATTTTAATGGCAATCTTCCTGGTAGTTTGGGAGAAAAGGCGACATAATCAGTACAGCTAAACACCTGGCACTTTAACAGTAAAATAAAGAATATATAGTAAATGACACAGATCCATATATTTTGCTGTCAACAAAAATCAATCTTTGAAGTCTGTTTTTTTTGGGGGGGGTTAAAGTGGATCTCTCATAGCGGATTGTTCAAAACACTTTTACAATAATATTTTATAATGTCTCATCTCCCTCTTGTAAAGATATCAAACTGGCACTGTGTTAGACGTTATCTACAATTAAATATATCTACAAAACTAATCTATCAAAAGAATTGGAAAAGCCTAAGAGTAATAATTATGATTAAAAACTTCCATGACTTTCATAAAATGGGCACACCTGACTAAAAGCAACTGACATATTAATGCCACAAATTATTCCAGTAGCAATCAACTAAAAGAAACCATTACACTAATATACCTGAACAAAACCATATAAGGTCTCGTTTGATAAAGATGGCAAGGTGTAGGGCTCCATGTGTTACTGAATGAAACAGAACATGAGACGGACCTAAGGTCTCTTGAAGCAGGATCTCCCATTCTTTTCTACAATGGAGACAACAAATATGTGGTTAACTCTTGCTATAACAGTAATCTATTTTACTTTGTACAAAAACAAATGATCAAAAGATAAATAACATAAATTTACCTGTATAGCACTGACATTTACTTCTGTAGGTAATTTTCAAAACTGAGTAAAACTGAACAATATTGGATACCCAAAGACAAATATTTTGATTTGTGATATTTAGTTTTGATCTTAAATGTAAAGACATTAAGATTTGATCTTGAATGTATATTTGAACATTTATTATTTAGGTGTCAGTTATCCCAGTTTATATTTCTTCCCACTATAAATATGAACAATATCATCAGAAAAATTGTGTCTTTACAGACCTGTTTAACTTACTTGAAACTACATACAACCCTTTTTAACAGATTCTCTAAAACAGTATCTCTATCACATCCCTTATGTATTACAGTATCTCTATCACACCCCTTATGTATTACAGTATCTCTATCACATCCCTTCTGGATTATGGTATCTCTATCACAGCCCTCTGTATTACAGTATCTCATTCACACCCATTCTGTATTACAGTATCTCTATCACATCCCTTATGTATTATAGTATCTCTATCACACACCTTATGTATAACAGTATCTCTATCACACCCATTCTGTATTACAGTATCTCTATCACAGCCCTTTTTATTATAGTATCTCTATACATACCCTCTGTATTATAGTATCTCTATCACTCATTTGTATCTCTATTACACCTGTCTTTATCATGGTATCTCTATTACCAATCTCTATCACAGTGTCTCTATTACAGCTATCTTTACCATAATATCTCTATTAAACCTATCCTTACCATAGTATCTCTATTACACCTATCTATACCATAGTATCTGTTACATTGATCATTATCGTGGTATCTCTAGTACACATATCTCTATTACAGTATCTCTATTACACCTATCTCTACCATAGTATCTCTATTACATCTATCTTTATCATGGTATCTCTATTACACATATCTTTATCACAGTATCTCTATTACACCTATCTCTACCATAGTATCTGTTACACCTGTCTTTATCATGGTATTATATTACACCTAATCTACCACAGTATCTCAGTTATATCTATCTCTAACAAAGTATCTCTATTATACCGTTTCTATCACAGTATCTCAGTTACACCTATCCCTATCACATTATCTCTATTATACCTGTCTCTATCACAGTATCTCTATTACACCTATCTCTATCACAGTATCTCTATTATACCCATCTCTGTCACAGTATCTCTATCATAACTGTCTCTATCACACCAATTTTTATCAATTACAAATCTCATAACACTGCTTCTATTACAGTATCTCCATCACACCCTGTCATAGCATCTCCATGACATCGCTCAATTTTAATATCCCTGTAAGACTACCTCACTAGTTCACCAATCTCTACCACCATATCTCTATTACACCTGTCTCTGTCACATCATCCTGCTAAATTACAAATCTCTGTAACATTGCTTCTATCACATGTTATCTCTACAACACCACTCTCTATGAATGTATCTCTATAACAGCCTATCACATTTATCTCAATGACAGTATCTCTATAACATTGCAAACCCATCACATCCATCTGTATCACACCTCTCCATCGGCCAATCCTCTCTATTAAACTATCTCTAAAACATTGCCTGTCCATCACACCCCTCTCTTTCAAAGTATCTCTGTAACATCCATCTCTGACACAGTATTTCTGTAACACTTCTCTCTTTCACATTATCTATGTAACATTCCATATCACTACAGTATCTCTATCAAATCATTTTTCTTGCAACTGTGAAGCCTCCTACTGCAAAGTAATGAAAGCTTCCCCTCAAATACACTGTAATTTATTAACAACTGCAATAAAATGAAAGCTTCACTTCAAATGCACTAAATTACAGTGCATGCAATTTATTATGTACTGCAATATAATGAAAGCTTTCCTTCAAATACACTGTAATTTATTAACAACAAAGACTGTGTAATAGTAGGATTTTTTTTAAAATTGTCACAAAAAATAAATAAAGTGTTACTTCCACATCCAACTTGGACAGGTGGAGTTCTATGTTACTTCTATTTGTAAGAATACATCATATACTATAGAAATATTTTGTGAACCACAATCTTAACTGTAATCCTGAATATACATGACTAAAAATTGCACAGACAACTAATTGATGCTTTTTTTATAATCGTATTTTATAACTGAGTAGTGGTATATATATATATATGAATATACTCAATTATATGTCAAGTCCAACTGCATAGACCAGAACCTAATATGCCAGCAGATCTGGGTGTGTACAATTAGCTTGAAGTAAATAGTAGAACAATATAGACTCTGATCAGCTGATTAGGGTGTCTGTTCATTTGCAGCTGGACTCAACTAATGTGTGAGATTATACAGTAATAAAAAAAAGATTAAGAATGACACTGTCACTCGTCATTATGCATTGTTGTTATGCATTATGTCATTATTGTTGCCATAACAACAATACTCTAGCCATGCAGTTTTTTTTATATCCATTTCACCTGATACCATGATCTCTGCATGCCATATGATTTTATAACTTTAAGACAACAGCTTCATATCAAATACAATGCCAGTTACTTTCATGTCATCACCTGTACACATGAACACTGCATGCAATACAATTTTATAACTTTAGGACAATGGCTTTTTGTCAAATAAGAAGCCAGTTATTTGCATGTTATCATCTGGAAACATGAACACTGAATGCCATATAGTTTTATAACTTTTGGGCAAAGGATCCATATCACATGTCAGATAATCTTTTGTTATCCCTTGACCTGATGAGCTTACTTGTTCAAGCTGTTCTCCTGGGTGCCAACTGCATATAAATCCTGTACATATTCACTTGTTTCTGGCAGCATAAAATCATCTATGGGATATGTGACTTGCTGGAAAATAAATATTAAACTTCATAGTTTCTCTACACTGTAAAGACAGCATCTCTTAAATATTGTGCCTTCTGCTGATGAGTTACAAGAATGCTTGTTCTTGGTACTTAATACTGAATTTTAGTAGCCTTATGGGCTACTACATTATACAATGTCTATTTTTTTATTTTTTCCAACATAGTTGTAAGTTCATAAAAAGAATAATTATTACCAACTCAAAGCAAGACCTAAAGCTAAATCTTACAGGTTACACTATCATAAAAAAACACTTTTCCATGTTTTTAATAGCCTAGTGAGAAGTTAACCCTAATAGTTAAGACATAAACATATAATAGCCCAGTCTAGACATTAATAGTTAATTGTCTAGTGAGAATCCTGATGGTCTAGACATTAACTTTTAATTGTCTTGTCAAAATTCTGATGGCCCAGACATCAACATTCACCAGTAATTGCCTACTGAGAATCCTGATGGTCTAGACATTAATGTTTTATTGCCAAGGGAGAATTGTGTTGTTCTAGACATTAGCATGCAAGGAAAACCTGTATTGTGCCATGTCTTAAAGAAACCCAAATTATGTTTATAAATTTAACTCTGTTGAATCAACAAGGAAATTAATGTGTCCAAAAATCTTTCTCTTTTCAATGGTGCAGGTTTCAAAACATTTGTTTTCTTTTGTGGATTCATATAAGGGTTGTTCCAGTAAAATGCACTTGGAAATTAACTTGTAATGTAGAGTATTCACTTGCAGATGCTGTTTAGAATTCTGTATCATTTACATATTAACTCTGGGCAATCAGAGTACCTTGTTTAGAATTCTGTATCATTTACATATTAACTCTGGGCAATCAGAGTACCATGTTTAGAATTCTGTATCATTTCCATATTAACTCTGGGCAATCAGAGTACCTTGTTTAGAATTCTGTATCATTTCCATATTAAATCTGGGCAATCAGAGTACCTTGTTTAGAATTCTGTATCATTTACATATTAACTCTGGGCAATCAGAGTACCATGTTTAGAATTCTGTATCATTTACATATTAACTCTGGGCAATCAGAGTACCATGTTTAGAATTCTGTATCATTTACATATTAACTCTGGGCAATCAGAGTACCTTGTTTAGAATTCTGTATCATTTTCATATTAACTCTGGGCAATCAGAGTACCTTGTTTAGAATTCTGTATCATTTACATATTAACTCTGGGCAATCAGAGTACCATGTTTAGAATTCTGTATCATTTACATATTAACTCTGGGCAATCAGAGTACCATGTTTAGAATTCTGTATCATTTACATATTAACTCTGGGCAATCAGAGTACCATGTTTAGAATTCTGTATCATTTACATATTAACTCTGGGCAATCAGAGTACCTTGTTTAGAATTCTGTATCATTTTCATATTAACTCTGGGCAATCAGAGTACCTTGTTTAGAATTCTGTATCATTTACATATTAACTCTGGGCAATCAGAGTACCATGTTTAGAATTCTGTATCATTTACATATTAACTCTGGGCAATCAGAGTACCATGTTTAGAATTCTGTATCATTTACATATTAACTCTGGGCAATCAGAGTACCATGTTTAGAATTCTGTATCATTTACATATTAACTCTGGGCAATCAGAGTACCTTGTTTAGAATTCTGTATCATTTTCATATTAACTCTGGGCAATCAGAGTACCTTGTTTAGAATTCTGTATCATTTTCATATTAACTCTGGGCAATCAGAGTACCTTGTTTAGAATTCTGTATCATTTACATATTAACTCTGGGCAATCAGAGTACCTTGTTTAGAATTCTGTATCATTTTCATATGAATTCTTTGGGCAATCAGAGTACCATGTTTAGAATTCTGTATCATTTCCATATGAACTCTTTGAGCAATCTGAATACCTCATTTAGAATTCTGTATCATTTCCATATGAACTCTTTGGGCAATCAGAGTACCTTGTTTAGAATTCTGTAACATTTCCATATGAACTCTTTGTGCAATCAGAGTACCTTGTTTAGAATTCTCTATCATTTCCATATGAACTCTTTGGGCAATCAGAGTACCTTGTTTAGAATTCTGTAACATTTCCATATGAACTCTTTGAGCAATCAGAGTACCTTGTTTAGAATTTCCCATAATTGTATGGGAAAATGTAAAACAAACAATTTTAAAGTGACTGAGAGGAATAAAAACAATAAATCACACAATTTCTCAAAAAAAATTAATTTTAATACTGTAATGGAATGAAATCACTAATACTTACATTTAATATTTTTTTCTCTTCCTTATTTAAAAAGCAGAACATGTCTCTACTCTCTCATTACAAGTACTATGATTTTAATGAAACTAAGAACAGATACTTTCTTTAGCATAACAGCTTATGGTTCCTTACTTTTTGACTGTATAACAAGGCCTTCATCATAGGAATGACTTCTGGACTGGAGTCACATGATCAACTAAAAACTAACCATGTGACAAAATCCTTCTTTACAAAGGCTGGAGATCGAATCCAGAATCATGGTTTAACACTGGCTCCCTCCATGATTTAAATGCCACAATGTGCAAAACTGCTGAGAATGAATACTCTAGCAGATGAATTGCTCCAAAGAGGCACAGAACTTACCAATGGATAAATTCAAATCTCTTTTTCTGTGGGACAAATTCTTCTTACTTAAACATAGAATCCTGACCTAGCTGGCTAAATCATGAAAGGGTACGAGGTCTAAGATGTCCTTGCTGACAAGAGATTAAGAATGAAAAGAAAGTAACCTGTAAAATCATTTTATGCTCCAGAACATAATGTGTCTGTTGTTTGTAGCCTCTCGTAAGTGAATCACAGAACTTCTGAAAGTTGTTAAGTGGGGTGTGAAATCACATCTCTGTCAAGTCCAAGCAGTTACATAGGGTGAGAAATCATTGGAGTTCAAGCTGTTAAGTAGGGTGTAAAATCATATCTCTGAAAGTTCATAATCCATTGTATTATTTCAATGCAAACCCAAGAGCATAAATGAGTTGATTGATTGCACTGAGGATCAACTGATAAAAGCAGTGTTGTAGCTGAGTGAGCTGTTGCCAAAGGCCTAATATGTGATACCAAGTCTACAGGAACTACTGTTGGATATGCATGTCATCATGGTAAATCTTCTCAATAAGCCATGAAAAACTGTAGTATTCTTACTACCTCAATCTGATATAAGAGGGGGGCTGTATGTATATCATTGAGATAGGGATGGTCATGTGACCCCCCCCTTTGACTTTTCCACTTAGTATAGGAGTTTTAAGACCATTTCCCAATGGCATTGTGCTTTAGGGTGCCCTTGTAAATCACTTTGCTATATCAGATTGAGAATGATAGTGATTAGTGGTGATTTCCGTCAAACTGAGCATTAAAATAGGAGAATAGATGATGGAGGTTGTAAGTGTACCTTGGACCAAGACTGGTCTGCAAAGTGGGGGTAGAGAGCACTGAATCTCTTCTTCCTGAAGTTCATAGTTGCTATAGAATGCTGAACAGTTGTTAGTGGACGCTCCAATGCACCCAATTATTCCATTCAGGTTCATGGTGGAAGGATATAAGTTGTCGTCTGCATATTGAGGATCATCAAAATATTGGATACAGGGTTGATTCCAAGGTCATGACAATGTGAATCAAATGATGAGTATTTAAATGGAAAACAGAAGCCATTTGTGATATAACATGTAGATCATTGGAACTCGTAATTGATGAAGTACTCAGTCCCAAAAAATCAAAACTATTGAGAGGACAAAACTAATCCAATTAAGGTCTAATAACGATGAGGGAACTGGAATGCCCATTTTGTTGTCTATAAATTGAGTTAGTGAAGTTGACTTCTCCTCTGCTACCTGCAAAGTAGTCGGAAAAGAATGCTGATGATGATGTTGGTCCACTACACTTACAGCTCTTATGAGTCAGATGATGTTACTTCTAACATGGCACTAAGAAGAGTCTCTTGGAAGGCCACAGACTTGAGGACAAGTGAAAAGACTTCCCTTGAAAAGGGAGAACCCAAAATCAGCATCAAATGCTGGAAGTGTTGTTTTTTTTTTGAGGTACTACTGCAGGTAAGACTGATCCATGAGGTAGTCTATATAAAGTGTATGTCTTCCTGGCAGCACTATGTGGTTAGACTAATCCATGAGCACTATGTGGTTAGACTAATCCATGAGCACTATGTGGTTAGACCAATCCATGAGCACTATGTGGTTAGACTGACTCATGAGAGTGCCTGTACAGAATGGGCATTATCTGAAGGAAGTGCCTAGCAGCACTATGTCGTTAGACTATTACATGTATAACTGTTTCATCAAGTGGGTTCAGCATTGGTATAACAGCACTAAAATTGTCATTATAGGTGAGAAAACCTTGATAGCACTATTGGAGTCATAGAGCTGGAAAAGTTTGTTTTCTAGTGGTGTATGATCAATTGTGGTCATGGCCCATTACACTCAGTTAGATGGCCAAGTGAAGGAACATGGCCATCTTGGCAGACATTACATAATCCAATTTATGAAGCTGGGCCGGGTTACCAGGTGTTTAATTCCACAATTGCTGCTGCTCTACTTCTCACTACCTATGAATGATGTGGTGCAATACATTTTTTCACACTGTAAGCTACTGACTTCTATTCATACTAGTCAAGTCTGACAAAGTGGTTGTCAAACAGGCCTCACCCATGGTCTAAATCCGAAAGACAAAACAAAGAAGACCCTATATACATTATTGTAGACAGGCTTTAAATTTGTAAGAAATCATGCATAATTACTCATTATGACAAACATTTGAAGAGGGGTGCACATGAACTGTATAGGTAGAAAATTATCCCCTGTATAAATAATTATAAGAGGGGTGCACATGAACTGTATAGGTAGAAAATTATCCCCTGTATAAATAATTATAAGAGGTCACTAAATAAACAAATCAAGTTGCAAATAACCTGACGGCATGTGAATTTGACTGCCTGTCCAGGTAGAAGTAGTCTCATTTATAGTATTTATATGGACCAACTGGGAAAAAAAATCAATCATAGTAACAGCCATACCATAACAATCATAATAACCCACAGGAAGGCTAATTGTTTATATGCCTCACTTATTAACACTGCATGAGCTGGATGATCCTGAGTAAACCATGTACAGAAAGCAGACCTGTATGTATCTGGCCAGAGAGGACGCTATACCATAATATAAACAAGTTTTCTATATTACACACAAATGCCTGCACATAAAAAAAGAAACAAAACACCATACAATGTAGGTGCTACATATCCATTATAAGACAATTTACCTGTAGAAATGGGCACATGTTCTAAACAGGTAAAATTAACAATGTGCTAGCAGATGGTGTAATGCAGGCAATGAAGCATCAATATAAATCATTTCAAAATACAACCTGTAGAATGGCTCTTAATAATAGCCTTCACAGGAAAATCAATGAAGCTTATTACCAAAATGCTTAATGCATTAGTATAGAAAACTTACCTATGTGTATCTGGTTGAAGCTGAAATTATTCACCTGTTAAGAGTCTTCTATTGCCCACTAGAGACATGCATGCATATATAAATTAAAATTTTAGCCAGAATTAGTGTGAAGTCACACAGGCTACTGGTGCAAGTATGTAAATAGTAACAAGTGGTGGCAACATGCTTTAATGTAAAGGCAGCACATTGTTATCGTAGGAAGAGAGAAAAGCTGGAAATGTAGAATGATTATACTTCCCTTCGCAGTGAAGACTCCTCCAACTTGTAAAGAAGGAGTTCTAAAACCTTGGTAGAGGGCTTTACGAGGTCCCTCTTGATAAAAGCATGCTACTTAGCAATAGTGAAAGTAGCAACTGGCATATTCATGGAAATTGGTGCCAAACCCTGTACCAAGGGGAGATCAATCTGCCTGATTGCCACCTAGGTAATGACTTTTAGCATTTTAGCTCAAAGTTTTTAATATGGGATGGATTGATTTGCAAGGTAGTAGTAGTTTTCCTAATGAATTATGATTATGATAAAGAAGAAACAATGTGAAAGGATTAAAATCCTCTGTGTGAATGTGAATTTTTCATAACCCACGAGGCATGTACTGTAAATATAAATAAAATTAATTAAATAGCACAGTTACAAATAAATTATGCAAAGTAAAAACAAAACTCTCTGTAGGCTTTTAACACTAGGAGTCTGGACTCACTCAGTCTTCAGAAATTGGGAGTCACAAATTCTATAGTGGGCGTAAAATCAGTACATTCAAAGCAAATTGATAAGACTTGGAAATTACAAGTCTTACTACTATGATGTATCAAATCTATGAATTATTGCTATTTTTTGGCTTCATTTAAATTTTTTAAAAATTTTCTTCACTTTTTTAGTAAGAAAATTATTTCTCTTCATGCAATTACCTCTCTTGACAACATGGGTTTCATTCTTATTACCTGTGAAGAGAAATTTGCGTGCACTGGATTGACAGTTACAGAAAACTGATGGTCCTGTGTTATTAAATGAATAGTCTTAGAACATCATATTCATTTATTATTTCCAAGTCTGAAGGTCCAAAAATGCACTAGAAACAGAGAGCTTTGTACAAACATTATCTTCTTAGAGTGCATCACAGTATCATGTGACTTAAATTACTTTTATTTCTGCCATATTCCAGGTTCCAACCCATACACTGACTTTCTTCTCTGGAAAGTATCTCACTAATTCAGCTTCACTGCACAGTGTGGCATATATTGTTCCTGGCTTCATCCTAGATAAAAATGATAATAATAAAAAAAAGAAAAGAAAATATTCAACTGGGAAGGCATCTTTAATTTCTAAAATGTCAAGTTAATCATTTTCAAATGTTTCAAGAAAATATATTTGATAATGTTAATACATAAGTACACTTAAAAGCAATGTTCTCAAGAAATTATCAAGCTGATGGCTTCCTGAGCACATCTGTCCACTGTGTGTATGAACAGAGATGTCGGAAACACTTAATTATGCATATCTGGATGAAATTTATTTTATTTGCAATGCAGAAAAACACCCACTGGAGTCTTCTGCAAGCACTTTTTTGTTGCAAACAGGAAAGTTTTGTGGCAGAATAAATATGTTCTAATCACTATAAAAACTGAAGCAATGCTTTTATTTTAGTTTGTTGCTGACTTCATTGATTAAAGGTCCCTGGCTTGCTTTGATGAAGGTGCATGTGTTATTGAATGTGCCGCTAAAGGCTCCCTTTGAAGGAACAAACAAATACCATTTGTTATTGCTGCTGCAACATCATTTAATTGTATAACATTAAGACAATTTTTTTTAAATAATTTCCTTTGTATATCAGTACTTCAGAGGTAATCACTTTTTATTGAAGTTGTAGCAAAACTATTTTTTTTTAAATTGCTGTTGTGTGGTTGATTGTAGTCATTTCACATTCCTTCCCTCAAAGGTGGTCAATTGTTGCTATTCAGTTGAATGGCTATTTTGATTATATTACAGCATACAGTATCAAGGCCAGATATCAGCATAAGCGGATTATAATATAACAATGCATTGTTAGGGTGGTTTGTCATTATGAAATAAGGATTTGTTTATGCAACAATAGATGCCAGTGCATTTTTATAATCATGTTTGTGGCTTCCTGTCATGGTGCCTTTTAATTTCTCCACTCCAAATTCAAGACTGTATATACAGTTTTTATCAGCCAAAATGTTGTCACCAAAAATGTTGCCAATAAGAAAAACAAAATTGCAATTTGCAACACTGGCGAAGCCCAACACGATCAGTTATTGATTTCATTTCTGATTGTTGCCTTATAAATATTGACTGTGAATTTGAAATCAAGAGACTTGGACAAAATTACGTTTGCAAATTTAGACAAGTTGTTTTGGTGTTAATGAAAAAGGGATGAAGATTTCCATGAGATTCAGATGTATACTAAAGTTGCTATAACTGATAGTTTGGATGCGATAGTAGCCAAGTGAAAGAAAGTATGTGATGACTGGCTTAGTGGGGACTGCAACAATTGCTGGTGGAACTCCTATTTTTACTAAATTAGGGGTCCTAGACTCCTAGTTTTAAAATCTTAGCAAGACCTCTGCATGAAAGTTGGTTTTAAGACCTTGCACAGCAACCCTGTTCTGAATATTTAATTTTCAACACCAACTGGGCCTCATACCAAAATTTATGTTTCCCTGTGTTTGCATTAACTGTGTTTTTCTTTCTCCATCTATCCACATCTTTTTATTTGTTTCAAACATTAACAAATCAATGACAACAACTCAAAAGTTGGAAAATAAGAGGGAGAAAAGCAGGATTGAATGAATTATTGGGGCCATCTATTTTGAATCTTATTTGATATGATCTCGGACTTTGCAATCTTCTCAGTCAAAACATCAAAGTACTGATTTAGGTCCAAATATAATCTACAGTATTCATTGCTATAAATAGATTCCTCATTTAAGGAAAAGCTATAAAATGTGTCCATAGGACATTTATCCAAGACCCACTTGGAAATTCCAAACAAGAATTAGCTATAACTTCAAACAATCAAGAGCCATAACTCCAAGCAAACATTAGAGACAGTACTCACTAAATATGTTCAACTAAAATTTCTAATTGTCATAAATCAATCAAGTGTTCTGCAAAAATCAATCAAGTGTTCTGCAATGGGACTGGATATAAAGAGTCACTTGATAATGATGAATAATATTTTTTAATAATCTGAGGGCAATTTCATGTACATGTAATTTTAAGTGAAGCTTTATCTATTGCATAGCCTTAATAAGACCCACCCACCCACTTACCTCCATGATTTCAGCCTAAAATTTGCAAACTCAGATTAAAATTGCCCATTAGAAGTAAAATCAGTATAACTGCACAGTCATCCCTGCCAAAGAATAAATATTGCACTCACAAGCCAATTTTTAGAAAATATGGCATTTTGCTTTGACCAACTGTCATTAAAGGTCAGGGTCATATGATGGCATGAGATGACACTAAAAATGGACACAATATTGCTTTTAAACAATTGAAAGCTAGAACAATGAATGCTATAACACCTGCCATAAGCAAGGATAATGTTAAAAAAGGAAGAGCCTGGTTTAAATAGCATCAACCAGATTTTGTAATTTGAAAATAATCATAACAAGCTCCAAGAGAGTTAACAAAGTCAGAAGGACCTTGATCATTTAATCCTTATAATAACAATTTACTTTCTTTCTGGCAGCAGATTTCATCAACAAAGGAATCATTTTTAGGTAGCTTGAAGGTTTATTTCATTAGCCTCTTCAGTGTGATAGAATACATAGACCCATCTTCGCTGGCCTCGAGTCGTTGATTCTTTATACAGTAATAAAGAGTAGATTGCCAGAATGGGTCATGCCATTGATCTAGGAGCTTGTTATGATTGTTATAAATTTATATTAGTAAAGTGAAACCGGTCACACATTCTAAGTGTTGGTGTTGTTTTTTTTATAAATTATATATATATATATATATATATATATATATATATATATATATATATATATATATATATATATACACACACACACATATATACAAAGAGTCACACAACCATTTAAAAAAATGTGTATTTCTAGTCGGCGGACTATTTCTTTTTTTCATTGCCAATCATAGCTCACCTTCCCCCAAACCTCAAAATTTTTAACAAATTTTTAAAAATCATTTGTGCATCAAACTGAACTGGTTTTTTCCAATACTTGATGTGCTTAGTACATTATATATATAATAAGCATTAAAATATAAAGTTAAAAGTAAATTTAATTTTTTTAATATAAATTTTACAAATCAGAAATTCCTAAAATTGATTTGTGCACCTGATTTAGCTGTTTTACCCCAGTACTTAAAGTGCTAAATAGAATATATATGTACCTAATTTTTTAAACAGCAATAGAAAATGCACTTTATTTTGTTGTGTTTTTTCCCAAACAGCTAAACAAATGAAATTGCATCTAAAATGAAAAAAAAAATATGTGCATGCATTCATAAAGCCAATAATATCTATTCATCGAGAGTATTTGTATACACATGAGTTACTTGCCAAAGTGCGATTTTCATTTTCTCTCAATAGTACATAAAAACACTTTTGGACAAGTATATTTTTATGTGGGACAAGTATATTTTTAGCTTCTTTAAAGCTACTTTCCCTTTGCCTCTACATAAAAAACATGCTCTAGATTGATGGCTATGTTCCACTATACCAGTGTATTAAAATACACTGTACTACTTCTGGAATAAAATCAGCCATGAGCCTGTTGGTAATGCTACTAGCAACTGATGGCTGACATAGCACATAAACTGATTCCAACCGATTTATCAATTGCATTATTTTATAAGTTTAACTCTTTAAACATTTACCTGTCTCTAGCTTCCTTGATTAAAAGAGAATGACTGGCATTTCCTGATGAGAAAGATCTGTGTGACATAGTTTCTGCATTTGATAGAGGAAAAGATCCCCCTGAAAAAGTCCTGCTGAACTGTTTCAAATCAACAGGTGTATATGTTGAATCTGCTTTATATGCTGTCCTTAGAGAAGTGGATTTCACATCATGTGGTAAGGGAGGTGGTGGATTTTTGGGGTTAATTGGTGCCAATCGTCCAGGGCTAGGTGGTTTGTCAAGTAAATATTTGTCTATTCCTTTGGAAGCAGATATCTCAAGGTCTAATGTGTTTTCATTTTGTAAAGCTTTCTGATAACTATCTGAAATAGCTTTTAAATCTGAAGCTGATCCTAGGGTATCAATATCAGACTTTTGATGGTTTTTTTCACTTTCTGGCACTAGTTTTTGGAGAAAATCTTTCACTCCTGCTGATTCAACACTTGCAATGTCCTCTTTTTTATGCATTTTTCCATTAATACTTGTTTCCATGCTTTCCACATCAGATCTGTTATGATCAGTTTTTAAAAATCTTTGTGATGAAACCTTTTGTGATTCTTTCTTAACCTTATCATTACCCACAGATGCAACCTTTTTAGAACTCTGCACTGTTTCCTCTGATACCTGTCTTTTTGAGTCAACATCTGCTTCTTCACCTGATGAATTTGGATCCCGGATCCGCTTTTCTCCTTTGGAAAACCTTCTTCCTGACCTTGGAGTTGAAGGGGGTTTGGGTGTGAACGGGGAGTTAATCATAGATTCCACACAGTCCTGTTTTTCAGGAGCCATTTTCAGAGCCCGGAACCTGTGAAGAGTAGCATCAGATGGGATTCTTCCACTAATATATTCGCCACCGTTGGATTCATTTTCCTCTAGGTCTATGTCCATTGGCAGTGGAGGTGGGATATAGTCACTCTGCCCTTCATTTACACCAAGTGATTCCAATCCAAAAGACTTCTTTGTGGAATTTTCTCCACTTTTACTTGATTCCTCATGAGAAATTATTTTTTCTTTTGCAGAATTTCTTGTTCTTGGTTTTGCCTTCGGTGGATTATCTCTTTTTGGAGCTCTGAGTGAACCACCTGAAAATGTGTCATCACTTTCTTTATTTAAATCTTTTACATCAAGATTTGTTTTCTGAGTTCTATTTAAGTCTTCTGATTTATCTGATTTTTTTATTTCATTTAACTTCTCATTTTCTGGTACGTTTTGATTTTGCAAGGATGCTGTTGATCCAAACTCACTGCCACTATCTGACCTTTTCTTTCTTTCTGCAAGTTTGGCTACAGCACTTTTCTTCTTTTTAGCTTTGGTCAATGTCTTTGGTGTGCTTTGCACCACCGTGTCATTTGGTGATGTTTCAACCTCCATGTTTCTACATTATGAAATTATAACACACTCTGCCTCTTAAAAATATTTACTAATGAAATGTGTCTGTTTGCAAGTTTTCATAGTAAGGAGAAGCGGTCCACGATTTCATAAATTGACGCAAATGCTCTCAACCATATTATTTTTATGTATGATCGTTTTAAAGAACAAAACTCCTCCAAAAAAAAATAGATGAAGCTCTTGGTCGCACATGTCAGTGATCTACTCTTCAAGTGCACTCAACTTGTACCAACCTTCATCCAAGACTAATAACATGCTCTTGCACGATGAATATTGTTATTTATTTACTATACTAATATTGCCTATTGAAAATGTTATCGTGAATGTATTTTTGGCACAATATGGACATAAGAAACATTTAACATTAGACTGTTTAGTGAATATATTGGATTGATTGCAGAAACTTCTCGGGTATAAGTTCGATTGTTTGGGTGTTTCTATCCACCATGATGGTATTTACAGTGGTTTGCGCATGCGAATATCGCAAGACAATCTGGCTTGTCGAAATAAATATAGGTATTAAATAATTTTCGTTTAAATAAATTTGACACCTCTCAAACTAATGTTTAATTATTCATGTGATATTTATATTTTAAAGCTTATAGTTATTGTCGCAAAATGGTTTTGATTAGGTCTTACTGGATAGTTTCGTATTTTGACACCTAATTTTTAAGGTAGAAGACATGAGTCTGATTATCACAATCCTAGCATTTATATATTCACACACAAGCTATAACTGTAATATGGTTTACATTTACTTTGAGTTAGGCTTGTAAATGGGTTGTCTTGTTGGAGACTGCCTGAGTCAGACTAGCACTGGAGATCAAATGCGCAACTTGGGCTGCAAATGTGCATCCAACTTGGCTTACGTATTTACATGTGTCTGCTTCAGAGGTAAATATCTAAAAATCTACATGTTTGAGAGGTGATGAAAAGCATGTTAATTTGTTATAGTAGTAGTGAACTTTCAAGATCAATAAGGTATTACTGAGTCTGTTAGCCTGCTTCTCACAGGAACAGGTTGAAAATAGCTGTTTTCTGTCAAAAATGAATGTAAAAGAGATGGGTTGGTGGTAGTATAGGTTTAGTATCAAAACCACCAGTTGCATAACAATTAACCTGAATACCTTAGTCAAAACCTTACAAGCATCCTTTCAACAAAAATTATTAGTTAGTTTTTATTTGTATCTTTATTGTAAAATTATGATCATTTTTCTGCAATAGGTCATTGTCGGATGAAAATTTGCCAAAACAACTGTCCGGTGAGACCTTAGTCTCGACGGAACAATGTTCGGTTATTTCCGTCAGAAAAAAAAAAAAAACACTACAAACGCCGATAATTCTCTGCAACTAGTTCGCATTTAATGTATGCTTCTTCAGGCACAAAATGTTTTGAAAGAAACTGATGACGTCTTTATATTTAAAAATATCGAAAAGATATACGAGTCTCTAATGAAAATTAAATCAGTAAGATAAAAAGAGCCAAACAGTCATACATATAATTATATTTTTTATATAAAGGATACAAAAATTTATCAATTTAAAAAACTAAAAATATTGTATGCAATTTTATATAGTGCATTGGTATTAAGGCCATTATGATACAAAGTATCTAACTTATCAATCCAATAAGTTTTTTTTATGAGTTTTCATGTCTCCATGCACAGTATTTTATGGACATGAAAGAAAAATCAAGAGCATTAATTGGTATTAAAATGTGTTGAAATATTAGAGGAAAACTAAAGATCTCTAATAAATTTTGTATGAAAGCAATGATTATTCATTGTTTCCGCCACCATAATGTTTTATGTCAACGAAAGTAGTTCAGAATATAGTTTTCAATGGCAACCAGACGACGCTTTAATTTTATTAAGGGGAAGAGAAGATCGACCGATTGGAACAGGTTGTAGTCTGATTCCCTGACAGTTATCAAATCCGCTACTGTTTAGTTCAACATAATAATGCCTTGGATTAGTCTAGTCCCCCCCTCCCATAGTTCTTCAGTGACTTACGCATCATTCTGGGGCCAAGAGTAACGATTGGAGGTCGGTCAGGGAACCAGACTAATTAGGTCATTTGCCATTTGGAGTCTTTTCGACTATTTTTGCCAGACAAAATGTATACTCAATATCATTGCTGGACCTTGAAGTTGCAAATGGAACGTTGCCAATTTTTTTAATGTCTGGGTAATTGAGAACACATTTGCAACTTCTAGTCCGGTCCCCTGATTAATATACTCCCTTCATTGCACTCCGCTATACTATTCGGAATATCCTTGTCTCTTTCAGATTATGAGTCAAATAACTTCGACTTTCTGAAATAGACTGCAGAGCTATGGGAAACAATGCTCGGTCTTTTCCGTCAAGTGAAAAATTTGAATTTTTTTAAAAGTCGATACACCAGTCCATTACTCGTTACATGCAGGATGATTGGCCAATCAGACTGAAGGCGCACACGACGATGTCTAGTTTGTTAATAAGTCGCCAGCTCAGTCTAAGTAACTTAAAAATGTGCTTGCCAACGTTGTTTACATATTTGACATTGGAATACGCGGCAGTGTGAAATACTAATAGAAACTTGCCAGATGTGTAATTTCACTAATGGCAGTGACGGTAAGAGAAGACGGTATGTCTGCCGATTCAAATAATAATAAAAAGGATTCTAGTCATGAATACAATTTGTACTTGGATCGCCAATTGCAAAATAAATTGTTACTGGCAGACGAAGCCCTTGATCAAGATCAAAATTATAATAGTGTTAAAATTGGGAATAACTTCACGGTAGCAAATAATTGCAATGGAAAAAGTAACAAAAATGTAGACTTTAACGATGGTATATCAGGGTGGATTTCGGATCAGAAAGTGCCTCCAAGGAAAGTGGATAAAGAATCGAAACCTTCCAATAAGGACAATTTTATTTATCCATGGAGAGACTCCAGAAGACAACAAGAGAACTTTGTTTTCCAACATTACGCTGATATTAGAAAATATATTGAACAGTACAGATCACAGAACTGTTGTCATATTACGACTTCATATAACCCCTCTGGAGAATCGAGGAGGCTTGCTTTCCAGGTACAAAAAATCATGTGCATACGTTTGAATTATGCTTTTCCCACATTTAGTGTTTTGTGTACCTGATGAAAAATTAATTATATAAATTAAGAGTTTTAATTGCTTTCATTTTAGAATGCAGCTTTTATCCAAACACTTCATTTTAAAAATAAATGTTGGGAAACCTTTTAGCAATTGTAGTTTATTATGAAATTTGTAATTTCTTTATGTACACATGATTTTGTTATTTAGAATGATTGTGTTATAATTTCACTCAGTGGAGTCGCTCTAAATGTTTTAAGTTGTTAAAAATATTGTAACATTACTAGTAGATATTTTACACAAACAGATAGCAAGATATATGTATTTAAACGTCCATACATTTTCTTTATTTTTATGCATGATAGCTTTTTTTTTCTTCCAAAACAAATTGTATATTACATTTGCTAAAGTATACTTTCATTGACATACTCCATTTAGGAATCTTCAACATATTCATTTTATGTACTCATTTTGGAATCAAAGTATTCATTGATACACTACATTTAGAAATCAAAGTATTCATTGATATACTACATTTAGAAATCAAAGAATTAATTGATATACTACATTTAGAAATTAAAGTATTCATTGATATACTACATTTAGAAATCAACATATTAATTGATGTACTCCATTTAGAAATCAAAGTATTTATGTACTCCATTTAGGAATCCATATATTAATTGATTTGCTCCATTTAGGAATCAAAGTGTTTATTTTATGTACTCCATTTAGGAATAAATGTATTAATTGATGTGCTCCATTTAGGAATCATAGTATTCCTTGTATGTATTCTATTTAGGTATCAGTGTATTTATTGATGTACTCCATTTAGTAATTGAATTATTCATTGATATACTAAAGTTAGGAATCAAAGTATTCATCTACATACTCCATTTAGGAATCAGCATATTAATTGATGTGCTCCATTTAGGAGTTAAAGTATTAATTGATATACTAAATTTAGGAATCTTCAGAGAATTATTTTATGTACTGCATTTAGGAATCAAAGTATCAGTTGATGTACTCAATTTAGGATTCAAAGTATTCATTGACATACTCCATTTAGGAATGTTCAGATTCAGAGTATTTATTTTGTTTAGCCCATTTAGGAATCAATGTATTTATTGATTTGCTTCATTTAGGATTTTTTTTTAAGTATTCATTGATGTTCTCAATTTAGGAATCAAGGTATTCATTGATATACTCCATTTAGAAATCAACATATTTATTGATGTGCTCCATTTAGGAATTGAAGTAGTTATTGATATATTCTGTTTAGGAATTTTCAAAGTATTCATTTTATGGACTCCATTTAAAAATAGGAATCAAAGTATCCACTGATGTATTCCATTTTGGAATCAAAGTATTCATTGATATTCTCTATTTAGGAATTTTCTAAGTATTCATTTTATGTGCTCCATTTAAAAGTCAAAGTATTCATTGATATACTCCATTTAGGAATCAATGTATTTATTTTATGTACTCTATTTTGGAATCAGCATATTAGTTGATGTACTCCGTTTAGGACTCAGAATATTGATATACTATATTGTATGTAAATAAACTGACAATAAAACACTTAACTGACAATAAAACACTTCATAAACAATTGTAAATGAATTAAAATTACTGAAAATAGTTTAAATTTTTAATCATTTAATGCAGTATTGCCAGAATAGTGCCCCTTCTTTTAAGCATGGTTAATTTTTTTTATGATGGCTCATTTCATAAATATAAATTAAGGAACAGGGACAAGTTTTTGTATGTTCCATGAATGTTCAGAATGTTAGAACTTGTGGAAATACTTATTTCAGTCAGTATAGTCATGTAATCAAAAGCACACATTATTAGTCTTGGTAACTGTTATGAGTCTGTGATCTTAAAACAAATAACAGAAAAGACTGAAGACAACAAGCTTTGTAAAATTTAACAAATAATTTATTTTACTAAAATACAAAATGAAAAATGAAAAAAAAAATTACAGTATTGCAAATTAAATTTAAAAAATAATCGAAGAATTAAATACAAGTCCTAGTAATAAAAATCCTGAATATAACTCAGTTCAGGTCCCAAGGTCCAAAATTGAAGGTAAAGACATGTCTATTATAGCCTATGAAGTACTGATGTATCAACAGTCCCTTGTTGAATTATAGAAATATTTTTCCAGATCTGAATTCAATATAAATTCCAATGAATGTCTTGGTCCAAGAATTTTATCAGAGTACTTTTGTATTTCCAGAGAAAATAATCATAAGAACACAATAATTTGAAGAAAATAAAATTCAGCCTAAACTGGCCACAGCATAATGCAACTTAAAATGCTTGATGTTAAAGCATGACTGGTAAAAATCCTCAGTCACAAGAAAATATAGTTCTCTGCCTGACCCCAGGTCACAATTAGCATTTTCTAAAACCAACCATTACCTAATGGAGAATAACCTTTTTGAATGACCTAATGAGCCTTGTTTATTTGCAACACAAAAGCATATAGATTTCACTTAGGAACCTCCAAAACTGGGACCCAAATAAACATATTTACTTATTTTTGTTTACCTGAATAATAATTTTGTTCCTAAGCTCATTCACATAGAGAATAGTGAAGCTCTTATTAGTTGTTTACATAAATGAAATACAAGGAAAGTGGATAAAGACAAATTCTTAAATGATTTATTCTTGTAATCTTGATAATCATTTGACAAATTCATGTCTTGATGATTAATACTCAGTTCAGTGTCATAAGTTTGCTTTGACAAAATACTCCCCAATAATTTTGAAAAACAAAAGTTCCAAAGCAGTTATATTTTTATTAAATTGTTTAGCACTGCAAGTACTGTGGCATGGTAGAAAAATAATAATATGCATGTACCATTAAAGATATTATTTGTGTTATGTTATCTGCCCTTTGACCCAAAGGGCAATAGAGAATAGGGAAAGAGGTATAGAATCGGTTGTAAAGTTAGTTGTGGTGCCCCAATAACATCCTGTGTTACAGGATTGATGATGATGATGTTATCAGCCTCAGAATAGATTAGCTTCATGCTAATTCTCAGAATTAACGTGGATTATCACATTGCAATCAAAATCATATATCTCTTGTGTATGTGAACTAAGGACTATGATAATCAGAGGTAACATAGATATCCACATTATCTCTGATTGAAAACATGTATACCTCTTGTATGTATTGTAGGGACAATGATAATCAGATGTAACTTGGATTATCACAGTATGTCTAGGATCAAAAGCATGTATCCTTCATGTATGTTTTGTAGTGCCTATTCAAATATAACTGCATTGCTTGGGGCAATGGATTAATGATAAGTTTTTTTCTTTTACACATTTAATTTCATATGAAATCTTATAGTTTTACTCCTTGACCCTCTCTGTACCTTATGATTGACCCTGGCTTATAAATGATAATAGTTGACTCCACAGAAGCATTCACTGAAGATCCTTTCAGACAAATGATGAGGCAACTAAGGGTCTAATTATGTTAACTGCAGACATTTGTCTAACTCTAGCATACATTCTAACATGCACAAAACTTAAAATCTATAATCAAATTATAGCTATATATCCACTCTCCATTCACAGTCCTAGGAAAGATTTCATGTGTATTGGAATTTTTGAAAGTGATATGTCATGTGGGAAACTACTTGTAAAATATGTCCTTATGAGCTATATCATTCCAAATTACACAGTAACTTCTTAGCTATGCACTTTACACCTACTTAGAGAGCTACTGATTTTTGCAATAAATGGTCACAATTCTAAATGTTTGGCTGTAAAAGAAAACTTGCTGTTAGTGATATATTTCAAGACTACAAACACATTCCTGCCAATAATTGTTTTTGTTTCAACTGCATGACAAACTGAACTGTTGAAGTAACACCCCCCACTGGTCTAGTAACAAAATGTGTAACAGGGAATACTGCTACTAAATTTGACACTAAATACAGAAGAACCAAATAATAAATAATTTTACCAAGAAAATCACATAGAAATGTATCTTCTCATTTAATAGATGACTATAATAACACCTGAAATAATTAAATCTAGTGTCATACAGTATACAGATATGAAGGACAATGGTGGACCACTGCAGCTAAGAAGTACTTAGCTTTCTTATTGGATATTAATGGCCCTCATTTGAGAGATTGCCTTTTAAACCAAAGTAAAAAAAATATAATTTTAAAAAATGGTCTTTTTAAAAATACATTCTAATATCTAGATGTTACGCTATTGATCCAGTCTCTGAGCCAACAACTTGAGTAGTTACTAAATGTGACATAAAAACAAATCAGCTGGTTTTACAAAGTTAAATTGCTCATAATTACCTTTTTAGGTTGGAATTACATTAGATAATTAACATAAATTATTTGCTCAATATAACTTTAATTAGATATTTGACTTATGAGGTCATGGGATATCCTTTAAAGAAAAATTGATTGTTTTTGCTTTGATAAAAGGGGATTTTTTTAAAATTAGTTCTTCAGGGTATGTATGTATGTATGTATGTATGTATGTATGTATGTATGTATGTATGTATGTATGTATGTATGTATGTATGTATGTATGTATGTATGTATGTATGTATGTATGTATGTATGTATGTATGTATGTATGTATGTATGTATGTATGTATGTATGTATGTATGTATGTATGTATGTATGTATGTATGTATGTATGTATGTATGTATGTATGTATGTATGTATGTATAACTACTATGATGCTGTGAAATAAAGAAGTAACAAAGAAATAAAATTGTCAGATAGGAAAAATGACTGCCTTAAGAAAACATGACTGAAAAATACAGAGAAATCATCGTCTTTTGAACAGCAATATTCCTGTGTGGGAATGCATTTCTTTCTGTAAAATGACCATTGAATGGTAATTATTTACATATCAATACATGAAGTTAAATATATATATATATATGCAAAACAATAATAATTTTAAAAAATGCTATATAAATAACTTGCAGGTGAGTTGGGGTATGTGCAGTGCTTTGATATGCTCTTAATCTGGTCTTATATCTGCAAATAAAAGCTGTAAATACTTAGATTGGAGATAGCCTTGAGTTTGATATGCTTCTAATATGGGGGACAAAGCTGTTAAGCTTAAATTGGAGATTATAAAATGGGTATATTGCATCAGTTGCAAATGGGAATTATTAATATATCATGGAATTTTACATGATTATATATATATATATATATATATATATATATATATATATATATATATATATATAGTTGCAAACAAATCAATTGATGTGATTATGTTATGTGATGTGGTTATGATTTTTAATGTAGCTTTAACAATTTTTCAGTCATAGCGCTACAATATCTGCAGTATGGCATTTTATAGTGATGTTTAGCACTGGGGCATCATGAAGCAGACATGTAGCATGATGTCCCACCCAGTCACATTATCCTGACACCAGACTGACCAGTCCTAACACTAACCTCTTAATGCTGAGTGTCAAGCGAGGCAACTGTTATTACCATTTTTTAAAGTCTTTGGTATGACGTGACCGGAGATCAAACCCACGATCTTTCGCATCCGAGGTGGACGCTCTAACCAAAATTCAATTGACTTTTAACACACTTGCATATTTTTTCAATATCTGAGATTGATATTGAAAAAAAAAACAGTAAGTATTTGGGATATGTGGTGAAATATTAGTAATGGAAATATAATATTTTACTAATTGAAACATTTCTTCAAGTATGAATGTTTTTGTTATTTGAATATATAAATGAAATGTGTTGTCTTTCATAATAAGTGGTATTACAATAAAGTGGTCTTTCAAGCCTGATTTTACTATCTGTATATTTTAATAGTCAGGGCCACATTATCTAGAAAAATGTGCAAAATAGAAAGTTTGCACTTTTTCCCAGTAAAAAAATCAAGTAAAACTAGTGAAGAAAATAAGCCTGTCATGTTTGTAGAAAATTTGTTGTTCTGTTTTTGCATACAAAATTTCAGATTTCTTTTTCAGTGGGTATTGTAGCTATGTAAAAATATTATAGTGTAAACTTTCCAGTTGTGCATACATTTGCTTTGTAAACAGAGACACAGTCTAGTGGGTAACTAGTAAACTAAAATGCTTCAATATTATTAGTTCAAAGAAATGTACAAACAATGGACCTTTCTGGATCCAATATTTTTCTAAACTTCCCTTGTCACAAATTTACCATAGTTGGCAAAACTGGAAAGGTTTTCCATCATAGCTATTATTGTCTGTGTTTATGTAGGCATGTGGTGTATGTATGTACATAAGAAATTTCAAATGCATATTTGTATTACGTGGTAGATGATTTTTTGGCCATTGCAGCAGTTTTTCAATTTTAGGAATTTTTTAAAACTTTGCCAACTTCATTCTTTTTACAGAATAAAAGTCCAAACCATATGAGATTTTATTATACAATTTTCAAATTTTTATAATATGTTAACAATTTGGATTTTCTGCTTTAGAGCGGAGGTGGGGGGGCATACATGTTGTACAGTCAACAGGCACGTATTGCATTAAGTCAGTGTGGGCATACATGCTGTATAATCACAAATATTGTTGAGACTGATTTAATCCACATAGTTAAGTATCAACAATGCACTACTGTTCCATTGTTCTGATAAAATTCAATGAAGAATTTACACCTTTTTTCTGTTGATAAATTATATTTTTGTACCAATTTTGACCAAATGGACTTTTGTGTGATTGTCACGTAAGGAGCAGATATTAAGCCAAATACGGTATCAGAGTTCACTTTATATGCATAAGAAAAAAGATTTAAACCTGTATATTTTAAACATAAATGCCAATCAAAGAAGCTTTTCAACCAGTTTAATTGACTGTTGATCTGTCTCCAAACTAGTCCATTTTTCCGTTGACTTGAATCAATAATCAAATAAAATGGAAAATATTTCTTATTGTAATAAATTATTTCAGAAGAGGCATTTAAAGATAAAATCAGTGTGATATTAAACCAAGCCAGTACTTATTTGTAGACTGGTTTTAAGAATATTGAATCAAGGAGAGGATTACTTGATTTGGCTAGGTACTTTGACCTACTCAAATGATTATACTTGTAGGCCCCATGCTGCCAAAATGCCAATGCAGTTATAAACCTTGGGATTTTAATATTCACGCAAACATTAAAGTGTCCATAAGTTTTTATACAGCTTGCAATGTTGGCATTATTAATTGGTCCTGTCTTTCAGGGGTAGAAAAACCCAATGCTTGGGGCAACTAAAAATTAATGCCAGACAACTAGCTGTGATTGCCTTGTTATGAATCCAAAAATTATTATTAAAAAAGGATCATATTAAAGATTTTATTGAATTGTTTTATTGATACAGCAAAGTCGCCTAATTCAATGTTCTGTGTGTTGCTCTAACCAATGTAAAAGTATAAATGCACATACTTGTCATTCAACGAAAATTCCAACAGCAAAGTCTTTGGTACACAAGATTTTTTTGTCATCAAAGTCCTTTTTTATTTCATCCATTTCTGCAAAGTGAGTATCAATGAAATAAGACAAACTATCAGACAAAGTTCAAGAGTTTGTAAATGGTCTGGGTGAGTCCACATTAGTTAAGATTAAGACACCTGTAATTGACAGTCTGTTCCCAATAATCATTTTGATGAAAAGGCTAGTTAAATGTGCTTTGACACTACTTTTTGATAAGCATCACTAAACACTTTAAACCATCTGCAATGTTTTGGAGTACTTGCAGTTTATCATATATTGAATTTAGGAAAATAATGTCAAGATTTTGGGAATATCAAGCATGCGTTTTATAGGCATGAAAGGATAAATTATTTCCCATTCAAATGAATTGGACTAAGAACTACTGTGCCAAATGTTGTCAAAAATATTATTAGAAGAGAGATTCTTATGAGTCCAATGTTCTTCTTAGCTAATGCCACTGAACCATTATGTCTAATTATCACATCATCACATAATTGTATCAAAGGTTCATGGAGGTTGCACACAAGAAACTTGTTATTAAAATGACAAGGTTGATGGAATAATGCTGAATGTAGTGAATGTAGTATGTTGTGTTGCTTAAAGCTGAAATGAAAGAATGTGAGTGGAATGTGGGAATAATTTTATTTTTTCATTGTCTTGGCAAATTAGTAATGTGAAGTGGAGTTAAGGTTGGTAAATAAATAAAATAAATGTGAGTAATTCACTAAATACTGGAGAAAAGATGCTAAAATCTGTTCCTTGATTCCTTCTATAATGCAAGTCAGATGGGTCATGTATGCACATTTACTCATTTTAAATTAAATATAACTTGTTCTTTTAAAATTTATCACAAATTGAGTTTATGACATTGTCATGTAACCATTGTATCATATATCCACATTACTGATTGAAAAAGCTTTTCAAAAACTGCACAGCCAAGTTTAATCAAACCAGGCAGGAATGTTTCTCAGAACATGCTCTGTCCAAAGTTTGTTTTGGATGTCACTAGCAGCTTTGAAACCATCTGCGGTGGTACACAAACAATTATGTGGATTTCCTATATGAAAAACATCTTCAATTTCTTCAGAATAACCATGCCAGTTTTAGATTAAATTTGCAAGGAATGATTCATATGACATGTTGTACCAAGTTGGTGTCAATGGTGGCTTCCTTAGCAGCTGTATTACATGTACTTCCATAGCATCCAAGAGGTAGATATATTATCAACATCATCAGAACTGCTGTATCTGATTTTCAACAAATGTAGTAGGAATTTATATTAAAACATGTTCTGTCAAAAATGTTCGTGGGGTGGCTCCCCAAGCATTGGTGTGACTACTGTAGCACTGGGTGATGACAGTTCTCTAGCCCAACTCATCTGGAAAAATTTCATATACTTAGCTCATTTTGTTCATAACAGAACAAACATTCAGATGTTAATGCCATCGATTCTGCATCATCCTTGCTAGGCTTTTAGATCAAAATTGGAGTTATCACCCATCTTACAGGGCTAGTAGATCAAAATTGAAATGTTCACCCATCATCTTTGCAGGGCTAGTAGATCAAATTTGGAATTGTCACCCATCATCCTTGCTAGGATAGTAGATCAAAATTAAAATTGTCACCCATCATCCTTGCAGGGCTAGTAGATCAAATTTGGAATTGTCACCCATCATCCTTGCAGGGCTAGTAGATCAAAATTGGAATGGTCATGCCCTTAGCAACCAAGTGAAAACCTTTTTTTCAAATTTCTTTTGTTGACTGACTGGATGAACTTCACTGGAGTGTGTTTTAGAACAAGCAGTATAAAAATGTTGCACAGAGTGGATACCAATTTGCAGTTGTATGGTTTCTTTGGCAACCAAGTAGAAAATCTAGTATCAACTTCTCTTAGCCAGCTGATTCAGTTATAATTACATGTATAGGAACAATTCTTAGGACATGCTGTATTAGGTGATTATGGTGGCTTTGCTGTCACACTGTGGCTTCCAGACCTTCATTAGCAACCAAGAGAAAAACCTATTTTCCACTTCTAGCTTGAACATCTTAGATAATTTAAATTGTGCATGTGTTAGCATCTCATCACAATAATGACTATTTTGTGGCAGATTAAAGTTTTAAAAATGTAATTTTAATCAAACTTGAAGGGAATGTTTCACAGGACATGATCTATTAGCTTTTATTTGGAATGGTTACCCGAGCAATAGTATGGCTTGAATAGCAGCAAAGTGCAAAACCTATTTGTAACATCTCTTCAACAGCTGAGACTATTTTGATCCTACAGATTTATGTGGGCATGCTTACCCAGGTAACTATGTGGCTTCTATAGTAACCATGTTGACAACTGATTTTCAACTCCTCTACAAGAACAGAAACATTTTTGATCAAATTAAGTAAGAACAAGCAGTACATATTTTACATTATTGTATCCAAGATTGCTGACCAGATGATCACGTGACTTAGCCATTAGCTTGAAAACTTTTTTTTTCAATGACTTTGTCTCCAAAACTGCAAGACGATCAGCCAAATTTGATAGAGTGCTGTCATGAATAAATTTCAGGTTGATACAAAAACACATCAATACGCAAGCTAGTCCAGGTGAAATTACTCAGAGCAGAGATCTGGTTTAACAGATCATAAAATATCACTTGGTCTATTTTAGCAAATGGCTGAATTTATTAAAATGAGTATTTTTAGAGTACAAAAACATTTGCCTTGTTGGTTAGTTTTTAGTTCTACCATTCCTAGACAAGAAATATTTATATGATGCTTTATCATCTGCCATATATCCATCCATTAGCACAACTCTGTTGTTACTACTTCTCCTAATCTAAATAAAGAAAGCCATGAAACTTCACACACATTCATCCCATAATCAGACTGAAAATTATGATATCCAATATCTTGTTATTGCTACTTCTCCTGAATGGATGGTCATATCAACTTGGAGTTTTCACTATAATACTTATTACGGTCAGTTATAAATAAAAGTCTGATGTCCAAAATGGCTGTCACACTGGCCAGCCTGAAAATCTTGATATCACTACTCCTGAACAGAAGTCATATCATCATGGGACTTTCATATCATCATGGGACTTTCATCAGAAGACTTATTATGATGCCTAACTTGTTCTTATATCCAATATGGCCATTGAAACTTGTTACTTCTCTTTTTCCTGAATGAATGGCCATATTAATATCACTAAAAGAATTATTATGGTGTGTAGTTGCTTATAAATGAAAATGGGCCTGATCTGATTCCAATATGGCCACTACAGAAGTGTTGCACATTGTACATAAACTCAGAAGTTTCCCAGAAATTTTTGTTGTATATCAACCTGGGCCCATTTTTTCATCAGAAAAGAAAAAAATATGCCTTTAGCTTTTTATTAATGGATGCTCATTTATGTTTCTGTATGCACTAGCAAAGTTGTTATAGGTGAAAAAAAAACTTAAGATGGCAGTGAAAATGTAAAATAATGTACAGGTTCTGACAATGAAAACATTCAAGATTTATGGCCATGTTGCAATGTAAAGTGTTTGTTTGACCATTAGGACAACCTATTTTCAGTGTTAATGGTCAAAGTATTTGTTTGACCCTCAGGACAACCTATTTTCAGTGTTAAATGGTGAGGAAGATTTAATTTATTTTAAGGTTAAAATAATGACAAAAGAAACAAAATTTATGTAAATAAATAATTTATCATGTAATTAATAATCTATTACACTAGAAAGAATAGTAATTGAAAAAATACATATATTTATTATAATAAATGCTTGTGGATAATGAGTGTTTACTAAAGTTAAACAAGAGCAAGATCCAGAGTAGAAAATTTCATGGGGCAATTTAATCAGATATTCCAGCTATAAGATGTTAATGTTTTAATGAGTTACTTGAACACATGATAAAACTTATTGTAATAAATGTGTCCAAGGAAAATGTGACTGTTTTGTGCAGTTCATTCTATCTTGTGTGTAACACTGTCACAGTAGCCATCTTTAAAATGTTATGAACACTACTGCTGAATGGAAGGCATGTTGAACAGAACCAAGAGACTTCTTACGCTGTCTGTTTTAAATAAAAATTATGCTGATCAGATGGTCAATATGGCTACCCTCGTGGCAATCTTCAGAATCTTGTTATAGTTATTCCTCCTGAATGTATGTTCATGTCATCATTGGCTTTTCACTGAATAATTTCTTGTCATGGCTAGTTGGTCCTAAAATCAGTATGGTACCACTTTAATGTCCAGTATGGCAGCCATGATGGCCTTTGTGGAAATCTTGTTATTGGTGCCCTTCCTGATTGAAAAGTATTATTCTCATGGGGTTTCATCTAAAAGACTTGCTGGTCTAAATGAAAATGCTACAAGTCCAGTATACCATGAAAATATTGTTATCCTCCTCCTTATTATGTTGTCCAAATGGTGTCATGCAGACAGTCAATATACCTGCCACAGTGGCCATCTTGAAAATCTTTCTGTCACTTTTTCTCCTGAATTAATGATTACCTGAGCATTCGGTTTTCATTGACAGACTTCATATGATGTCTATTATTGTCTAGTTAGTCATTAATGAAAATTATGATGATCCAGCCTATCTTTATTGTTGCCACAATAGCCATCTTGAAAAATTTGTCACTGTTTCTAGACAAACGTTCATATCAACATTGTGCATTCACCAAAAGACTTCTTATGATGTATAGTTGGTACAAAATAGAAATGGTGCCAGTCAGATATAAAATATAGTCACCATGGCATTCATCTTGAAAATCATTTTATCATTGTGCCTTCAAAATGGAAACTCATCTCAACATGGGGTTCTCACCAAAGATTTCTTATAATGCCTTGTTGGTCCTGAATGAAACTGGTACCAAGCACCAAGCTGGAATCTTGTATATCCACCAAAACAGCTGATTTGAAAATGTTTGCTATCATTGAAGAATATCTAATATGGTTTAAAAATGTGGCACTTAAGAGAAAGAAATGGTCATAGCTTGAATTCCTGAAAATTCTTTTCTGCCATTAGAACATCAGTCCCATTAAGGGACTCTTGTTTCACGTAAGCAATGTCAGGCTTTCTTGTTTAAAAGAAAAAATAATTAAAAAGTTATGAGCAGCTACAGATAGCTGTTGGGTGTTTTACATTGAGAGAAATGAATGAACTATGTAAAAAGTTACAGTATTGTTATAGGCATTTACAAGCTTTTCACTGAAAAAAATTACCAAGAGAATATGCTGTAACATATAGTCTCTTTTCACAGATCTTTTGTTTTCACTTCTGCTTATATGTAAGTCAAGTCAGTCTCATTATAGCTACTATGATGTTAACAGTTGTCTTCAAAATTGATACACCCAAATGACATTCATAGATTGGCTCTAATGCATGACATAGTTTATATTTGTCAGATCTTGCAAAAGGAGATTATTTTAAACTATATAGCATGCACAAAATGCTTGCTCAAAGAAAATGTTAATAAAAGAAAACAATACTAGTATTAAAAATTATATGTACCATGTGGATTTCATGTTTTCACATTCTTGTTTGAGGGTACAAAAGTATAATACATTCATGTTTTAGGATACAAAGTGGAAAGACATTCATGTTTTAGATTAAAAGTAGAAAGACGTGTTTTGAAGATACAAAGTGGAAAGACATGTTTTAGGATACAAAGTGGAAAGACATTTCATGTTTTATGATACAAGTGGAAAGACATTCATGTTTTAGGATATGAAGTGAAAAGGCATGTTTATGGATACATAGTGGAAAGACATTCATGTTTCAGGGTACAAAGTGAAAAGATATGTTTTTATATAAAGTGAAAATACAGTCATGTTTAAGGGTACAAAGTGAAAAGATATGTTTTTATATAAAGTGAAAATACAGTCATGTTTGAGGGTACAAAGTGAAAAGATATGTTTTTATATAAAGTGAAAATAGTCATGTTTGAGGATACAAAGTGGAAAGGTATTTATGCATGAGGATACAAATTGGAAAGACATGTTTGAGGATTCAAAGTGGAAAGACATGTTTGAGGATTCAAAGTGGAAAGACATTTGGGCAAAATAGAGAGATTTAGGAAGAGCAAAAGAGCATGACTGTTCATTACTGAATAATATTCATAAGCACTGAATGCAAAATTAAAGTCTTTTATTCTTGTAAACAAAACTTGATGCATATAAATTTTAAAATATTTCATTGCTTTGACATTGCAATATGATATGTGATTTATGTAAATGGCTTCGTTTCATCTACTTTTTATAAACATGTATACATACATACATACATACATACATACATACATACATACATACATACATACATACATACATACATACATACATACATACATACATACATACATACATACATACATACATACATACATACATACATACATACATACTACATATATAATACATACATACATACATACATACATACATACATACATACATACATACATACATACATACATACATACATACATACATACATACACACACATACACACATACATACATACATTCATACATATATTCATACATACATACATACATACATACATACATACATACATACATACATACATACATACATACATACATACATGCATATATACATACATATATACATACATACATACATACATACACACACATGCACACATACATACATACATACATACATACATACATACATACATACATACATACATACATACATACATACATACATACACACACATACATACATACATTCATACATATATTCATACATACATACATACATACATACATACATACATACATACATACATACATACATACATACATACATACATACATACATACATACATACATACATACATACATACATACATGTGACTGTCTTTGACACAAGAACTACCATTTCCATTTAAATTGCCAGTATCTGATTTTCACATCCACTGTGGTATCATTTGGGATTGAAAGGTTAACGAGAATTAGTTTTAATGCACATTGCACAACATTATACATCTAGTTTATTTAATGATAATACTGATACAAATTTGTTAAAAGTGCTATATTTATCATTTAACATGTACACACTGAGACATTTTGCACATACACAGAGACATTTTGCATGTACACACTGAGACATTTTGCATGTACACATTGAAACATTTTGCATGTACACACTGAGACATTTTGCATGTACATATTGAAACATTTTGCATGTACACACTGAGACATTTTGCATGTACACATTGAAACATTTTGCATGTACACACTGAGACATTTTGCAAATACACATTGAGACATTTTGCATGTACACTTTGAGACATTTTGCATGTACACACTGAGACATTTTGCACATACCCATTGAAACATTTTACCATGTACACATTGAGACATTTTGCATGTACACATTGAAACAATTTGCATGTACACAGACATTTTTCACATACACATTAAGACATTTTACCATGTACACATTGAGACATTTTGCACTACACATTGAGACATTTTACCATGTACACACTTAGACTTTTGGCAGCTGTAGATATCACAATAAGATACCCCACTAATGTAATACCAAAAATAAGATATGGGTTTTGTTTACATTTTGTATATATGATGCTAAAGTAATACCAAAAATAAGATATGGGTTTTGTTTACATTTTGTATATTTGATGCTAATGTAATACCACAAATAAGACATGGGTTTTGTTTACATTTTGTATATATGATGCTAATGTAATACCACAAATAAGACATGGGTTTTGTTTACTTCTTGTATATATGATGCTAATGTAATACCAAAAATAAGATATGGGTTTTGTTTACATTTTGTATATTTGATGCTAATGTAATACCACAAATAAGACATGGGTTTTGTTTACTTCTTGTATATATGATGCTAATGTAATACCAAAAATAAGACATGGGTTTTGTTTACATTTTGTATATATGATGCTAATGTAATACCAAAAATAAGACATGGGTTTTGTTTACTTGTTGCATATGTGATGCTAATGTAATTTTAAAAATAATACATGGGTTTTGTTTACTTGTTATATATATAATGCTAATTAAATACCCAAAAAAAAGATATGGGTTTTGTTTACTTGTTGTATATGCAACACTACTAAAATACTACAAATAAGACATGGGTTTTGTTTACTTCTTGTATATGTGACGCTAATGTAATACCAAAAATAAAATGTGGGTTTTGTTTACTTGTTGCATATGCGACACTAACGAAATACCAAAAATAAAATATGGGCTTGTATACTCATTTATATGACTGGAAAATAAATATCATGGAATAATTAAATCTTGTTTCACAGACCTCATATGCTGTAGGGATTTTCTGATTTTATCTCATAATTTTTGTTTCAGCATTCAGCACCACCACAGCCATCACCTTATCAACAGAGTGTTTGGAATGGTCACACTACTCCACCAGCATCAACTGGAACACCAAACTCTTATCAGTATGCCCGACGTGAAAATACACTGACTGCCAATTTATCCACAAATGTTACGACACCCTGTACATGCATACGGTGTAACAAAACTGGTAATTATCATAAGCCAGGTTCTGCTAGTCAGGCACACAGATACAGATTAACATCTGTGTATAATTCAGTCTCAAATACTCAGAGTGACTCCCGTTCTGACATTCAAAGTGACTCAGAAAAGGGAGATCGATGTCAGACTCCTAGGATTAATTCAGGAATACATCCTTCATTTGGCAGAACTGCAGGAAGGGCCCCTGGGAAATCGGGATCCAGTAATTTTAAACCGTATCCGATACAGGCCTTAACTATGTAAGTATCTAGTGGAAGAGTTCTATTTAAAAAGTAAGGAACATACTTGGATATTTTATGTTTATTTTTGTCAGTTCTTCAGTGGAATCAAGTTGATATTCATCTCAGATTTTTGAATAGCAAATATATATAGATGATCATACAAAATTGCATTGAGTAACAATATCAAAAAGATTTCAAAATCTAAATATTCTTTGCATTTAATGTTGATTTATAAATAGTTAAAGTCTTTCATTATAACCAAGTTTTACTTTCATGATGTCCAGATTTAATATGGACTTGAAATTATTCATTTTAATTGTATTAATATATAGTAAATAAAGTATATTTACATTGCTTATTGTAAATAAATTGTATAATGAAATATTACAAATGGTAGTTGGCATACGTTTTTAGTTATAAAGCATCTTTGGGAGAAATGTTGTCAGGGTCCGTGCTTTGAGATATTTCAAAGTTGTTTTTACCACATAATCTGAAATCTCTGCAAGATACAGTTTTAAAATATCACTGAATGAAAGCAATATTCATGTAAATGGTCAAATTAGAATACAGTGAAAGTGGTTGACATGATTCAGTCATTGTAATTTTTTTGTTCCCTTAAGTCTCTCATTCAGGTTATGATGATCTATACTTAGTATTTTAATAAACAATGGCTGAGTGTGTGTAGTGATACATATGTTGATAATAAACAATGGCTGAGTGTGTGTAGTGATACATATGATGATAATAATAACAATGGCTGAGTGTGTGTAGTGATACATATGATGATAATAATAAACAATGGCTGAGTGTGTGTAGTGATACATATGATGATAATAATAAACAATGGCTGAGTGTGTGTAGTGATACATATGTTGATAATAAACAATGGCTGAGTGTGTGTAGTGATACATATGTGATAATAAACAATGGTTGAGAGTGTGTGTAGTGATACATATGATGATAATAATAAACAATGGCTGAGTGTGTGTAGTGATACATATGATGATAATAATAACAATGGTTGAGTGTGTGTAGTGATACATATGTGATAATAATAACAATGGTTGAGTGTGTGTAGTGATACATATGATAATAATAACAATGGTTGAGTGTGTGTAGTGATACATATGATGATAATAATAAACAATGGTTGAGTGTGTGTAGTGATACATATGTCACAATAAACAATGGCTGAGTGTGTGTACTGATACATATGTGTTAATAAACAATGGTTGAGTGTGTGTAGTGATAGATATAATGATAATAAACAATGGCTGATTGTGTAGTGATACATATGTGATAAAAAACAATGGTTGAGTGTGTGTAGTGATACATATGATGATAATAATTAACAATGGCTGAGTGTGTGTAGTGATACATATGTGATAATAAACAATGGTTGAGTGTGTGTAGTGATACATATGTGATAATAATAAACAATGGTTGAGTGTGTGTAGTGATACATATGATGATAATAAACAATGGTTGAGTGTGTGTAGTGATACATATGTGATAATAAACAATGGTTGAGTGTGTTTAGTGATGCATATGATGATAATAATAACAATGGTTGAGTGTGTGTAGTGATACATATGATGATAATAATAACAATGGTTGAGTGTGTGTAGTGATACATATGATAATAATAAACAATGGTTGCATGTGTGTAGTGATACATATGATGATAATAATAACAATGGTTGAGTGTGTGTAGTGATACATATGATGATAATAAACAATGGTTGAGTGTGTGTAGTGATACATATGATGATAATAATAACAATGGTTGAGTGTGTGTAGTGATACATATGATAATAATAAACAATGGTTGAGTGTGTGTAGTGATACATATGATGATAATAATAACAATGGTTGAGTGTGTGTAGTGATACATATGATAATAATAACAATGGTTGAGTGTGTGTAGTGATACATATGTGATAATAAACAATGGTTGAGTGTGTTTACTGATGCATATGATGATAATAATAACAATGGTTGAGTGTGTGTAGTGATACATATGATGATAATAATAAACAATGGCTGAGTGTGTGTAGTGATACATATGATGATAATAATAACAATGGTTGAGTGTGTGTAGTGATACATATGATAATAATAAACAATGGTTAAGTGTGTGTAGTGATACATATGATGATAATAATAACAATGGTTGAGTGTGTGTAGTGATACATATGATAATAATAAACAATGGTTGCGTGTGTGTGTAGTGATACATATGATGATAATAATTACAATGGTTGAGTGTGTGTTGTGATACATATGATGATAATAATAACAATGGTTGAGTGTGTGTAGTGATACATATGATGATAATAATAACAATGGTTGAGTGTGTGTAGTGATACATATGTCACAATAAACAAGGGTTGAGTGTGTGTAGTGATACATATGTGATAATAAACAATGGCTGAGTGTGTGTAGTGATACATATGTGATAATAAACAATGGTTGAGAGTGTGTGTAGTGATACATATGATGATAATAATAAACAATGGTTGAGTGTGTGTAGTGATACATATGATGATAATAATAACAATGGTTGAGTGTGTGTAGTGATACATATGATAATAATAAACAATGGTTGAGTGTGTGTAGTGATACATATGATGATAATAATAACAATGGTTGAGTGTGTGTAGTGATACATATGATAATAAAAACAATGGTTGAGAGTGTGTAGTGATACATATGTGATAATAAACAATGGTTGAGTGTGTTTACTGATGCATATGATGATAATAATAACAATGGTTGAGTGTGTGTAGTGATACATATGATGATAATAATAAACAATGGCTGAGTGTGTGTAGTGATACATATGATGATAATAATAACAATGGTTGAGTGTGTGTAGTGATACATATGATAATAATAAACAATGGTTAAGTGTGTGTAGTGATACATATGATGATAATAATAACAATGGTTGAGTGTGTGTAGTGATACATATGATAATAATAAACAATGGTTGCGTGTGTGTGTAGTGATACATATGATGATAATAATTACAATGGTTGAGTGTGTGTTGTGATACATATGATGATAATAATAACAATGGTTGAGTGTGTGTAGTGATACATATGATGATAATAATAACAATGGTTGAGTGTGTGTAGTGATACATATGTCACAATAAACAAGGGTTGAGTGTGTGTAGTGATACATATGTGATAATAAACAATGGCTGAGTGTGTGTAGTGATACATATGATGATAATAATAACAATGGCTGAGTGTGTGTACTGATACATATGTGATAAAAACAATGGCTGAGTGTGTGTAGTGATACATATGATGATAATAATAACAATGGCTGAGTGTGTGTACTGATACATATGTGATAAAAACAATGGCTGAGTGTGTGTAGTGATACATATGTGATAATAAACAATGGTTGAGTGTGTGTAGTGATACATATGATGATAATAATAACAATGGTTGAGTGTGTGTAGTGATACATATGATGATAATAATAACAATGGTTGAGTGTGTGTAGTGATACATATGATGATAATAATAACAATGGTTGAGTGTGTGTAGTGATACATATGATGATAATAATAACAATGGTTGAGTGTGTGTAGTGATACATATGACGATAATAATAACAATGGTTGAGTGTGTGTAGTGATACATATGATGATAATAATTAACAATGGCTGAGTGTGTGTAGTGATACATATGTGATAATAAACAATGGTTGAGAGTGTGTGTAGTGATACATATGATGATAATAATAACAATGGTTGAGTGTGTGTAGGGATACATATGATGTTAATAATAACAATGGCTGAGTGTGTGTAGTGATACATATGTGATAATAATAACAATGGTTGAGTGTGTGTAGTGATACATATGATGATAATAATAACAATGGTTGAGTGTGTGTAGTGATACATATGATAATAATAAACAATGGTTGAGTGTGTGTAGTGATACATATGATAATAATAACAATGGCTGAGTGTGTGTAGTGATACATATGATGATAATAATTAATGGCTGAGTGTGAGTAGTGATACATATGTGATAATAAACAATTGTTGAGTGTGTGTAGTGATACATATAATGATAATAAACAATGGCTGAGTGTGTAGTGATACATATGTGATAACAAAGATTGGCTGAGTGTGTGTAATGATACATATGTGAGAATAAACAATGGTTGAGTGTGTAGTGATACATATGTGATAATAAACAATGGTTGAGTGTGTGTACTGATACATATGTGATAATAAACAATGGCTGAGTGTGTGTACTGATACATATGTGATAATAAACAATGGCTGAGTGTGTGTAGTGATACATATGTGATAATAAACAGTGGCTAAGTGTGTTTAGTGATATATATGATGATAATAAATAATGGCTGAGTGTGTAGTGATACATATGTGATAATAAACAATGGTTGAGTGTGTGTAGTGATACATATGATGATAATAAAAAATGGCTGAGTGTGTGTAGTGATACATATGTGATAATAAACAATGGCTGAGTGTGTGTAGTGATACATATGATGATAATAATAAACAATGGTTGAGTGTGTGTAGTGATACATATGTGATAACAAACAATGGCTGAGTGTGTGTAGTGATACATATGTGATAATAAACAATGGTTGAGTGTGTGTAGTGATACATATGATGATAATAATAAACAATGGTTGAGTGTGTTTAGTGATACATATGTGATAACAAACAATGGCTGAGTGTGTGTAGTGATACATATGTGAGATTAAACAATGGTTGAGTGTGTGTAGTGATACATATGATAATAATAAAAAATGGCTGAGTGTGTGTAGTGATACATATGATGATAATAAACAATGGTTGTGTGTGTGTAGTGATACATATGATAATAAACAATGGTTGAGTGTGTGTAGTGATACATATGATGATAATAATAAACAATGGTTGAGTGTGTGTAGTGATACATATGATGATAATAATAAACAATGGTTGAGTGTGTGTAGTGATACATATGATGATAATAAACAATGGTTGTGTTTGTGTAGTGATACATATGATAATAAACAATGGTTGAGTGTGTGTAGTGATACATATGATGATAATAAATAATGGCTGAGTGTGTGTAGTGATACACATGATAATAAACAATGGTTGAGTGTGCATAGTGATACATATGATGATAATAATAAACAATGGTTGAGTGTGTGTAGTGATACATATGTGATAATAACAGCAGAATCAGTTCTCTAGCCCATATTTCATTGGAACCATGCTAATATAAATATGGAGATCATGAGATGATGGGTCCAATCTATTATTGTTTTTGTGTAATCATTCCTATCTATTATTTATTTTTTAAAATAATATTTTAAAAAATGAATTAAAAATTAAAAGGTAGAAATTGGCAGTTTTTAAAGCTTGGATTTTATACAGATAAATGACCCTACAATTTAGTATGAATGTTATATATATCTTTTTATACTTAAGAAAAATTATAATTTATATATCATTGGTTTTATTGTTGTGTTAATTTACATTTCTTCCATTTTAAGTGACTTCGTTAAGCTTCTTTGAATATGTCTGGTAAGTTTAACTTGCACTCAATGTAAGCACTTGGGAATTGCATGATTAAAGGATTGTTATGTTTGTGGCAAAGATTTCAGAGAACATATGAATGTACAGGGGTGTCTATAAAGCCTGAGAAAGCAGATTTAATATAGAAAACTTATTTTTGCCCTCAGAGTTGTAACAGCAGTCAGAGTACAGTACCTTATAATGCCATTTGTTATGTTGGAAGGGACATTTTCATTCCAATTAAGTGGGGAAAAAAATCAAATATCTTTGACTTTACAGAAAGGATAATTTATGTCCATTTAGCTCTAAAATGGAAGGAAAATTGTAAGCCAACTTACTTTATAGTGGAAGGAAAATTGTTAGCCCTTTGTATTTATAGTAGAAAGGAAATTGTTAGCCCATTGACTTTATAATGGAAGGAAAATTTTTGGCCCATTGACTTTATTGTGGAGGAAATGTTTTAGCCCATTGACTTTATTGTGGAGGAAATGTTTTAGCCCATTGACTTTATTGTGGAGGAAATGTTTTAGCCCATTGACTTTATAGACACCCCTTACATGATAAAGAAAGGATGTTGGTAAATTTGAAGCATGGGATGTCTGTAGTGCATATTCATTAGAAATGTGTGGGCATACAGTTGTAGATGGATAAAAAAATAAGCAAGTTTTATTCTGTAATAGAACATATAGAATTATATAAATCATTGCACTATGGTGACTGGGATGGTGGTTATTAAAATATAATATTTTAGGAACTATTATTAGCTTGGTAAATCTGGCAATACTTCTTGATTTGCCAAAGCAGTCACAGTCAAGCCTTGTATCAGTCACAAAAAGCACTTAGGACAGAAAAAATTAATGAACTTGATACTGTATGTAGTTGACTTGATTAGTTTTATTTAGACCATTACAGCATCTTTCAATGTTTGACACATTTTTAAACTATATTGACTTGGACATTTTTGACAAAACCTTGTTCCTGCAGATGAGCAAACACAATATGCAGTAGACAAATACAATTTTATTGGCATGTTTTATTTTCTTTTGTTCATTGGAAAAAGAAATGAATAAAATATGGATGGAGATTTAATTAAAGAATTGAGAATTTAGAAGTAATAAGTATGTGGTAAACCCCTCCTCAACTCATTTGTGGCATGTTTACTGCTTTTTGCTTCGTATCCAGGAGTAACCTCCAATGATGAAATTTGTCCGGTATTGAATAAAGCTACTATAAAGAAGGAATTTATGGATGGAATAAAGATGCAATCTGAGCTAATATATAGAACAAATAAGTCGAGCTCCTGTTACAAGTAAAGACAAAATTTAATAAAATTTCAAACAACAAAAAATTTCCACAGGTAAATAATATGAAAGTTAGTTCAAAAGATACACTTCTTTCTTTACAAATTAACTATTTAAGGAATTTCAAAAATACAATGACATTATAAGATAGAATCCAAAATCATCATTTATGAGAGTCCAAGTATATTGAATAACTCTGCCTTGCATCATTGCATAACCTGTTGACTGATTCTGTTCCAAAGGTCCTCTTAGACTGTACTATGGTTCAGTTGTTGCAGCACATCTTCCATTTCACTTTCTTTCGTTCCAATAATTCTTGGTGTCTGTCCTTTTGTTCTGAACTGTCCTTTTCCTTCCCAAACTGTTTCGGTTGTAATGTCTTTCCAGACTATCTCACCTTATAAAAATATATAAACAAGCATCCTAAATCTTCTGTTGCATTTTACAGAAAAACATTAGTAGACTGATCCTTCGGGGTCAGAAATTAACTCTATCAACTTCAAACAGTCTATACAGCTAGTTCCCAGACAAATGATATGCAAATGACCATTTATGCCACATGTGGCATTAGCCCTTCACTCAGTCTCGTTACACTAAATGAATGAAATTCTTTACTCTGCTTCAAGGTTTTCATTATACATAATAAATTTATTCAGATAGTTCCAGCTACTTCCGTAACATCAATCATCAATTCCTCCAGTTTTATAAATACAATATTATCTGCTAAATGAACTAAACACAGTTTTGTTGGATACATAGTTCCGTATATAGAATAAGCATGAATTCAACATATTCAATTCCTACAATAATCATGACTATAATTTAGCAAATTGCCAACGCATATGTAAAAGGAAATAGCATTGCGAGGGCTAAGATAAACAAACTAAACACAAGTATACCATGTCAAGAAAATTAATCTACGACTCAACAAATAAATTCCTGCAAATACATACCTCTACAAGCAATTAAGTTATAGCATAGACGACATATATAAATTTCTGGAAATGCAAGTACCTACAAATAATTAAATCATACCATAAAAGAAGTATATGAGATTTATGCATTTATGCTTTTGGTGTCTGTCGACCTTCTGACAAATGTCTCTCTCTTGGATTTTGAGTGACGAGAACTTTACTCATTAAAATACCCCATCTTTTGATCTTACTCCCTTTTTTTTCCTCTTGTAGAGAAATGCAGACTGAGTTTTTAAAAGCCCTCCAGTACATTTAAACTTAAGGTTTTTCATTTTAAACCATGCCCATTTTTACAGCATGACCAATTAGATATACAATAATTCTTGCCTTTCTGGCACTAAACACTGCATTATGTCTGTCAATAAATGGCTATAACTGTGCTTTCCCCTACTATACATTCCAGGCAGAACCAAGCTTGTACACCATTCAGTAAGTTTTAACAAACTAAGCCCTTAATTAAAAACTAATCACTTCTGGTCTTGCCCCAAATTAATCAGTACTTTATGGCTTGTACATGTTAAGGGTACATGTATCAACTATGTGTGTTCTACCATAATTAATTATAAAAACAAAGATTGACCTAAAAAGTTGGTCCTTTGCAAAGTAGCAAGGCATTTCCTACAAAAACATGAGTCCTGTCAGATAGATCTGAGACTGTTATGAAAGGACAGTAATGGCAAAGATAAAATTTATTATTATTATTATTATTATTATTATTATTATTATTATTATTATTATTATTATTATTATTATTGATAATTAGGCAACTGTGGCTGTTATGGCAACCCAAAATTTTTCACAAATTACGAATTTACATAGTGTTGGGTTTGACATATTTTTCATAATTTACAGGCTTCAGAAAAGCCACATAAAAAAATCACTGTGACATCTGATGATTGATAGGCATTATAGGCACATCAAATGAACAGAATGTCATTTATTATTAAAAAAAAATCATGATTTGTGTGGTATATAGGTGATAGGAAAACTTTACAAAGAGAATGCTTTTGTTCTTGTTGTAATTCATTTATACAGTAAAACCTTCCAAGACCCAAGTCCCTCAGAATGATGTAAATTTTCGGTATTGGAACTTTTAAAGGGTTTTTGGATTATTGAGGTTCTCAATTTTAATCTAAGAGTGAGATGATCTCAGGTATCTTTACATATACAAGTAAATGTATATTTTGATATTACATCTATAACCAGTAAATTTTTAAAGAGGTACGTGTTAATTTAAATTTTATTGCATCTGTGTTTTTCAGTTGGCTTTTATTTATCCCAGTATTTGTGTCTATATTAGCTTTTTTAAAAAAATGACTTTAGGCTGTTTTCATTATATTGGCTAGTCACATGTGCTGGGTTTTGTTCATAGTTTATTTTAGTGTAAATTTGACTTTGGAATAAAAAAAAATTATATTTTCATTTACAAATTATAGAAATTTGCCTAGTTCAGGTTTACTAAAATTAAAGTATGGAGAAATATTCATTTGCAAGGTGATTTTAAGTTGCTGAGGTTCTTGCTCTAGGGATGTTTTACTGTACTTTATTTGGAATACCTTTGAGTTCTACCATTAAGGCTGTGGGTTTGATATTGTTATCATCGTTATCTTATTTACTTGCTGTAGAGCATGGAGACTACGTAGGTAAGACTTGAGTATTTATTTAACTTATTCTGTAGTCAGTACTTAAAACTGACAGTGTATAAAGAGTGGTTTCAATTGTACACATGTTCTCTTTCAACCTCTGTATCACAGGGCTTGGATTACTAAAATAAACACCAAGCCTTAGATATATCTTTTATATACACTACTGTATATCGTGTGATTCAATTTCTGTGCTCAATACCACAGAACACTGATTTTGATGCAGTAGCTTGGCTTTCAAACTCTAAAATTGACTTTAAATAATATATTGAATTTCTCCCTCTCTGTAATGATTTTATGAGTGATTTCAAATATGTCTGAGATTTTAAAAATGATTCACTACAGTTAAACTGATCCATTCCATTGTAAAAAGAAAGACTGTTGGTCCATGTTGCACCTAAAAGTGAGCTCAAAGGACATTCTAGCACCTCAAACTGCCAGTGTCCCCACAGATTTTACAATTCCTAATAATCGTAATCATTATGGGGGACAGACCTTATGATGTCCACCTGACAGTTCAGCCAAGATGCAACACTGAATAGAGTGCAAACATAAGAAAATAAAATTTAGATTTGAGAAAATTATCTGAGAATATATTAAACAGAAATATAATTATTTATCTTACAAATCATATACTGATTCAGAAACGGCAAAGAAGAGGAGATTATCATTAAACTTCATGTAGCAGAAAAATCATTGCTGAAAAAAGCGATCTTTACTAACTGAATATTAGATGATAATGATTTCTATTTACAGTTATGATGGTAATTGAACTTGCACTGTATAATACAGTTAAGGTGATAATTGTACTTACATTGTATAATATAGTTATGATAATTATACTTACACTGTATAATAGTTATGATCATAATTGTACTTACACTTTGTGTTACAGTTAAGATGATATTTGTACTTACTGTATAATACAGCTATGGTGATGATTGTAGAAGATTTGATTTATGCACAGAATATACCTGTAAAAAGATCAAATTCACTGCAGTTACCAATAAAATCAAAATATGCTTGATATTTCTTGAATCATAATCAGTGAATTAAAACAGATATCAGTAAATCTAAAATGTATGACAGAGGGGGAGAATAGACATATACTATCATCATTCATACATCTAATGCACAATTTATATTCGTTTATTATTCTTCAGTACTGTTTTAATTCTGATACTGCCATGCTTGTCTTTCTCTTTTGACAATGTTTTCATTGTGAGAACATTAATCACTTCTTCGCATTAGCAGTTACAAAGTTGTTATTCAAGTCCATGATATTCAATATCATAACATATATTTGTTTTATTTGCTTGCCAAAATGTATTGAGACTGTAATAAAAAAAATATTGAAACAGATCTGGACTAATAGTTCATTATATTTGATATTTCAATATGTCTTGTGTAACATATATGTTAGTTTAAGCCAATTACAAACTGCAAACACCCAGATCTGCAGTTGTATAACTTGCAGTTTCATAGACCTTATCAGCAGAGCAAAAAGAAAGAGACCCGATCTGCTGGCATGTTATGTGATGGCATATCAGGGTGTCTGTTCTTTGCATTTGGCCCAGACTTATATATGTGTATATGTGGTACTTGCCTGAGGACCCTTGTGGTCACAGTGTTTATTTGCTGTACTGTATAATGCTAATTATGGAAGCCATCAAAGTGGACTGAGGACCCTTGTGGTCACACAAAGTGTTTATTTGCTGTACAGTATAATGCTAATTATGGAAGCCATAAAAGTGGACCACCTTATAGCTGAGGTCAACATATACTGAGGTATTTAATATATCCAGTGGCACATCAATGTCCAGATATCTGGACAAAGTGGATAACCATCAGTACCTATTGCATCTGAGCAGATGCTCTAAGCTGTCCACACAACTCTTGCTGTCTGCCTTCACAGTAAGTGGATGAGCATACCTGCTTGACTGCCATGGATCCACAGGGAACTAGGTGTACCTAACTGCTCTGGATTAAAAATCACAGGTATTACTGTCTACTGTTACTTCTGGTAGCAATGTTGTCCTGACATTGTCATACCACTGGAGTCAGACAAGCCTGGACAAATGATGAAGGCAACTATGCATGACTTACTCTTGCTTAAATCCAACTCATGACACTATTCCCCTTCCCTCAGCAGACACACTCAGGTCCCATGATAATGGGTGAGTGGCAATGAAGCAGGAGTAGATTCATTGGCAGCTGTATATGCAGACCTGCACACAATGACTAAGGGCATATTAAGGGTCACTTTTTACTGGACCAAAGCAGTGGAATTAATCCTGCAGCCACTGAGTGACTGAGCAGCCCTTTTTAGAATCGATGCTCACCTCTGGCATGAGGAAAGGGCTGGAAAAGGTTCCCTAAACATTGTATACTTCATTTTAACCCTGGTCAGCATACTATGGCTTTAGCAGTACAAAAGGTAACAAGAAGTTAGTGGTGTCTGAAATGTGCACACTCTAATGGCCAGTACATCAGCAGACAGACCAAACAGAACAGTTCTAGGTGATTGATGACTAGCCAGATTCAACAAGCAGATAGCAGCCTTGAGTGAAACTAACCTAGCAGAGGAAGAACAATTCTGAAGTGAAATCAAGGACAAATGTTATGAAGACATTGCAAAAGGACCCAAAACAGACCAGCTCATCATCCTTAGTGACTTGAAATTTAAAGTTGTTGTAAATCACCATAAATGGCCAGGTGTCTTTGGCAAAAATGGATTTGGTAAATTCAACAGCAATGGACTCCTATTGAGTAAATGTGATGAACATGGCCTCCTAATCATTGACACAGTCTTCCACCTGCCAAGCCACAGCTATAGTGCAAGTCACATGGGTCATGTATGTGCATTTACTAATTTTTTAAATAGAAATTGTTGTTTTAATATTTAACACTAATTTTCTTTAACCAAAGTCTTTTAAGTCCTTATTATTGAATGCGATGTACCTTAACTGTCACCAAGAAACCTCCACAATGGACTTACACAGTGTGGCCATGTACTAATTTGGGTCAAAATCAGAGTGCTTTAAGTGGAATTGTCACAATGGAGGGTAGTACCAATTTGTTTATCCATTGTGACTTCACAGCATGTGACATTCAATTGTACTGGATCACACCTTTAAGTATATTTCATCCAAAAATGTCTGCATTCTTCAACATTGATTTTGCCTTATCCAGCTCTTGGGGCATCTAAATAATGACATTCCAAAGGAATATGGATGTACGTGTATAAGAATCCAAATGAAGTGAACATTTACTGTTTTAAAGGTATTTGGAATCAGATTCTAAAAAAAAATGACACCCATTACTAAATAGGTGTGACTTGTACCATAGATGACTTGGATGTACTCCAAGCATTTGCCTGACTGTGTCATCATCAAAAGAGTCTGGCAGGACAAAGGCCATGAAAAATGCAGAACACTGGATTGACCACAGCTGATCATCTTGTAGCTCAATATCTGGATTCATCCTAGCAGATGCACATAAAGTTGAAAACGTGTCCAAAAAGCCTAATGTGGGTAAATGGAAACTGGAAAATGTGAACCGCGCATTTGCTAAAGAACTATGCAGCCAACTGGATATTACAAGCTTCTAGACTGTGGAAAACTGGGCATCCTTTAGGGACTCCGTGCACTCAATTGCATTCAAAACCCTTGGACCAACCACATGTAAACATCAAGATTGGTTTGATGAGAATCATGCTGCCATATAGAAAATTTTGAGTGAGAAACAAATACTACAGAAAGCCTGTCTACAAGGCAGCACTTCATCATCTAAGAATGCAGCCTTCAACAATGTCAAGAGAACTGTCTAGTGCAAAATCAGAGTTGCAAAACTCATGACTAAGCAATAAGGCAGAAACGATTGAATCTTGCACAAACAGGAATGATATGAAGAACTTCTATGATGCTTTGTTGCCTGTAATAATAATCAGGAATATTTCAAATACTGAGTGCCATGCTGCTCACTGATAAAGAAGAGATACTTCAAAGATGGCAGAACACTTAAGCAACTTCCTCAATCAATATTCATCCATTAGCGAAGAGGCAATTGATTGACTGCCTTATTAGTGGAAATCAACATATCACTTGCTGATTCTCTAGAGCTGAAGCAATTGACCTGTTGTCAAATGACAAAGCAACTGGGGCAGATGCTATGCCAACAGAAATTAGCAAAACCAAAAGCACATTGCACAGAAATTGACTGAACTCGTACAATCAACACTTGGAACTATACCCCAGAAATACATTGGAGCATCTCCTGGCTGTCAGTAGTCAGCAAAGTACATGCCAGAATTCTGCTGAATCACCTTGTGCATCATGTTGAGCAAGGGCTCCTGCTAGAAAGTCAGTGTGGCTTCAGTAAAGGTCAAGGAAAGAAAGACATGGTGTTTGCAGCTTGTTAACTCAAGAAAAATGCTGGAAACAGAATTCCAACCAGTGCATGACATTCATCAACCCGGCAAAAGCCTTGACACAGACAGCTGTAGAGGTCTTTGTAAGATAATGGCAAAAATTGCTTACATGGAAAAATTCATTAGAATCATGTTCAGCACTTCCATGATGGCATGCTTGCTTGTCTTGTGGATGGTGGTTAGTAATCTGAACCAATCACTAATGGAGTTGAGCAAGGCTATGTGTTGGCCCCAACCATCTTCAGTATGATGTTCTTTCATGCCTACTGATGCCTTCTGTCATTATCGGGAAGAGAGAAGTGATGCATAAACCTGCACCAGGAAAACGTTACATAGAGTCTACCAAGACAGTAAATGGTCAGACAGTAAAAGTTCAACTATCTAGGCATCACTTGGCAGTCCACATCAGTAGTGAAACTAATGCCAGCATTACTAAAGCAAGTGTGAAAATGTATGGGAGCACAGAGGAACAATCACTACCAGTGTGCTGCAGTATTGAACAAGTTGGATTAATACAGTTAATAATACTGAGTTAATCCTGTCAATTTCAACATGGTGCTGCATTCTGTGGACCAGTCAGGATCTAAAAGTATAGTGTGGATTTTACAGTCAGATATTTTTACAAGTGACCATTCAGAATTACTTTTATATTTGTCAAGTTTTGCAAAATCAGTTCAAAGAGATCTGGAGACTGGACATGTACCAAATATGTACTATTGGCAATGGAGAGCCTTAGATAATAAAAATACATTGTATTCATCATCTCAATCAATTGATTTGAATAGAATAGAGGTCAAGGTCTATCATTAAGAGCAAAGATAGACTGGTTACAGCAGGTTTGTTTTTCTGGGATAGGTTGCTACAGTTTGAAAATTTTGGCAAGATTTTCCAATATTTGTAATTTGACTTGGGGGCCCTGTATGACCTAAACAAAATAGATGTACGTGTTTTTCTCTGGCATAATATTATTATTGCAGCTGAATGAATTATTGCACAAGCACAATTTGTATGGATTGCACCTGTTGGATGATGTGTTGCACCAAATAAGTTCTGAGTTATTGGCCTTTGCTTATCTCTTCTGCTGTAGCATTATATAAAACCAGCTTTTAACTGTTTGGGAGTTGATAATTTTTTATTACTTTATGTGCAGAGATTTGTTTTGTTCGTAATTTTTGTCTGTAATGTTAAGTCACCAAAGTTATGAAAGCAATGTTACTCATCATGTTTAGCCAAGAACAAAAAAGCAATAATACCAGTTTATTTATTCATTTTCTTGTGGTGATAATCATCATTTGTTTCATTGTCATTGTCATCATTATTTCAACATTTTAATACTTGTCACTTTATTATCTTCATCCAAAACTTTATAATATAGTAAAACTAGTCTTGAAAGACCATCTCTTTTGAGAGATCAGGTTCTCTGTGCACAGATTTATTGATTGCATAGTGTTATGACCAGTCATGAGACTGCATGTCTGGGGAGACCAAGTTCTCAGTGCACATATTTATTTATTACATAGACCAGTCATGAGAGATCATCTGTCTTTGGCAGAAGGTGTTGTCTTTGAAGACAGGTTCATCTTCATTTTGTAGAATAAAGATAATGAAGAAAGATCATGTAACTGTGATACAGCATCAGATATCAACATCATTAATCCTATAGTCTGTAATCTAGTCCCTCATTCCTTCAATTTCCCTCCCTTAGGAAAAAAATGCACACATATAGTTGGAAATAAGTTAAACCAGTAATGACTAATAAATACTTATTATATGCAATATAGATTTGATTGCTCATAACTGCATAGACCAAGATGTTCCAGCACATTTTTATGTAAAATTTTCAGTTGGACTTGTAAGTGATTATATATGGTAGATGATCTTTACAAGACATACATTTGTAAGTGATTATATATGGTAGATATTCTTTACAAGACATATTTGTAAATGATTATATATGGTAGATGATCTTTACAAGACATACATTTGTAAGTGATTATATATGGTAGACGATCTTTACAAGACATATTTGTAAATGATTATATATAGTAGATGATCTTTACAAGACATACATTTGTAAGTGATTATATATGGTAGATATTCTTTACAAGACATATTTGTAAATGATTATATATGGTAGATGATCTTTACAAGACATACATTTGTAAGTGATTATATATGGTAGATATTCTTTACAAGACATATTTGTAAATGATTATATATGGTAGATGATCTTTACAAGACATATTTGTAAGTGATTATATATGGTAGATGATCTTTACAAGACATACATTTGTAAGTGATTATATATGGTAGACGATCTTTACAAGACATATATTTGTAAATGATTATATATGGTAGATGATCTTTACAAGACATACATTTGTAAGTGATTATATATGGTAGATATTCTTTACAAGACATACATTTGTAAGTGATTATATATAGTAGATGATCTTTACAAGACATACATTTGTAAGTGATTATATATGGTAGATATTCTTTACAAGACATATTTGTAAATGATTATATATGGTAGATGATCTTTACAAGACATACATTTGTAAGTGATTATATATGGTAGATGATCTTTACAAGACATACATTTGTAAGTGATTATATATGGTAGACGATCTTTACAAGACATATATTTGTAAGTGATTATATATGGTAGATGATCTTTACAAGACATACATTTGTAAGTGATTATATATGGTAGATGATCTTTACAAGACATACATTTGTAAATGATTATATATGGTAGATGATCTTTACAAGACATATTTGTAAATGATTATATATGGTAGATGATCTTTACAAGACATACATTTGTAAGTGATTATATATGGTAGATATTCTTTACAAGACATACATTTGTAAGTGATTATATATGGTAGATATTCTTTACAAGACATACATTTGTAAGTGATTATATATGGTAGACGATCTTTACAAGACATACATTTGTAAGTGATTATATATGGTAGACGATCTTTACAAGACATATATTTGTAAGTGATTATATATGGTAGATGATCTTTACAAGACATACATTTGTAAGTGATTATATATGGTAGATGATCTTTACAAGACATACATTTGTAAATGATTATATATGGTAGATGATCTTTACAAGACATATTTGTAAATGATTATATATGGTAGATGATCTTTACAAGACATATTTGTAAATGATTATATATGGTAGATGATCTTTACAAGACATACATTTGTAAGTGATTATATATGGTAGATATTCTTTACAAGACATACATTTGTAAGTGATTATATATGGTAGACGATCTTTACAAGACATATATTTGTAAGTGATTATATATGGTAGATGATCTTTACAAGACATACATTTGTAAGTGATTATATATGGTAGACGATCTTTACAAGACATATATTTGTAAATGATTATATATGGTAGATGATCTTTACAAGACATACATTTGTAAGTGATTATATATGGTAGATATTCTTTACAAGACATACATTTGTAAGTGATTATATATGGTAGACGATCTTTACAAGACATATATTTGTAAGTGATTATATATGGTAGATGATCTTTACAAGACATACATTTGTAAGTGATTATATATGGTAGACGATCTTTACAAGACATATATTTGTAAATGATTATATATGGTAGATGATCTTTACAAGACATATATTTGTAAGTGATTATATATGGTAGATGATCTTTACAAGACATACATTTGTAAGTGATTATATATGGTAGATGATCTTTACAAGACATACATTTGTAAGTGATTATATTATGGTAGACATCTTTACAAGACATATATTTGTAAGTGATTATATATGGTAGATGATCTTTACAAGACATACATTTGTAAGTGATTATATATGGTAGATGATCTTTACAAGACATATATTTGTAAATGATTATATATGGTAGATGATCTTTACAAGACATACATTTGTAAGTGATTATATATGGTAGATGATCTTTACAAGACATACATTTGTAAGTGATTATATATGGTAGATGATCTTTACAAGACATACATTTGTAAGTGATTATATTATGGTAGACGATCTTTACAAGACATATATTTGTAAATGATTATATATGGTAGATGATCTTTACAAGACATACATTTGTAAGTGATTATATATGGTAGATGATCTTTACAAGACATACATTTGTAAATGATTATATATGGTAGATGATCTTTACACTGACATAATTTAGAGAAAATGTCCAGCAGTAACAAATATTGCATACGTACTTAAAAAAATATAAAGTTGTTATTAGAAAACAATTTTAATAGCTGTCAGCAATAATATTAATTTATTTGAACACAAAATTGCTAATCATCAGTAGTAACATCATGGTATTAGAACAGAAAACTGCTAGCTGTCAGTAATAACATTCTTATTAGAACACAAAATTACTGGCTGTCATTGATAAACTGATGTCATTAGAGCACAAAATTACTGTAACAATTAATGTTAGAGCACAAAATTGCTACCTGTCAATACTAACATGTTATTACAACACAGTTTAAATTACCATCAGTAATAATATCATGTTTTTAGAACAAAAATACTAGCTGTCAATATTAATATCTTGTCATTAGAACACAAAATGCTAGCTGCCAATAATAACATCACACTTAGATTGCAAAGCTATGAGCTGTTGTTAATAACATAATAGAACAAAAAATTACTAGCTGTCAGTAATAACATTATGTTATTGGAACACAAATTACTAGCTGTCATATAACTTTATAGTCAAAATGACACAAATTGTGTCTGCAAATGGAATACAGTCCAGCCCAGTCCAGCCCAGCCCAGCCCAGCTGATCTATATTGTAGTGTTCCACAGGGATCTGTTCTCTTTATTCTATACACTCATTGACTCTCATGTGTCATAGATCATCATCCAGTCTAACCAGTTGTATGCTGATGACACCCAAATATACAAATCTAGCCCCCCAAATGAAGATGATGCTTCGATCCAAAGTGTATTCTGATGTGAAATCATGGATGACATGTAACAAGCTGCAGATGAATGATGATAAAACTGAGGCCATTCTGATCACAACACAGACTGTCTCATTTACAGCCTTTACCTTAAACAATATCAGCAACATTAAATTCACAGTCAGTGTGAAACCTAGGTGTTGCTCTCAACAGTACTCTCACATTGTACCAACATGTCACAAACATATGCAAGGCAGCATATCTTGAGCCGAGATGCATCAGCTCCATTTGCAAAATCTACCAATAAAACTCTTGTGTGTTTGTTTCGTACTTTCAAGGCTAGACTACTATAACTCAATTTTGCCTGGTTCATCTCAATATCTACTCCAGAAAGTTCAAAACACAGCTGCTCAAATCATCCTTAGAGTATTATGACCAGAGTACACCTACTCATTACACTACACTGGCTATATGTTCAATGCAGAATCAAGCACATAATTGTTGTCTGTGCTATGTTTCACTGATGGCCTCCAGTCCAACATAATATCTGACCTCACCCATGTGTACACACCAGAAAGATACTTTTGCTCCTCTTCTGACACTCATATTCTCATTATTCCCACTGTGAAAACAAAGTTATATGGACAAGTTCTTTTGCTTACCAAGGCCCAGCAATGTGGAACAAATTGCCCACTGAACTTGGACACAAAGACACAGTGGTCTTATTCAAGAGCAATCTTAAAACTCACCTGTTTAGATTGCAAGGACAAACTTAAAGATCTAATAATTTTCTCTACTTTAAATATTTCAGCATATTGTATATTTTCTAATTTCATGGTGTTTGTTTTTTGTAACATATCATTATGTTTTTTGTATGATGTAGGTATTGTCTAATGTTGTAAAGTGCTTAGAGCTTTTAAAGATTTGGCGCTATAAAAAATCCTCATTATTATTATTATTATTATTATTATTTTTATTATTATTATTATTATTATCATCATCACACAGAATAACCATCTGTCAGTAATAACATGTTATTAGAACAATATTACTAGCTGTTATTAGAACACAAAATTATTAGCTGTCTTTAATTACATTGTTATTCAAACACAAATTATTAGCTGTCATTAATAACAAAGTTTTTACAACACTGCATTAGCAGCTGTCAGTATAATAACATTTTATTAGGTCTCAACATTACTAGCTCTTATTAGAACACAACATTTTTAGCTATCAATAATAACAGCATTTTATTAGAATACAAAATTACTGGATGTCAGTATAAATATGTTAATAGAACACAAAATTATTAGTTGTTATAATTATAATAATATAATAATATATAATAATATAATAATAACAAGTTACTAGAACAAAAAATTTAAGGATGTCAATAATAACATCATGTTAATAGAACACATTACTGGCTGTCATTAATTTGTATTAATTAGAGGACAAAAAATTTACTGGCTGTCAATAATAATATCATTGTAAATATTGTGATGATGGGAAGAAGTGTTTGCCAGGATGATAAATAAAAACTTCAAGGTGGATTTATATTTGGGTATGGATTTTTTGATACATACCAGTAATTTAAATAATAATGGTACAGTCTTATGGAAGTTTTGAAGGAGAACAAAGAAATAAATATTTTAATTTTAGTGATAAACTTTTGGACTGTGTCAGTTAGATTCTGTTTCACATTAAGGAGTTTTCCATGTTATAGCAAGGGATTTCCCATAGTGTTGATATATTTATAACAAGAGATTTTGTATAGTGACATTATGTTCAGTTTTTCCATAGTGATATGTAATAAGGGATTTCTCATAGCTATGATCTGTTTTTAGCAAAGGATTACCTGTAGTGATGGTATGTATATATCAAGGGATTCCCATAAAGATAATTTTTTATAGCAAAGTATTTTTCATTATAATGATGATTTGTTTATAGCAAGGGATCTCCTATATTGGTGGCATGTTTATATCAAGATATTTACCATAGTGATATGTTTATAACAAGGCACTTATACTGAATATATTTATAACAAGAGATTTCCTATAGTGGTGGTATATTATATCAAGGGATTTCCCATAGTGATACATTTATAGCAAGGGCATCTCATAGTGATTTGTTTATAGCAAGGGATTACCTATAGTGGTGGTATGTTTATATCAAGGGATTTCACATAGGAATGATATGTTTATAGGAAGGGATTTCCTATGGCGGTGGTATGTTTATATCAAGGGATTTCACCTAGGAATGATATGTTTATAGAAAGGGATTTCCTATTGTGATAATGCTTTTTTAGAAGGATAAAGCTCCTACAGTAAACTTACAATATATTTTTGGGAAAATTTAAAGTAAAGTGCTGATCAGTTTTTTGCTACACCAAATATTTAGCAAGCTACATTCTAGTCACCATCTGGTGTGTACAATTTCTACAATTTTATCACCTAGTCCTTGGTAAAAATAGAATTAAGTCCTTTTTTGACTTTTAAAGCAAATAGATTGATTGACTCCTTGCATCAAAGGTAACTTTATAGAGGGATGGCCTCTCATGGGGAGGAAAATGATCAAAAGGTACATTTGTGATACTGGTCCAGGTTGATAGGAAAATGATCAAAAGGTACATTTGTGATACTGGTCCAGGTTGATAGGAGAATGATCAAAAGGTACATTTGTGATAATGGTCCAGGTTGATAGGAGAATGATCAAAAGTTACATTTGTGATACTGGTCCAGGTTGATAGGAAAATTATCAAAAGGTACATTTGTGATACTGGTCCAGGTTGATAGGAAAATGATCAAAAGGTACATTTGTGATACTGGTCCAGGTTGATAGGAAAATGATCAAAAGGTACCTTTGTGATACTGGCCCAGGTTGATAGGGGAATGATCAAAAGGTACATTTGTGATACTGGTCCAGGTTGATAGGAAAATGATCAAAAGGTTCATTTGTGATACTGGTCTAGCTTGATAGGAAAATGATCAAAAGGTACATTTGTGATACTGGTCCAGGTTGATAGGAAAATGATCAAAAGGTACATTTGTGGTACTGGTCCAGGTTGATAGGAAAATGATCAAAAAGGTACATTTGTGATACTGGTCCAGGTTGATAGGGGAATGATCAAAAGGTACATTTGTGATACTGGTCCAGGTGGATAGGAGAATGATCAAAAAGGTACATTTGTGATACTGGTCCAGGTGGATAGTAAAATGATCAAACGGTACATTTGTGATACTGGTCCAGGTGGATAGTAAAATGATCAAAAGGTACATTGGTGATACTGGTCCAGGTGGATAGTAAAATGATCAAAAGGTACATTTGTGATACTGGTCCAGGTTGATAGGAAAATGATCAAAAGGTACATTTGTGATACTGGTCCAGGTGGATAGTAAAATGATCAAAAGGTACATTTGTGATACTGGTCCAGGTGGATAGGAAAATGATCAAAAGGTACATTTGTGATACTGGTCCAGGTGGATAGTAAAATGATCAAAAGGTACATGTGTGACTTCTCAAGAGGGTGCCACATGAGGTATTACTTGAATTTCCACATATATGTTGCAGCATTTTAAGTTCTTTCAATATTTCCTGAATGTAAATAATATAGAACTGTATTACTTTATGATCCCATTGTCTTGAACTCTCATACACTTAGTCAAATATTTAAGATACCAGATGGTAAATGTTTGGAACACTTGATAATCATTCAGATGATAAAGATAAACAATAGAGAACAGAAATAATGTTACATTTATTGACATATAACACTATTAATGCACAAACACACACATTCCCATGAACACTACCACTCGTTATGATAATTAAAGGTTAAATAAAATAATAATAATGATAATAATATTAATAATAGTAATAATAATAATAATTTTAATAAAAATAAAAATAGAAACTGATTCCATACTTGTTATTCAGGACTTTCAATTATAAGTTTTAACTGTACAGCTCTATCATTGCACTATATTAGAAACTCATCAAAGTCAGTTATCCCAGGTGTGTCCTGATCAGAATAACATTCCACACAGTTTGGCATTTATGAAATATATATATACTTATTCTTCACAAAATAAAGTCTAAATGTGGTCACAATTGAATGTTATTTGCTGTTCCAGAATTTGATGCAATATCTTGATCATTTTTTTAATCTCCCATCCACCAGCCTGGTGGCTTGGTAGGGCCCTTATGAAGATGCATACTCTTATACTTCTAATTTACTCTGCATAGCAAGGTCACCACAGCCCCCATTCCTTTCACTTCAGACACACCCTCCACTGGCCAAAATAGGGCTCACAAACCCCTTCCTGTCTGAATGCTTGCCTGCCATCTCCACAACTCTCTGACAGAAAGCTTTATATTCCCAAAACATTGGAACACATGCTTTTCCTTAAAATTACAGTGTCAGTATGGGTCAGTAAGTTATATTAGAAACATGCTTTTCCTTAAAATCACAATGTCAGTATGGGTCAGTAAGTTATATTGGAACACATGCTTTTCCTTAAAATCAGTGTCAGTATGGGTCAGTAAGTTGTACCTATTTTCACACTTGGCTTACATTTTGCCAAAACTGTTAATTTGATGGTTTGGTGTGACACATACAGTGTAGCCTGCCAAAGTTGATACTTCCATGTAGCAGATACCTGTTAAGAATGAGAATTTTTGAAGGTTCTTAATATAGTGGATGCTTGTCTAATATGGACAGTTTTTAGATTAACAAAGTTTGGTATAATGGACACAATGGCCTAAACAAATGGGCATACAGGAAAACAAAATGGTGACTGAAGAATTTGTGAATTAACAGTTTGTGAGTTTGGTGACAAAATTTTGCTTAAATTTAGTATGATATTAAGATGGTGTCCTCAGTTAAAATCCTTGAAGATCAATGTACAGCATACAATGCAGACTTAAGCAAAGAAAGTTTATTTTTAAACATCAGTATTGCACAATCTTGATTACCTCTGGTTAATTAGCATTAAAAAGCCAGCGTTGTTTTAATGTTATTTGCAAAGTAAGATTGTCAGTTACATATAAAATAAAATTTATAAATGATGACAATTTTAAATTTGGATATCACTCAGAATCCTAAATCATTGTTGATGACAATAGTATGTGTTGGATCAAATACTGTCATGCCAACTTTTGATCATTACCTGAAACTAACTGGTTCTTTTGTGTATTTTTAAAATTAAATTCATTTGTTGTTGACCAGGATGAAAAATCATGCTGCATGTTAGTTCATGAAAATTTTCAATGCAATTCTTGTTTAATTTAATGTTTATGTGCATTTCATTTAGTTTCACTATTAGTGAATTCTGATATTTTAATGCTTGATTTTCATTCTTATTGAATATAATAGTGCAAATAAATTTTTTCAGAATTCCTTTATCCCTGAGAACCTTAGAACATATGGTGACTTCCATTATGTCAGAGTACTCAACTCTAAACAGTTATTAGTCTTCAAATCCTTACATGGGTTGGCTCCTTATTGTCTTACAAGTAATTTTAAATTTGTAGAACATTTAAACTTTATGTGTATTTTATTATCTATGGTAGTTCACTGATTCTGAATTTGATATTTTCAAATGCATGATTTTCATTTATTTTTAATATTAGTTTGTATAATTACTTTTGATAATATTAAAAAGATGTGATTGTAATGAATTTAGAACTTCCTGAAAGTTTTTAATCTACTGAATTCAAGACAGTAAGGATTTTTGTGTAAGACATTAATGCTTCATTTCACTTACTGGAATGGTGGACAATTGGTTAAAAGCAGTAGATCAATGTCATCTGGTAGATACAGTATTTGTTTGACCTAGCAAAGGCTTTGACCTTGTTAATCACAAATTCCTGATTGGAAAACTCTGAATATATAAAGTTAACAATGAAAGTTTAATTTGATTTTAATTTTGTATTAAGGGCAGCGAACAGAATATTTTGGTTTAATTACAGTCTTAGGTATGAAACTCATCAATCCAGGTGTTACATAAGGATCAGTTCTTGTACCATTACTTTTTCAGTTGTGGCATACATCATTGATATATTCTCAAGTACATGTATAACATTATTATCCATTGCTGGCACAGAGCTAGACACTTGCATACATCAAGTCTTGGTTATTGTAAACAACTGCTCTGAAAACTGTACAACAAATTCAGAATCCATAGCCAAAGGAAGTGGAATCAAACCAAAAGCTGAGAAAAATTTTTTCCAAGTCATACAAAATGGAGTAGATTTAAAATAGTCTAAAAATGAAAAAGTAGATTTTAACATGCTTGATAATATATAAGCTGTAAAATGCAAGTTGACAAGGACATCAAACAAGTAAACTCAGTACTCTGTCTCTTGAACAGAGTCAAGTCTTATCTTTTTCAAGAACAGAAAAATTTGTTCTTTATATGAATAATGTACAATGTACTGTGTGCGTTTTACATGTTTTTTACCAGTATATAGTAGATCAATGTAAAATAGCAATACATATTCTAGTAGATCAGTGTAAAATAGTACATATAGTAGATCAGTGTATAATAGCAGTACTTATAGTTGATCAGTGTAAAATAGTGGTATATATAGATAATCAGTGTGAAATAACAGTATACATAGTAGATCAATGTAAAATAGCACATATAGTGGGTCAGTGTAAAATAGCAGCATATATGGTAGATTAGTGTACAGTAGCAGTACATATAGTAGATCAGTATACATGTAGTAAATCAGTGTAAAATAGCATACTGTATATGGTAGATCAGTGGAACATAGCAGTACATATAGTAAGTCAGTGTGAAATAGCAGTATATATACTAGATAGGTGTAAAATAGTACACAAGGTAGATCAGTATACAATAGCATAGCAGATATGTGGAAAATAGCAGTACACATGGTAGGTCAATATAAAATAGCAGTATGAATGGTAGATCAATGTAAAGTAGCAGTACATATGGTAGATCAGTGTAAAATAGCAGTTAGGTCATTGGAAAAATTTTGTTTTCTGAAGACACCCAACTGTGTAAATTGTTCATCATATATATGACATTGTACTAGGCATTTGGTTGGTTGACCAAAAAAGCTTCTTATTAAATAATGACATCATCATCATCATTATTATTATTATTATTATTATTATTATTATTATTATTATTATTATTATTATTATTATTATTATTATTATTATTATTATTTGATTATTGGTAAATATGACATACATAAGTATTGTTAGATTAATTAGTATTCTAGATTTTTAATTATTCTAAAAAGCAAAGGAAAACAGTTTTCTTTGACATAAAATCAAAGTTGATATACTTGTACTCAAAACTTAGAATCCCTTTTAGTGGGATGCATTGTAGATAGCTTTTATTATTTATAATTGGTCTGGGTCTTCATAGTAATATTGCCAGAATAAGCTGTTAGTAAAACCTGGGTTTATCAGAGTTATATGTTTACTTGTCAAGTCAGAGCCCTCTATGTGCTGTCTTGCAGGTTGTTAGGACTAAGCAATGTGGCTCAGACCTGCTAGCACATTTTGTACTGGCAGATTTGGGTCTATGTGGTCTTTCAGTCATAGAATCTTATACATGATTCTTTATAGTACTGTAATTCACTAGTGTAAAAACTCATGCTTGACAATATGTACAGCTTTCCCAAATTGTTGGAAAATTTTCTTTTTTTAAAGCCTTAAAATAAGCCCATTCCATCATTTCATTGGATTTATAATGAAATACTATATTATAGCATGTGTACATTAAGCAATACTCATCTGTCATGTTGTTTAGTTCCTTCATCAATAGACAGAATAATAAATGTATGATATACAATTACTATGAATTATTTATAAAGGTGTATGGCATATCAGGTGTGATTAATTTATATAGACTCTAAAGAAGGATAGGATCTATAGCAAAGTAATAATATAGCCATAGAATCAATTTTGTCTTTTTCAGGCCAAACTTCCAAAAAATCATTAAGAGAAAATCAAACTAACCTATTATGAAGTGTATGAATGGAATTTTACAAGCAATTTCCTCTTGAATGGCAAACAAGTACAATTACCATTGATTTTCTCTGCTATTGGTGTGAAAAACAGTCACATTTAAAGTGTTGTATTTCATTTGTAATTGAGATAATAGAAATGGTCTAGGTAACAATACACTGTCCCTCCCTATAAATTTCATCATTATAGTGATTCCTCTTATATAATATATGGTGTGATCTTGGATCTGGTTAAACTGGCCTCCTATAATGCTGGTATGGTTTTGGAGTCAATTAAATATAGATCTTTTGTCATGCTGGTATTAACTTGGATTCCATTTAACTGGTCTTATATAATGCTTATATAATCCTATTTAACTGGTCTACTTGCATTCCATTTATCATCTTGGATTCCATTTAACTGGACTTATATAATGCTTATATAATCCCATTTAACTGGTCATCTTGCATTCCATTTATCATCTTGGATTCCATTTAACTGGTCTTATATAATGCTTATATCCTCTTGGATTCCATTTAACTGGTCTTATATAATGGTGGTATGGCCTTGGATTCCATTAGCTAGTCTTAGGTAATGTTGGTATAGTCACAGATTCCATTAACTAGGCTTACATAATCCATGTATCATCTTGGATTATATTTAACTGCTATTATATAAAGCTGGTATAGACAGGGTCCCATTAAACTGGTAATGTTCTATCATTGCTTGATAATTTGTAATGCTGGTGTGGTCTTTAATCCCATTTAACTGGTCATGTTTCATCATTGCTTGATAATTTATAATGCTGGTATGGTTTGGATCCTATTTAATTGGTCATGTTGATTCTGTTAGATAATTTGTTTGACATTATTTTACTTCTTGGCCCATGAGAGTCAATAATAATATAATTTCAAAATATTGGTATTGCCTTTTTGGAATATTCCTCATATAACACTCTGTCAGTCACTTTGTTGTGCTGTCAGGGTGTCATTTTATGCACCTATATTATCCCCTTTTAAGGATCAATATAAAGAATTTGTTTAATTTACAGAGACACTGGCAGTTTGGGGTGGGAAAAAATCATCTTGGCTTGCTCAACATGCATTACTGCTCACTAATATGGTGTTGCTTTCATGAATGAAACTGTATTAAGTAAGATGTAATTAATTTATTTCATTGACTGAAATCATAGAATGTAAGGGATGTGAACCTTGCATTTGAAGATGTGCGACTTTTATGGTTGCTTTATAAATTTAAGTTTGAATGGCAACACATCTGGAACAGGCAATATGCTGAACTATATCAGGAACAGGCAATATGCTGAACTATATTTGGAACAGGCAATATGCTGAACTATATCTGGAACAGGCAATATGCTAAACTATATCTGGAACAGGCAATATGCTGAACTATATCTGTGGATCAGACAGTATACTCAACTATATACAGTATGTGGAACAGGCAATATACTTAACTATATCTGTGGAACAGGCAATATACTGAACCATATATGTGGAACAGGCAATATACTGAACTATATATGTGGATTAGGCAATATACTGAACTATATCTATGGAACAGGCAATATACTGAACTATATCTATGGAACAGGCAATATACTGAACTATATCTGTGGAACAGGCAATATACTGAACTATATCTGGAACAGGCAATATGCTGAACTATATCTGGAATAGGCAATATGCTGAACTATATCTGGAACAGGCAATATGCTAAACTATATCTGGAACAGGCAGTATGGTTATTTGCAACAAAGTAGGAACAATGTCCTCATATCTCTAAACAAATTGCTGTTAATCATTTTCTCACTCACCTATTGCAAATTAACAAAAAGATGTGTATGTGTGTTTGTGTGTGTGTGTGTGTGTGTGTGTGTGTGTGTGTGTGTGTGTGTGTGTGTGTGAGAAAGACGGATAGAAAAACTGTCAGCAGTGCATGACTAGCATGAAAACCAGCCCAAATTCTTTTGAAATCTACCAGTTTCTTTTTCAATGGCACACAGCTACAAAAGATAATTAGACAAATGACAGCATAACAAAAGAAGAATTTGAGCATTATACAAAGTCTACATTGTGTTTGCTGTAGTAAGAACATTAGAATACAAAATAAAGGCTATTTGAAATTAAGTGTTGTTGCTTTTTAGGACTAGAATGTATAACAAGTGACCCCAGTCTACCTGCTTGAGCAGGTCAGAAATACAATGTTTGCAGTGCCTACAAAATTTTCCATTCTAGATACACATAATATTCCTATTCTAGATATAATATTTCCGTTCTAGATATGCTTTGATGAGATGACTATTTGTTAAGACTTGCATGAAGTTATGTTTTAAAGCAATATTGCATTATTGAGTTGGTAGTATATAATAGCATAATAAATGCTTTATTTAAATAAATTTATAAATGCAAGGTTTTTTGACATAAAAATGATAGTTAAAACCATGTGTTTGAGAAAGCAAATAAATGGCAGGAAAATGTGATTTTGGTTACCTGTAAGTTTACCTATGCCTTGTGGAATGGACCTTTGGATTACTCCTGATTTAGAGCACTGGGTTTGAATGTATTTAATTGATTTAGACCACTGGGTTTGAATGTATTTAATTTGAGTTAGACCACTGGGTTTGATGTATTTAATTGATTTAGACCACTGGGTTTGAATGTATTGATTTAGACCACTGGGTTTGAATGTATTTAATTGAGTTAGACCACTGGGTTTGAATGTATTAAATTGATTTAGACCACTGGGTTTGAATGTATTTTATTGATTTAGACCACTGGGTTTGAATGTATTGATTTAGACCACTGGATTTGAATGTATTTAATTAAGTTAGACCACTGGGTTTGAATGTATTTAATTGATTTAAACCACTGGGTTTGAATGCATTTAATTGATTTAGACCACTGGGTTTGACTGTATTTAATTGATTTAGACCACTGGGTTTGAATGTATTTAATTGATTTAAACCACTGGGTTTGAATGTATTTAATTTCAGCATTTCTCCAGAATATTGATGGATGAATACCTTCTTGTTATGAGGTAGATCACATTGCGAAGTTTCAATGTTAATGTATAGTTTTGTTGAGAAAGTTATACATGACAATATAAAAAAGAGAAAAGCATGTGTACAAATTTTCATATTTGTTTTTAAGGTAACACTCAGTTTTAAGGTAACACTCAGCAGTTTGATACTTTGCATAGGGTTTCATTTGAAATTGCATAGTCCCTGACCTGCTGTAACATAATATGCCAACAAATCTAGTTTTATAGCTTGTTAGGCCAGAATTAAAAACATGGACATTGATCTGTCAACAGATAATGTAACCGCAGATCTATATCTATGTTGTTTGCAGTTAATCTGCCCTTTCTGCGGCCATATAATGTACATGATTCAATGTTACTTGTTTGTTTTGTTTGTTAATGCCAGCTGAAACTCTTTTTGAATAAAGACAGAAACAGTTATTTACCTCAGATTTTTTTAATAAAAAATTATATTTTTTAAATATAAACTGTAAATATCTAACCTGCCCTTACAGCCAAGCTGAACTAGCCTGTCTCCAGATTTGTACACATGTTGGAAATGTAACAACCTCATATATCCAAGTGTCTACATATTGGAACTAAATGGGTGTCTAATGGCAGTTCAGAAAATGAAATATATGGTACTTAGTAAAATATTAGTGAGATACAATTTTCTCTTTAGTACAGTTAATTTTGGGATCACATAAATTTTCGTTTTAGAACAATTAATTTTGGGATCACATGAACAGTTTGTTGTCTTGCCTGCTTTAACAAATGATGAGCATGTTGTATGTATGGTCTTTTTGGCTGCATCAGCATTGTCATTCATGTTACCATTCTCTGTAACATTTACTGTGTTCAGGTTTACCAAATCAGAACTACTTCACAATATCCTGAGCTGGTTTAAGACAATGTTCAGAAGAACCGTTTTAATTTCCTTAAATTGATTCATTCTGTTGATTGATCTGATTTCTCTCATATCATTTCAGTGTTTCTGTACAAGAACTGATTTCACCCTTATTCAATAAGATTACACAAAATTGATTTTCGTAATGAAAAATAGTTATGAATTTTAATGTAATGATTGTTTGGTTGTTTTATGTTCACAGACAAAATGCCAATGCCAATGCTACCTCACAAAATGCTGGGTCCAAGACCACCCTCCAAAATCTTGCCACTCTAGCAGAGAAACAGGTGAGCTAGCAATAGTGTTGTATGCAGCTGTTAATATGCCTTTTCTAAATCTTGGTATTTAAGCTACAATATTAGTTGCTCATTTTATGCTTATTTTGTTGTGTGATGTAGAATGGTTGCATGTATCTTTTATTGGATATTGGTATGGGGCAGAGTGGTTCCATGTAATTTTTTTGCATGCTATAATGATTTACCATTCATGAAAAGAAGATAATATTGTGAAAAAATGCCAGGAAAGAATATTCATCTGCGCATACATGTAATGTTACATGGTTGATTTTTGTGCATGATAACATAATTCAGTCCATTATTCCACATTGCACATCCAGACTAAGAACTAGTTTGCTGTTTTCAGTGTCAATATTGTTAGATGGACCAAATCATAATTTATAAAATCCAGTTTGTTTTGACTTGAAATTACACAGTATAACAGAAGATATTTTGAAAGTTTAAAACAGATATTTGTAATAAATGCAAAACTATTAATGTTTTCTTCAGAGTTGGGGGAAAAAACTTAGATATGGTGAATAAAAATATATAGCATACCTTTACGCAATATTCTATTTGGTCTTTCTGGCAAAACAGAATAAAACACAATTAGTTTTGTGTATATATCTAACAGAGATCAAACTGTATTAATATTTTTACTTGTGTAAAGTCTCATCTAACTGCAAAAAAGCATAGCCGTGGATTGGCAGTCACATAATGCAGTGGCAGATCAGGGTCTAGACTTTTCATAAAGTAAAATGATAGACCATGATGTGCTGGTGTGTTATCTTCTTAAAACCAAATGCAAATGGAATAGACCCTGACATGCTGGTATGTATTATTTTGGCTGGTTGAAGAGCAGATAGGCATATGTGATGGTCCTGTAGACTGTACATCCATCATTAGGTAACAGTAGTTTGTTATCACTACTCCTCTTATGAGGAATTTAGTCATGATATTTGGCATACAACTTCATCTTAAGGTCTAGTTGGTCCTAAATAAAAATGATGTTCCTTGAAGATCCATGGACATCTTTAAAATCTTGTATGCACTATGTGCATTCTGCTTGAACCAATGATCCAATCAGTATGGGTTTTTCACTAAAAGATGTGACTTGCAGATGGTCTGGACTAAAAATGGTACTGACCAGACATGCAATATGGCCACCAGGACAGCCAGTTTTAAAGTCATTATTGTTATTCTAATGCATGGATTGTCAACTTGACATGGGACTAAACACTTCATATGGTATGTAGGTGGTCCTAAATGCAAATGATGCTGACATGACATGCAGAATGGCCACCAGGTTGGCCAGTCTTAAACTTATAATTGTTAGTCTGCTGAGAGGATTGTCATTTTGAAATGGGGTTTTCACTGTCAGACTTGTAGCATGTAGGTGGTCCTCAATAAAGATTGTGCAGATATTGCCTGTTGATATTGACACTAAAAATCATGTCATAACTGTTTGTTTTGAACAGAGTCACTTCTACATTGGATTTTTAATGTAACACTTCAAGTCATGTATGTTGGAAGGCATCTTGAAAGTCTTGTGTCTGCATCGCCTTATGATTGGTTGTATCAACATGGGCTTTTCACTAAAACACTATAATAGTATGCAATTAGTATTGTATAAAAATGGTAATAGACTCACCTACAAGATGGCAACAGTAAAGAATACCTTAAATTACACCAGTTGAATAACTTGGACTCTTTCCCCAAACTGTAATTATGGATCACACCAAACTTAGCATGTGGATATATCTTGGTGGTTATTGAGATTAAATTAGTGCTCTCTATACATAATATCATTTTAAGGTGAACTGCTGGGTGATTATTGCAATACACTTGTCTTTTAAGCAAAATACTTCAGAATTTAAGAAAATATTTTTGGTGCAAAATTTGGTTGGTTAGAACCTCTTGAGTTTATGAGATGATTCAGTACTCCACAATTAGATAAGATCAAAGGAAGGAAGAAATGGATTTCTTGCGAATTCCTGCAAATTAGAGCCAGTCAATAGTCAGTTTATTTTTGAGATATGGGTCTAGGCTGCACAGATTTGGATAAACTTTTAAAAATCTCCTGTCTAATTTTCTGCTTGGATAGATGGTACAAGCAGAAATTATGATGTTTTTAATCCAAATAGTGTACCAGTAAACATGTTTTTACTGTTTTGTATTAATGACTAATTAATTTCTGCCAATTCTTGTGAAAAACACTTTCAAAATCAGATTTTAGTAAATATTGTAAATATCCTCAATATTAAACTTTGAGTGCTTTTTTCTTTAAAAGGAGTTGTCACCTAAATTATACTGTTGTGAATAATGTGTGGTACAGACAGTTTCTAAAAATAGCCAAGTTGTAGTAGAAATCATTTTTCTATCCTAACCAGTCATAGTCATCCACCTTTACAGTGCTGTAGTATATTTATTTGAATTCATTTTATGTTAATAAATGCATTTCCTTTTTTATTTTTTATACCTAATAGCTGTGTAGCAATAATCATTCAAGAACTGCACTTGTTCTAAAAAAAAGGGCATGGCAACTTGTAACAACAGCTTTCCAAAGATTACCAAACAGATGGATCACAGAATCGTTATTCTGTTTATTATTAATCATTCATTTCATCTGTACATATATATTCTAATGGAATAGGAATTATTTTCAATCATTTATTTTGCTTTAATTTTTTTTAAAACTCACATTTTTTCAGCTATCTTATTATAATAATTTCTTTATTTTTTTGTATACTTTCAGAAGATTTGTTTCTTTTTCAGCCTGAAATATGTTTTGTTTTTGCTGTTTATTTAATTTTATTTCTTCACTCTCTAATCTCAGAGATTGCAGACAGTGAGAAAAGTGACCGATACCCTCGGTCTTGTTACAGAATCTCAGGGCACAAACGATTTGCTTACTGCAAATGAGCCACCTATCCAGGGTTGTGCTATCAGAAAATCCTCCAATTTTGCAGTTACGGGTCCCTCTAACTTGACAAGAAGTCATACAGATGTAAGGCAAGCCAGTGTAAAAATGACAATTGGCCCTAACCGTTTTCTGCTTAATATTAAAGTGAGTTAAGCTAGAGTTTGTCATTGGTTTGCAATGTATACCTAACATGCTTGTTATCAAAATGATGTGTGCATAAATTTCTCTTGTATTATAAAATAATTTTTTCAGAGATCTAATTAATAAGGACATTGAGGAAAAAATGTACAAGAGACACTTTTCTATTTTATGCAACAAAATGTAGAACTGATTTTATCAAATTCTTTTAAAGAATATCAATTTGATAATTACAAACATTGATGTGATATTGATTCTACCTCCTCATGCTTGCAGAACTGGAGAAGAAAAAGAGAATTCTTGGCAAACCCTAGGTTAACTCCATTTACTGAATGATTACTTTGTATTCCTGACACAGCAAATGCTTAGTCCATCACCCTAAAGCAAGTAGTCATAGTTAGTGCAAATTTTTGAATATTTCTATCCTTTATTCTTTAGTGTCTAGGTTGCTTAATGATAGAAAACTTAAGTGATCAATCAACACTGACAAAATCAAGTTTTTCAAAACAAAAAGGAATACGGAGGGAAAATCCAGTATGCAGTATTGATACCATGTATGGCAGCAAATGAAACTGTTTGACAGCAATACATGTGATTCATGTATGCATTGCAGCAAATGGACCAATTTTTTTGACAGTAAAATTGTCTTTCCTGCATGCAGGGCAGCAAATGGATCAATTATTGACAGCAAAATATGTAATTTATGCATGCAGAGCAGCAAATGGACTAGTGTTAGATAAACTTGTCATTCATATTAAATCATCCTTAAATTCTCTTTCTTTTCTTGACTCCCTTCCTAAGCTTAGGGTAGATGTCTAGGTTTTTTGCAGCTAGTGTGGTTGTAAATAATTTTAAACACATTTTAAAAAAACTTTTGCAAGAATGAACAAAAATGTTCATCAGAATTATGGGAAAAAGTCCATCACTCAAATTTTTACAGGTTAAAGATTGCAAAGTATTTTTTAAAGATTACATAATTTTATAATAAAGATGATTGTAGATCCATCATTTTAGGTGTTAGTATTATTAATTGTACAACAGATTCTAAGAACCTAGGTAACATTGTACTTCGACTGGTGTAAAATGTAGGTGAGGTTGCCTTGAAGGTGAAGGAATGTACTGGTAACATGCTTGCATTTTTTTCTTTGCATTTCTGAGTTTGATATGAGTCACTGCACAAGCAAGCATACTGGTTTCCAGTACTGACAAAAAAAAGTTGGCATTATTGTTTCACAGCCTTTAGGATGATGAGGTGTAGAGGTCACTTTTCCACCAGTTTGTTGACATGTACACATTTTGAACTCTCTCAAAAAAGAAAAGCCTCTGATTTATTTTTAACACTAATGGTCAAAGACTGAATGAACTTATGGTACATTTTTTTGTCTGTCATCTGTCTGTCCATTAGCATACAGTTGTTAATGCTGCTCCTACTAAACTACATGGAACTTTACATACACAAAATACCATGGTCTCTACTAAACTACATGGAACTTTACATACACATGCATACCATGGTCTCTACTAAACTACATGGAACTTTACATACACATGCATACCATGGTCTCTACTAAACTACATGGAACTTTACATACACATTCATCCCATGGTTTACTAAACTACATGGAACTTTACATACACATGCATACCATGGTCTCTACTAAACTACATGGATCTTTACATACACATTCATTTCATGGTCTCTACTAAACTACATGGAATTTTACATACACATTCATCCCATGGTCTAATAAACTACATGGAACTTTACATATACATTCATCCTATGGTATACTAAACTACATGGAACTTTACATACACATTCATCCCATGGTCTACTAAACTACATGGAACTTTACATGATCCCAAGGTGTACTAAACTACATGGAACTTTACATACACATTCATCCCATGGTCTAATAAACTACATGGAACTTTACATATACATTCATCCCATGGTCTAATAAACTACATGGAACTTTACATACACATTCATCCCATGGTCTACTAAACTACATGGAACTTTACATATACATTCATCCCATGATCTACTAAACTACATGGAACTTTACATACACATTCATCCCATGGTCTACTAAACTACATGGAACTTTACATACACATTCATCCCATGGTCTACTAAACTACATGGAACTTTATATACACATTCATCCCATGGTCTCTACTAAACTACAAGGAACTTTACATACGCATTTATCCCATGGTCTACTAAACTACATGGAACTTTTCATACACCTTCATCCCATGATATACTAAACTACATGGAACTTTACATACACATTCATCCCATGGTCTACTAAACTACATGGAACTTTACATACACCTTCATCCCATAATATACTAAACTACATGGAACTTTAGATACACGTTCATCTCATGGTATACTAAACTACATGGAACTTTACATATACATTCATCCACGGTCTGGATGATCTGAAATAAAAATGGTGCCACTCAGACATACAATATGGCCATCTTGAAAATCTTGTTATCACTGAATGAATAGAGTCATATTTAAATATGTTTTTAACTGAAACATTTTTTATGATATCTGTTTTGTCCTAGATGAAAATGTTGCTGGTCATCATGACATTTAGTGTGTCTTAAAAATATTGTATCACTCATCCTCTAGAATGGAAAGTCATATTGACATGGGTTTTTCAAAAGAACATATCTTATGATGTCTAGTTTTTTTAAATGAAAATGGTGCCAATCTAAGTATCACTACTTATCCGAAATGATGGTTGTGTCATCATAGGGTTATATTTAAAACAGTGTTTTTTGGTCTCAAATGAAAATGGTGTACAGTCATAATGGCAGCCATCTTGAAAATCTTGTTATCCCAATATAGATGACTTTGTAAAAAAAGAACAAAACTTGATAGGGATGAACTATGTCTGATATGGTAGGATAAAAGGTTGTAAATGGTCTGTCATGATAGTCTACTTGGTGTTTTGGTAGATAATAACTTATCATGGACTGAACATATCAAACATATCAGTAAAAGAGTCAATTCAAGTTTATGGCTTCTCAGTAGGATAAGACACTTTCTCCCGGAAAAGCACAGAAAACTATTTTATAATAGTTACATACAACCCTATTTAGACTATGTAATACAGTGTGGGGTAATTCAAATGATAAAATCTTAGCAAAGCTGGCACATCTCCAAAAAAGAGCTTTTGAGTTAATATCAATCCAGAAAGAAAGCAAGAAAAATTTAGCTGGTAAGTTAAAAATACTACATATTAAAGACCGAATCTGTTTAAGAAAAGCCAAATTAATGTACAGGATAGCCAATAATAGTGCTCCTGAATATTTATAATCACTATTCAAGTATAGGCTACCTGGAAATACTCCCCACCTGCGATCAATGTCTACCAAACATTACAAGATTCCCAAACCAAATAAGGAATTATTTTAGAAAAGTTTCCAATACTCTGGAACATTGCTCTGGAATAATATTCCAGTTGAGATTAGAAATGCCCACTCTATTTCCTCTTTCCAAACCCAGTATATACAATGGCTTCAGAGATGCAGCAAAAATAATTAAATTCCTTTGAATGAGGGCCTCAAGGTAGATTAGTTCTTAGCTAATTGAGTTACCCTCTTTAAATAAAGTAATAATAATAATAATAATAATAATAATAATAATAATAATAATAATAATAATAATAATAATAATAATAATAATAATAATAATAAAACAGAAGACTTCTTATGACATGTACTAAATTCTAAATGGAAATGGTATATATCTGACATAAAGTATGGCCACAATAGCAGCCATCTTGAAAAAATGTCATATGCTACTCCAAAGAAATGGAAAGTCATATCAGCATGGTGTTTTGTACCAGAAGACTTCTTGTAATGTCTAGTTTATCCTATATTAAAATGGTGATAATATGATGTCCAATATGGCCACCATGGTGGACATCTTGAAAATCTTTTTGTTGCTACTACTCTTAAATAGAAATTCATTTTGATATGGGATTTTTATTAAAAGAGTCCTTAACTGAAATTGATGCAAATTGACTCTCAGTACGGCCATCTTGAAAATATTATCTTGACTCTTCCCAAATGGATGGTTCTGTCAACATGAGGAACTCTTTTCAGTGAGATCTGCTGCTGCTGCTCTTATATCATATGAAGATGACCATAAGTTACAGCTGATTTGAAACTTGGTGTTGAAGCAAAAATGCAGCAGTTTATGACACCATAAGCTTTGTTTGGTTTGAGATGTGAATATTTAGGTGCAATAAGGACTTAATGTCATCCTGTTGAAACTTTCAATCTGAGATTTTAATTGGATTTGCAAAATTTGATCTGAAGTTAAAGAGGAGGCAGCATTGTTCTTATTGAGATGTTATAAGAGATTGACACAAAAAGAGTTGGACCTAAAAACAGTTTATATTGATTTTGTTCAAAAGCAGTCCCCAAAAATTACCAGTATATAATAAATTCCACATCAGTATCAAATGACTATTTGCAGTCAATCACATGTACAAAGTACTGTCAATTTATAATAATGGAATTATATCACAGTGAGCAAGACCAGACAACATATTCTCATAACTGAAGCGGCACCCAAAATCAGATATGATATTTGAATATCATCTGTGTCAGTTAAATTTAACAGTCTTAAAGACAGATCAAAGTTAAGAAAATCCTCAAAGTGCTTTTCAATGCAAAATGGATGGTCTCCTAAGAAGGGATTCACTGTACTGGATAGAAGGGATAGTGTGATAAGCAGGGAATCACTGTACTGTCCAAAAGGTACTGTACAGAAGGGATAGTCACATAAGACAATCAGTGTACTGATCAGAATGAATGGTCTCATAAGAGGGTATTCGCTGTACTCTACAGAAGAAATGGTTTCATAAGATCGGGATCACCATACTGTACAGAAGGGATGGTCTTTTAAGAGGGGAATCGCCATACAGTACAGAAGAGATGGTCTCATAAGAGAATCACTGTACTGTACAGAAGGGATGATCTCATAAGAGGGAAATCACCATACTGTACAGAAGGGATGGTCTCATAAGAGAGGAATCTTTGTACTGTACAGAAGGGATGGTCTCATAAAGAAGAGAATCACCATACTGTAGAGAAGGGATGGTCTCATGAAGAGAATTACTGTGCTGGACAGAAGGGATGGTCTCATAAGAGGAGAATCACTGTACTGTAGAGAATGGATGGTCTCATAAGAAGAGATTCAATGTACTGGACAGAAGGGAAGATCTCATAAGAGGGCAATCACTGTAATACAATTTGCCTAGACAATTTGTGGACTTTTTATCAGAGATTGATATTATTGGTAAATATTGGCCAACAGTTTGTTATAATAATGGGTGGGCTTGTCATCAAGCATGAGCTTATCACAGGATAAATACAGCAGTTGTCTGATTTTTATGGTAAGCCCATCAATTAATTGAGTTGTCTTATGCTGGTGACTATATTGAGAAAATGTTTTTTAAGAGTTGGAAAGAAGTGAGATTCAGAGAGATTAGTTGAGTATAACATCGGTATATCCTGTGTGCAGTTTATCATTCAATGAAATGTTCTCAAGACTTCAAGCCAATAAAAGTTCATAAATAAATTGGACATCCAGTGCTGTAAATAAACTACTCAAGAATGATTATAAAAGGGACATAACAATTCCTTTTGTATTGCCATATAGTAAATATATGTACAGCAAAATCCTTCAATCCATAAAAGTTCATAAATAAATCTTACGGGAGTGCCTCACTAGGTGGTAAGTAACATAATCTAGATTGAAAAGTATGATTATAAAGTGTATTGAAAGGTGTTTGAAAAGTCTTGTGGTAAATATATATTTCTTGAATACATTTGAAAGTTCTATTTTAGATGGGAACACATATCACTCTTGCACCTTTTTCAGAACTATGTCATGGACATAGTGTGATATTGTCTGCTGCCTGCTGTAGCTGTGTCATCATTTCAGTTGCAAAGATTTTGTGCAAGTCAACAAAAATGTTTTTCTTTAAGGATGTAACTCCAAAAAAGATTTTCCACAGAAGCCTTGCAAATGTATGATGTGTACCTAGCTGTAAACAGCACAGACTTAAATCTGTCACTACATAATGTGCTGGAACTGCTTATTAGACATTAGTGGTTTTAAAAATGGTACTAACAGCTGCTTCACTTGTCACTCAGCATTAGGAGGGTAGTGTAGGACTGGTTAGCCTGGTGTCAGGATAATGTCATTTGTGGGACATGAGGCTATATGTTTGTGGAGCACTAGATATCACTACAAACTGCCACACTTCAGACATCATGATGATATGACTAAAATTGTGAAATCTATGTTAAAAATCAAAATACACACACACACACATGGATAATATGTTTGCAGATCAAACAGAACAGACAGCAATCTATCATCACATGTTTCTCAGATCAAATAGCACAGACTTTAATCTGTCATTACATAATCTGCTGGCAGATTAAACAGCACAGTCCAATCTGTCATTACATAATGTTATGCAGATTAAACCGAACAGTCCAATCTTTCATTACATAATCTTCCGGTAGACTAAACTGCACAGACTAATCTGTCATTACATAATGTGCTGGCAGACCAAACAGCACAGACTGTAATCTGTCATTACATAATTTACTGGCAGATAAAAACAGCACAGACTGTAATCTGCTACTATAGTATGTGCTAACAGATCAATGTCCTGACAGTTTATTTTTATAATGTTGATAAGTGAACTGCATAGAACCTGATCTGCCAGCACTTGTTTGACAGATGATCTGGGTCTGTTCTGTTCATGTTTCATGCCATCTATAAAGAATAAGAAAATGATATATGGCTGCTTTGTTAGAATAAAATCACATATTTTTTCTGATGATGCACACATACTTGATAACGGGACCAATATCCATTTTTTTGCAAGAAAGCATCTTGGCCATTATTTACTAAGGATATCCTTGTCTGCTGATAAATCCACCCTTATCACTCCTGTAGCCTAGTGGTTAGAGCATACACTTCGGATGCAGGAGGTCATGGGTTCGATCCTCAATCGAGTCATACCAAAGACTTTCTTTATGGTACTAACAGCTGCCTCGCTTGATGCTCAGCATTAAGAGGTTAGTGTTAAGGCTGGTTTGCCTGGTGTCAGGATAATGTGACTGGGTGGGACATCATGCTGCATGTCCACAGCATGATGCTGCAGTGCTAGACATCACTATAAACTACCACACTGCAGACATCATAGCAATATGACTGAAAAATTGGTAAAGCTACATTGAAAATCATAATCACATAATCACACCACCCTCTACATATTGACAAACTTATACAGGCCCCCTGATCATATCTCATCATGTGAGAAATATAATTTATATTATACCAAATATATAGCTTCCCATAGCTTAGGGCCTTGCTTTGTATAAATCCAGAACTGTTGATGAGATGATTTGTATGCGATGAGCTGAAGACAATATTACTTATCTGGTTTTGATCAAACTTGGAATATGGGCCATTATCCTCAAAATCTCAGATGAGTGTGATAATGAGAAAAATCCAGGTATATTAATAGTTTGATCTTGGATCATATGGGTGTAGCTTGTCTTTTTTTCTGATCCAGTTCTGATCCATCTTGGAATCATAAAATGATAAAGATCTCACATTTGATCAGTATCCCAGCATAAGTTTGAGGTGATCTTGCATATGATTGACTGAACTTGTTACCACTCTAGTGACTTTGTTTTTAATCAGATTTTGGTCACACTTGTAATATAGGCTGCTTATAGGACACACATACTAATGGTATGGAAAAATGGGAACCAGCCTGGAAACATTAAATACAGTGTATATGGGTTTGGGTGGTCAGGATTGGTTAATATTGTAAGTTATGTTTTAGGTGAAATAATCTTTTGAGAGCTAATCCTAGTTGTAAGTGAAAAAAAAATTACATATTGTTTTATTGATAGAATTTCAGTCCTTTAACAGTCTTGAGTTTAGATCACTCATTACTAAAATTAGCATCTGACTCTTTGGAGCGGAATTGAAAGCACATGTTCAAACACATGCAGGTCCAGAAAATGCTGCGGCTCATATCCTTTCCTCTACACAGAAACTGACATCCAGGTTTCATCTGTACTGATAAATATAGGCTTGATCACGGGCACTAGGACATTTTAGTTATGAATAAAATCCATGAGATGATCTTGCATCTATTGGCCGAGATTGTTGCCACAATAAATACTATTTTTTTTATCTGTTCTCATATTAGCTCACTAATGAGTTATATACTTAATAATGAGGTAATCTTACATCTGTTGGCTGAGATTGTTACCACAATAAATACTATTTTTTTTTATCTGATCTCATATTAGCTCACTAATGAGTTATATATTTAATAATGAGGTGATCTTACATCTGTTGGCTGAGATTGTTACCACAATAAATACTATTTTTTTATCTGATCTCATATTAGCTCAATAATGAGTTACATACTTAATAATGAGGTAATCTTACATCTGTTGGCTGAGATTGTTGCCACAATAAATACTATTTTTTTTATCTGATCTCATATTAGCTCAATAATGAGTTGCATAATTAATAATGAGGTAATCTTACATCTGTTGGCTGAGCTTGTCAACATTTAATTGGTTCCCGACCATTTTAGCAGCCCTGATAAGGAGTCTATGTCTTCAAGACAACCATTGAGGTTTATGATATGCTTACCAACATCATCTTTTCCATAAAGAGATAAAGAAGTCTACTAAGCTGCTAGGAGCAGTATCAATGGAAGCAACTCGGAAAAGAATATGGACATGAATTAAGAATAATGGATGGATATAATTTATTAAGCAATGACCGGGACTAAATATGGACTATGAAAAAGATAATGGATACATTAATACTACAGGAGAAAATCCCCTGGTTTCACTGAGACGGATATCCCCTATTCTAACCAATAGGATGAATGCTGTTGATGTTTGAATGAAGGAGGACAGAATCTTTTATTATATATGAAAATATAGAAATGGAATGGAAAAAGGACGATGGAAATTCTTAACGAACTTATAAAGAAAAGTGTATGGGCATTAACTTTACTGAAATTTATAATAAGTCTATATCACTCAGAACTGTTTACTATTCATACTAAAATTAAAAATTCTTCTCTCTCAGTATTAAATATTATTATTAAAATAACTTCTAAAACTAAATAACAAGTTGATTATAATAAATTAGGAGCAAATAACTGAGCATATGGTATGTCCTTATGTCCATTGTACAACATCTGTCCCACATAGACCAGTGAACAATTGTTGTTACCATCCTATACTAGATATTTCTGTCCCCAATTTAAATAAAATTTATGGATTTATATGATCAAAATTTTAGACTTGTTCAATGATGATCAAGACCCATGCATATTTTTTAAGTGATCTTGTTTCTGATTGGCTGACCTTAATTTGATCAAACTTAGAATATGTGCTTATGTTGTTAAGGTCTCAGCTGAGTTCAGTCAAATTCATGAAAACTAATGAGGTGATCTTGCATGTGACTGAATGAGTTTGTTATTCCTCTGAATGCAGTACATTCACTTGTCACTCTTCCAATGTCAGACTTGCAATATGGATTTGATAACTACCTTGTTTCCACTCAGGAAGTCATTTGTCCACTGAGCTTCTTTCAATAGAATCTCAAACTGCTTCGTTGTGAGTAAGTGTGATGCATATTTATGAGGACAGTCTTGCATCAGATTGACTGGACTTTTGTATTTATGAGGACAATCTTGCATCAGATTGACTGGACTTGCATATTTATGAGGACAGTCTTGCACCAGATTGACTGGACTTGCATATTTATGAGGATAGTCTTGCATCAGATTGACTGGACTTGCATATTTATGTTTATGAGGACAGTCTTGCATCAGATTGACTGGACTTGCATATTTATGAGGACAGTCTTGCATCAGATTGACTGGACTTTTGTATTTATGAGGACAATCTTGCATCAGATTGACTGGACTTTCATATTTATGAGGACAATCTTGCATCAGATTGACTGGACTTGCATATTTATGAGGACAGTCTTGCATCAGATTGACTGAATTTGCATATTTATGAGGAGGCTGAGTCTTGCATCAGATTGACTGGACTTGCATATTTATGAAGACAGTCTTGCATCAGATTGACTGAACTTGCATATTTATGAGGAGGCTGAGTCTTGCATCAGATTGACTGGACTTGCATATTTATGAGGACAGTCTTGCATCAGATTGACTGAACTTGCATATTTATGAGGACAGTCTTGCATCATATTGACTGAATTTGCATATTTATGAGGACAGTCTTGCATCATATTGACTGGACTTGCATATTTATGAGGACAGTCTTGCATCAGATTGACTGGACTTGCATATTTATGTTTATGAGGACAGTCTTGCATCAGATTGACTGGATTTTCGTATTTATAAGGACAGTGTTGCATCAGATTGACTGGACTTGTGTATTTATGAGGACAGTCTTGCATCAGATTGACTGGACTTGCATATTTATGTTTATGAGGATAGTCTTGCATCAGTTTGACTGGACTTGCATATTTATGAGGACAGTCTTGCATCAGATTGACTGAACTTGCATATTTATGAGGACAGTCTTGCATCAGATTGACTGGACTTGCATATTTATGAGGACAGTCTTGCATCAGATTGACTGGACTTGCATATTTATGTTTATGAGGACAGTCTTGCATCAGATTGACTGGACTTGCATATTTATGAGGACAGTCTTGCATCAGATTGACTGGACTTGCATATTTATGTTTATGAGGACAGTCTTGCATCAGATTGACTGGACTTGCATATTTATGAGGACAGTCTTGCATCAGATTGACTAGACTTAATACAACTCTAGAATCCATATTTTTTATCTGTTGGGTTATTTTCAGAGTCTTGGATGTCTTGATTATAAAACTGAATATTCAGTATACAGCTTTAAATTTTTTTTATTTTTATAAGGAGATAGTAAAATATGTAAAATCAGGAATATATAAAGTTTTAAAGGTAGGTTATATTGTATGTGTTCTTATTCTACTACATAAGCCAGCCTAGTGAAATGGTCATTAGATCATTATCAGGCCCTTATTGTGCCTTTTGCACTTTCAGCCCTTTATTTGGCTATATGATTATTTGGAATTGTACCACAGCTTAGACTACACATGCCTGCCATCCCATATTTTGCCACAGTGTAGACTCCCCAGATCTGTCATCCCCTATTGTGCCAGAGTGTTGACTCCCAGATCTGCCATCCCATATTGTGCCTCAGTATAGACTACACAGATTTGTCATCCCATATTGTGCCATAGTGTAGACTACCAATATCTAGCATCCTAAACTTTTTTTAGTTTATTTGACTAGCATCCTCTGTCATACTAGAGGAATAGACTCACCATGTCTTCCACCCCATATTGTGATAGAAGGTAGACTACCCAGATCTTCCATTCCATACAGTGCCATAAGCATATTCTTGCCAGATCTGCCATCCCTTGTTGTGCTACAGTGTAGACAACACAGAACTACCATCCCATATTATGCCATTAGATTAGACAAGGTTATTAAGAGGGCTTTAAGATTGATAAAATCTGAAAATTGTTTGAGCTAGAATTCCGGTATTTAACTACTGTAAAACCTAAAAGATTATAGTCCTTACAAATTGGAATCTCCAAGGTGTCAGCATACATACAAATTTTTTATCCCACACATGTACCTGGATGTTCTCACATTTGGAATCTCCAAAGAGTCCCCATACATAATTTTGTTTTAATCTTATACATCTACCTGGATGTTCTTACAAATTGGAATCTCCAAGGTGTCCACATAATAAAAATTATTTTTATCCCATACATGTACCTGGATGTTCTTACAAATTGGAATCTCCAAGGTGTCAGCATACATAAAAAAAATTTTTTTACCCCATACATGTAACTGGATGTTTTCACATTTGAAATCTCCAAGGTGTATGCATACTTAAAAAAATTGGTAGAATTGTTTGAAAATTTTTTAAACAATTTCCACCATATTTGAATATATACATACCAATTCATTTAAGTATGTCTGATATTGTTTACAATTTTTAAAACTTAAAGTGCTATGGTCCTGACACACACTCCAAATTCAAGTATTTAGATTAAGGTTTCTGGAATTCAATAAGGGCGAATCTCAGAGCCCTTTCATTTACGTTTTCAAGTTCTTATTCAGGAGACTGCAGAAGTGTCCAGTATGAGGACAGTAGTTGATATTTGCAATGATAAAATGCCAGGTATGAGGACAGTAGTTGACATTTGCAATGATAAAATGCCAGATATGAGGACAGTAGTTGAAAATTTGCAGTGATAAAATGCTAGGTATGGGGACAATAGTATAAATTTATAGTGATAAAATGCTAAAATGACAGGTATGGGGAAAATAGTTTAAATTTGCAATGATAAAAATGACAGGTATAGGTACTTGTTGAAATTTTGCAATGATAAAATGACAGGTATGGGTATGGGTACCTTAGTTGAAATTTGCAATGAAAAATGCCTGGTATGGGGGCAGTCGCTGAAATTTGCCATGATGAAAAAGTTCTACATTGCCCTTAGTCCTTTAGTTATTAAGTACTTTCCAAAGTTGTTTTAGCATTTTGAATTTTTAAATGTATTTTAACAGTTCTGTCATTGCTGATTAAAAAAAAGCATAAAATCCAAAATGACCCTCAGAAATTTTACCAAATCTATACAAGATATATTAGCCCTGAAGACATTCTTTTGTTTTCTTTCCAAGGCAAAAGCATCGAACCTGTCTGTGATTACTTTAACTTTTTTTAATTAAGAACTACTTAACTAAAATGTGCATTCAATTTTCAATGTAGTTTTCATACAAAAAAGTCATGATGAGCACAGCAAGTTTGTTGTCATTGGCATAGTTTCATAGATCTTAATTATTTCGAATAAAGATGTCATTAATAAAAACATTAAAAATAAGAGTCCAAGAGTTGCCCTTGAAGTAGTCCTTTATACATATTTAAATTAGTTTCCTATTTTGACATATTTTCTTATAATTATTAGTGATAGCTGCATGTTAGATACTGTTAATGGAATTAATCATAGCTCTATGTAAGATAATGTCAGTATAATTATTGTAAGCTCTGTGTATGATACTGTCAGTGTAATTAGTGATAGCTCCATGTTAGATACTGTTATATTAATTAATGATAACAACATGTAAAACACTGTCAGTGTAATTAGTGATAGCTCCATCTAAGATACTGTAAATGGAATTAATGATAGTTCCATGTAAGATACTGTCAGTGTAATTATTGATAGCTCTATGTAAGATACTGTCAGTATAATTATTGTAAGCTCCGTGTATGATACTGTCAGTGTAATTAGTGATAGCTCCATGTTAGATACTTTTATTGTAATTAATGATAACACCATATAAAACACTGTCAGTGTAATTAGTGATAGCTGCATGTAAGATACTGTTATTGTAATTATTGATAACACCATATAAAACAGTCATTGTAATTAGTGATTGCTCCATGTGAGATACTGTCAGTGTAATTAGTAATAGCTCCATGTGAGATACTGTCAGTGTAATTAGTGATAGCTCCATGTGAGATACTGTCAGTGTAATTTGTGATAGCTGCATGTAAGATACTGTTATTGTAATTAATGATAACACCATATAAAACACTGTCATTGTAATTAGTGATTGCTCCATGTGAGATACTGTCAGTGTAATTAGTAATAGCTCCATGTGAGATACTGTCAGTGTAATTAGTAATAGCTCCATGTGAGATACTGTCAGTGTAATTTGTGATAGCTGCATGTAAGATACTGTTATTGTAATTAATGATAACACCATGTAAAACACTGTCAGTGTAATTAGTGATAGCTCCATGTGAGATACTGTCAGTTTAATTAGTAATAGCTCCATATAAGATACTGTTAGGATAATTAATGATCTGGTCATTAGATAGCTTCCTCAAGGAGTTTTATATACCTGGTAGAATACTAACAGGATGAAAGTTTTGTTTATTAAGAGGATAATTTTTTTTGTTTATTGGGACAAGTTGGGTTTCCTTGAACCTAACTGGGAAATGTTTCAGGTGTGAGCATGACTTTTGATATGAAGTCTTCAGTGACCTGAGAGAAATCAAATCTATATGACACATGGAATTTGACTTTAATATAATGTATGCTATGTATTTCAATAAAACAATCTTTCTTAAGACATAAAAAAAATAACATTTTTTCAGGTTAGAGTTTTAAAAAAATCAAAGCAGCGGGTTTTTGAGACATATACTGGTTCATAGTTACTTTGTAGTAAGCTATATCTGAGTTCCTTTTGTGGAAATATTACCCACATGCTGACTGGTGTTGTGTAGAAGATTACAACTTTGCTATACTTGGAGCTACTAAACTCCATTGGCTATAGGTCATTACATGAGTTGCTTGTAAACAACATGATTTCATGTGTCCTATAACCTGGTTATCCATCTTTTGCCATAACTTAGAATTAACCAATCACATGTCAGCATTAATTGCCAATAGGGTATTTTTAGCAGACTATAAATAGTGTGTGATGTAATTTACCCACATGGAATTGTGCCATCAGGCATGTTTTCATCTTTTAATGATAAGGTTTGTGTGTTATCCAAGAGGGAATTTTAAATAATGGTTGTGAAACACTGTTGTAATGGAAATTGGACTGACTGTTCCTGCCTCTATGCATTGTTTTACCATGCAAAGGTAATAATAATAATAATAATAATAATAATAATAATAATAATAATAATAATAATAATAATAATAATAATGTCTGATTGAAATGCTGTCCTATGTGTTGTTGTTGTTGTTGTTGTTGTAAGGTTTAATGCCATTTTTCAGCACAAGATAAATACATGGCAGCCAGTATTAATGGTGGAGGAAGAACCCTGGAAAACACCAGGAAGAACCACCGACCAACAAGAAGCTACTTTCAAGCTTTCTCACTTACCCATGTTAGCCGAGTCTGGACTCGAACTCACACAGACACAGATCTTTGTACAATTCAGTTATAAATATTTGGAAGTGAATTACAAGAATAAAGTACATTTTTATAATACCTTTTTTTTAACTGTGCCCATTTTGAACAGAGTAAAACAAACTAATCCTTCCAAATTTAATCTTCAGTACCACAAACCCATCAGGAAAATCCAGTGTTTAAAACTGACAGTAAAAAATATTTTCCCCAAAAAATATTTTCCCCATGTTAAACCACAAGCTACTTCATCATTTAATTTCCATTAAAAGCAACAATTAATGATAACATGTTGACTGAAGGGGGGGCAGTGGAGTGCACATAATTTCTTAACCGTGACATTTCGTACCCAGCATTCCTACACATGCTATTGTATTTTCAATTAACAATGGTTGAATTTTGTAGAAAAGAATTACTAATGTTTATAATGGGATATTTTTTTTATCAAAATTGAAAAACAAGTCAGATTTTAAAATTGTATAAAGCATAATAAAGCAATACCATCAGAAAAATATCTAGTGAATCTAAAATGCGTCATAAAATTAAAATTTATGTACATAACTTTTATAGTGCATTTATGTAATGGCCTTATTTAATTAAATTTATAGATTTAACACAAATGTCAGTACTAACATATTTGAAAATTTGATCAACAAATTGGCACAAAGTAAAATAAATATTTACTTGAAGAGTTTGTGTGTGTGTGTATGTACATGTCTGTGTGTGTGTATGCACATGTGTGTTTAGGGGCTTCAGGTAGCAGAGAAGTCACAAGCACCTTTACAGATCAGTGCCATCTTATATCCTCTTCATGTGGAAGTTATTCAGTTTGTCCCTGGTTCTTCCTCCATCAGTGCCATCTTGTATCCTGTTCATGTGGTAGTTACTCAGTTTGTCCCTGGTGGTTCTTCCTCCTATATTTATGCTAAATGCCATGTATAGCCATCTTAGAAATGGTGTAAACCCACCCCCACCAAACAACCAAAACCTCAGCACAGTAGTGGCTATGTCATGAAGTGCAAGGAGATAAAGCTCTTCTATCGTAAAAGTCAGTTTTCTTTTCTTTCATGACTATTATCTTGTACTAGGTACAGGTAAAATACAGTCTCCATATTTATCCAATGAAATGACCATGCATATTAAGCCCACTTTACCACTTTCCATTTTTGCACAGTTTTTGACAAATACTTACAAAAGATACCTTTATCTGTTAATAAGATTACACAAGTTAAGACCGCCCTCTCCCCCACAAAGATGAGTCATAGCATGGGAGAAATACTATAATATTTCCAAGTAAAATTGCAAGACCATTGCATTTTATCACCTATTAAATCATGTTTGAATTATCAGATCTTTTTATTGATGTACAGTATGGGCTATTGTATTACAAACTGAACAATCACAAAGCCACTGGTTATTGTGTTAGAAGGGTGATAAAGAGTACAATAACAAAAGTCCATAGACTTTTAGAGCTTTCTAAACACACACAATATTAGCATTTCCAGAGTAAAATTGTACAAAAAAAATCAAACTAATTGAGCCCACTTGCTTTTTGTTAAATATTTACTTTTTCTAGACAACATTTCTATCTTGAATCAAAAATCCCTTGTACAATTATCACATCTTGCTTTCATTTTCAAACTTTATATTTTAGTTTTAGTATGGAAAGCAAACATTAAGAAGACCACCATTTGATTACCAAAATGTACCCAATACCTTTGTGTTTCTTTTCTTATAAAAGCCAATCAAAGATGACACTTCATTATTTGACCTTGTTTCCCATTACATACCAACACCTGTATTTAATAGGTACATTCATCTTTTTGTGGTTTGGAGTAGAACCCAGATGTTTGCTTAAAGACTTCACCAAAAAGGAATTTGTTCATATATGCTTTATTTGAAAAGTGTATAAAGAGATTATTTATCTTTGTTTTTAATTATTAATTACTCCATCTGACTAAAGTGTGTGTGTGTGTGTGTGTGTCATTTAAATAAGGACTCCAGGTTCCAAAACATGATGGTCATTTAAACAAGGACTCCAGGTTCCAAAACAGGAAGGTCATTTAAACAAGGCCACCAGGTACCAAAACATGATGGTCATTTAAACAAGGACACCAGGTTCCAATACATGATGGTCATTTAAACAAGGACACTAGGTTCCAAAACATGATGGTCATTTAAACAAGGACACCAGGTTCCAAAACATGATGGTCATTTAAACAAGGACACCAGGTACCAAAATATGATGGTCATTTAAACAAGGACACCAGGTACCAAAACATTATGGTCATTTAAACAAGGACTCCAGGTTCCAAAACATGATGGTCATTTAAACAAGGACTCCAGGTTCCAAAACATGATTGTCATTTAAACAAGGACACCAGGTTCCAAAATATGATGGTCATTTAAACAAGGACACCAGGTTCCAAAACATGATGGTCATTTAAACAAGGACTCCAGGTTCCAAAACATGATTGTCATTTAAACAAGGACACCAGGTTCCAAAATATGATGGTCATTTAAACAAGGACACCAGGTTCCAAAATATGATGGTCATTTAAACAAGGACACCAGGTTCCAAAATATGATGGTCATTTAAACAAGGACACCAGGTTCCAAAATATGATGGTCATTTAAACAAGGACACCAGGTTCCAAAATATGATAATCATACAATGTTCATAATCAGTAAATAGCATGATAATCATATCTCATCCATAGTCAGTATATTTAGAATTTCAGGTTGATATTACAGTGTAATTAATGGATTGAGGCATGGAAAGAAATCATATTGTTTGTACTTTTTTCTCTTTATACTTTAGAAATATCCCTTTTACTGTCTCCTCTGCCTGTATGTTGACTATTAAGTCACCTCATAGTAAATCTCATGTTCATTTTGAATTCTGACTTGTGAAAATGGTTGAAAATGTGTCAGTCAGAGAAGCAAAACATATCTGTCAGAAAAAGCAAAAACTATATGAGTGTTTGTATGTCATTGAAATACATCTCAACAAAAATCTCAGAATAATAAAAAACATAAAAGGACTAATTTACAGATTGTTAAGTTGCTGAACAGAGATGTTTTCACATAAAAGCAATTTTTATGATTCACCAGCTGATATATGTATACATATGTTGACACATCAGATGCTGAAAGTTTATCTTTTTTTTTCTTTATGATAGCATGTAATTAAACCAATGTATGTTTGTAAAAAAGTTTATTACAATTACATGACTTCTGACCATAATTGTACCTACATAAATTGTGTCCAATATCAACTACATGTACAAGTTCATTATTATTTTGAAAACATAAATTAATTTGGATGTAAAGTTTCTGGGTTTTAATTTGTTTATATTCTAAAAGGTTTCTCATGACTATGAGATGACCACCCACAGAAATCAAGCTTGACAAACCACACTCAAGTTATACAATATAGATTTTCTAGCATTTGATTTATCAAAGAAACCATTTTAGAATCAGATAAATTAAGACAAGCTTCAGCTTCCATCTCAGCACCTTTGTGATGTTGCTGGTCACATGGCTTTTAATTGGAACCAGTCATGTGACACTGTTCCATAAGGATTCTGGAACTCTACTAGGACACTTACATACAGCAAAAAGATATTGAAAATAACTGGATTTCTCCCATCATCTTGAACAAAGCAACAAATGCTATGAAACTAATATGTATTTATCATCAGTTCTTTAGTGTAACCTTGGTTATTTTGTAGATACACATGAATGATTTTTGGACTATTTTTTATGTTGAATTTTTTTACCAATTTCAAAAAGCTAAAATACTTTTAATGTATCTTTTTACTTCATGGGTATCTCAAAACTTAATGTGTCCTCTTTTATATACTCTATATGCTATAACAGTAACAGCATAAAACTTTTCTTTCTGTATCCAGTCAGTGTACAATTCACTTTGCACTGTGTATGGATGTATCTTTGCTCAGTGTATGCATGTGCCTTTGCACTGTGTATGCATGTACCTTTGCACTGTAAAATATGCATGTATCTTTGCATGAAACCCCAATATGATGCATGGAAGATATCCTGCCTGTGTTATGATGTACTCTTTTAATATTGAATGGTATACAGTTGTGTGTAGTGTGTTTAACTTTGGATCTTAATGTAGATTTAAAAAGTGAACTGATGCATGTCTAATTTTTTAACATGATTTTGTTAAAAAGATCCATTTATTAAAAAAAAAACTGACATTAATTTAAATCTTCTATTGTGGTTTATAATTGTGTTGCTAAATGATCATTATATGCATGTATTGTTGTGTGTGGAATGACGTATTCATTACTAAATCAAAGATTTAATTAGTTCATTAATATAAATTATATGAAATAATTTAAAGCTGTCCAACCAATTTAATCATATTTACGTTTTTATATCATAATTGAATACTAAAAATTAAAATGGCTATTATTCATGTGCAGTATAATGTGAATACTAATTAGATGGAATATCAATTTAAAATTAATTGATTTTAGGATATGGTGTATTCAAAGAAGGTCATTAGATCCTATCTACAATTTCTTTCCTCAGAACTTTCCAACCAAAAGTAACTTGTCACTTGTAGGATTTTTTTTTTCTTTTTCATTTTTTTTTTTAATTTTAAGTTTTTAGTATTATGCAACATTTATAAGTTACTGCTTGTTACATATAATGTTTGAAAGCTTCCCTATCCAGATTTTAATTTATCAATAATTTGGCCAATGTTCCAAAATATTTGCTTTTGATCATTTTACTGTTATTTTCACTCAAGGAATAGTTTGATTTGTGTCTCTTTTTTGTTATATTAGCAACATTTGCTTGTATTTGTTACAGATGTGGTTTGATTCGAGTGGAAGGGCATACGTGAGCCTAGCTACCCGATATGACCCAATAAGAAAATAATTTATTGCCAAGGTACTTTAATTTTATTTTGCTTGGTTTTGGCTGCTGTATGGTTTTAGAATCCGTCTTTAGTTTTTATTTTCTTCTTATCTGCATATAATCTCTGAATTAGCTAGCTTTTAACTATCAGAACTACTCTACTAACAAAACATGGAATCTCAGATCTATAAACTCCTAATCTTCTAATGAAGTCTGAATATCTGCATTGCTAACAGAATTACTGATGATTAACATTGTTGTTTTTAAGATCCTTTCTCTAACCTTTAAACCATCTTGTGTCATTTCTTTTTCCTCATTTTTTGTTTCCATATATTCTTGGGAGTAGGGTTTTCTTCTTTATCTTTTATTTCCTCACCAAATTAGTTGGAAAGAAACCATGTGGTTAGCTTGTTTGTTGTTTATGTATTCATTTGTTGATATCAATATTTCAGACACTATTATTTCACCTAAACGGATGAAATTTGGTCTGTTGGTGCATATCAGGATGTTTAACTCAGTAATACTTAAATCTAAGTCACTGTGGCTTAATTTAAAAGCTCAAGTGATTTAAACATTTCATCAGATTGTGACATGCTCAACAACATAGACACTGTTTCACCTGCAATCATTTATACAGAGATGTATCTCATAGAAAGTAACTCAGTCATTTCAAAACTAAGTCAGCATGACCTATATTTCACACTATTGGGACTTAGGAAATTTATAATCAGTTCAACTGTTTGTCACCCAGGGTAGAACCTTAGTTGAGCTGTCAGAGGACTGATGTATGTACTTCTGGTGGGGAAACTGGCAGACTGAGATGGGAAAATGACCCCTGGGCTCACTTTAAAGTGTAAAAGTGTCACATCCATAATATTTTGAACCCTGTTATACCTGCACTGATGAAATTTTTGTATTTTATTTCCTCTAGACGAAAGTGGTTCAGCCATCCAAAATATAGGTCCATTCAACCCAAATTTTCACACCTGAATGGCATTTGTATTTTCAGCTATTTCTCCTACACTCAAGGATATTAGGTCAGTGTGACCATATATTCATGTTTGATTAAACAAGTATTTTAGCTATATTATCATTACATCTTCAATAGCTTAGACCCTGTTTCATTTGCACTTATTACAATTTACACGAGGATGGATGTCGGAGTGAGGAATTCTGCTGCATCAAAGGTAGGTCATTGTGATGCCCTAATATTCATGTTGAGTGACCTTTTTATTTTCAACTATCCATTCGTTACACAAAAATATCTTAGACCATTTTTTTTCAGCTATATTTGGCACATGGAGGTATCTCAAGGAAGATAACAGTGTCATACCAAAACTATGTCATGATAGCCTTATTTTCATGCTTTAATGACTTTATATTTTAATCTGTATATTTGTTACAATAACACCCTCAATAATATAATATGGATCCTATTTCATCCACATACATGTGAATGCATTTCAGGGAAAGTAATTTAAGGTAAACAAAAAGTAGATCACTTTGATTTTATTATCAGCCTTTAGTGACACAGCTATTTTTATTGATACATGTACCAGTTTCTATTTTGTTGGCTACTCAAAATGTGTTCCTGCTTGCAAGGAAATTCATGTTTATGAGTAATCATGGACTAAGTGTGGCCAACTTTGGCCTCTTGTTTTATAAACCAGCAATTCATAAAATTATAATTCTTTTTGTTCTAAAATGTTTGATGCAGAAAATGTTTTTTTTTCTTCTGTTGAATGTTTTGCAAATTTTAGATACTTAAGAAGATGAAAGTTATTTTCACCACAACAGCCTTAGGGCATACAATGTCATCCATCCATATAGACATACAATGTCATCCATCCATACAGACATACAATGTCATCCATCCATACAGACATACAATGTCATCCATCCATACAGACATACAATGTCATCCATCCATACAGACATACAATGTCATCCATCCATATAGACATACAATGTCATCCATCCAAATAGACATACAATGTCATCCATCCAAACAGACATACAATGTCATCCATCCATATAGACATACAATGTCATCCATCCAAATAGACATACAATGTCATCCATCCAAACAGACATACAATGTCATCCATCCATATAGACATACAATGTCATCCATCCAAACAGACATACAATGTCATCCATCCATATAGACATACAATGTCATCCATCCAAACAGACATACAATGTCATCCATCCAAACAGACATACAATGTCATCCATCCAAGCAGACATGCTATGTCATCCATCCAAATAGACATACAATGTCATCCATCCAAACAGACATACAATGTCATCCATCCAAACAGACATACAATGTCATCCATCCATACAGACATACAATGTCACCCTTGTCCAAACAGACATACAATGTCATCCATCCAAACAAACATACAATGTCATCCATCCAAACAGACATACAATGTCATCCATCCAAACAGGCATACAATGTCATCCATCCATACAGACATATGATGTCACCCTTGTCCTTACAGGCATATAATGTCATCTATCCATACAGATTTACAATGTCATCCATCCATACAGACCTACAATGTCATCCATCCAAACAGACATACAATGTCATTCATACAGACAATGTCATCCATCCAAACAGACATACAATGTCATACATCCATACAGACATACAATGTCATCCAGCCAAACTGACAATGAGGGGCCCCAAGTGGCCTAGTGGTCTAAATCGATGTCCGTTACGGATCACTGCCATCTCACCTCTGTATGCGTGGGTTCGAGTCTAGGATTCAGCAAATGTGGATATGTGAGAAAGTTTGCCAGTAGCTTCTCGTGGGTTGGTGGTTCTTTCCGGTGATTTCCCGGTTTCTTCCTCCACCATTAATACTGACCGCCATGAATAGCCTATCGTGTGCTGAAAAATGGTGTTAAACCCAGCAACAGCAACAGCACCAAATCGACAATGTCACCCATCCAAACAGACATGCAATGTCACCCTTGTCCAAACAGACATACAATGTCACCCTTGTCCAAACAGACATACAATGTCACCCTTGTCCAAACAGACATACAATGTCATCCATCCAAACAGACATACAATGTCATCCATCCAAACAGACATACAATGTCATCCATCCAAGCAGACATGCTATGTCATCCATCCAAACAGACATACAATGTCACCCATCCAAACATACAATATCATCCATCCAAACAGACATACAATGTCGCCCATCCAAACATACAATATCATCCATCCAAACAGACATACAATGTCATCCATCCAAACATAAATACAATGTCATCCATCCAAACATACATACAATGTCATCCATCCAAGCAGACATGCTATGTCATCCATCCAAACAGATATACAATGTCATCCATCCATACAGACATACAATGTCATCCATCCATATAGACATACAATGTCACCCATCCAATAAGACATATAATGTCGCCCATATAAACAGACATATAATGTCGCCCATATAAACAGACATATAATGTCACCCAGCCTTAGGGCATACAATGTCATCCATTCTTACAGACATACATTGTCACCCATCCATCCATACAGACATACAATGTCATCCATCCATACAGACATACATGTCATTGATCCAATCAGACATATGTGTCATCCATCCATACAAACAATGCCATCCATCAATACAGATATACAATGTCATCCATCCATACAATGTCATCCATCCAAACAGACATACAATGTAACCCATCCATACAGACATACAATGTCATCCAGCTATACAGACATACAATGTCATCCATCCATATAGACATACAATGTCATCCATCGATACAGACAAAATGTCATCCATCGATACAGACAAAATGTCATCCATCAATACAGACATACAATGTCATCCATCCATACAGACATGCAATGTCATCCATCCATACAGACATACTATGTCATCCATCCATACAGACATGCTATGTCATCCATCCATATAGACATACAATGTCATCCATCCATATAGACATACAAACTTCATCCATCCATATAGACATACAAACTTCATCCATCCATATAGACATACTATGTCATCCATCCATACAGACATACAATATCATCTATCCATACAGACATACAATGTCATCCAGCCATATAGACATACAATGTCATCCATCCATATAGACAAACAATGTCATTCATCCATATAGACATACAATATCATCCATCCATACAGACATCCAATAACATCTATCCATACAGACATACAATGTCATCCAGCCATAGATACATACAATGTTACCCTTGTCCATCTGTCCAAACAGACATACCATATTACCCTTGTCCATTATATATAGTGTGCTTAAATTTTTTATTTTTTGAGCATTGTCCAACTGGATATAGCAACACTTGTTCGCTAGCACTGTTGAGGTTTTGTATTTGATCAGATTTGGATTTGATTCAGTTGCTAGGTTGTATCATCTAGTCTTTGGACAGTTTCAGTTACAAGTGAAATCCACATATATTAATGAGTTAGTTTTGCGTCTGCTTGTGTCAGATCAATTTAGCTTGTAAACATTCACGAGGCAATATTTCTGAGCATATTTTGATCAGATTCAGTAAATAAGCTTTTATCTTCAAAATTTCAGAGGAATTAAATTATGAGCAATATTAATGAGTCAATCTTGTATCTAATTTGTTTAGCTTGTGAATACTCAGGACCATATTTCTGAAAAGAGTTTGATCAAACTTGGTAATTGAGTCTATATAATCAGGATCTCAGATGTGTTTGCTTATAAGTGACATCAACACACATTAATGAGTTTGATCAAACTTGGTTAGTGAGTGTATATAATCAGGATCTCAGATGTGTTTGCTTATGAGTGGCATCAACACACATTGAGGTGATCATGCATCTGACCAATGAAGATTATAAACACTCTCAAGACCTATTTCTGATAATATTTTTGAAAAGATTTGGTATATCATCTCATATCCTGAAGATCTCAGGTAATTATGAGTGACATTCGTGAATATAAATGAGATAATCTTGCACCTGATTAAAGCTTGCAAACACTATAAAGTCTGCATGTCTGATTAAATCTGGACAGAATCTGATATGTATATCATCAGTATGTCAGGTGAGTTAAATTATGAATATTAGCAACACATTTAAATGAGGTGATTTTGACTTTTGATTCAATGAACTTGTCAACACTGCAGATGCCATACATCTTGTCAAATTCTGACCTGATTTTTGTGTAAGCTTAAATATGTCATCAGTACCTCAGATCTATTAAGTTATAAGCCACATCAGATTGGCTGAGCTTGTGAACACTCCATAAGCCATATTTCTGATCAGATTTTGTTTGTAAACCTGTATAATCAGGATGGAAGATAAAATCTATTATGAGTGACATCCATGAATATGAATAAAGATCCAGACGGTGAGAATCAAACCTGCAATCTTCTGATCACTAGTCTTGAGCCTTAACCACTAAACCACTGCATCTCCTTTAGGTGGAGATGTCAATGATTTATAAGTTATAACAGCAGTAGCATTAAACACAGGTAAATTATATGCTTTGATATAATAGTAAATAAATCAGATAACATTTAGGTAAAGTTAATGAAAAATTAAATTAAGAGAAAATATTTTTCAACTTTGTTAGCTAATAAGTATTAGACTCATTTAAGTAAATTCATAATTCAGTGTTTGTTTTTATGGGCTTTTATTTGATTCAGTCAGCTTTTCCTTTATGCCATATAAAGTTCATGGAGTTAAATGACAATCCCTCACACACATAGTGGTATTAAACAATCTCCAAAGTTTCAACAGTAAATAAAGTCCATATCAGCAAATGCCAAACTGTGAACACATTGCCAGACAACCAGATTACTCTTTGTCATTTAACTCAGCAGAAACCATTAATGATTATAGATTTTGTTTATAGAAGGGAAGAATTAATTCTAATGCTAGTGCACTGTATTTATAAGTGCTAGATTCATACCCAACCCCAGTAAGCTTGCACCTTGATTCCTGCCCAACAATGGTCAGCTTTCACCTTGATTCATACCCAGTAGTGGACAGCTTTTACCTTGTTTCATACCCAACAGCAGGCAGCTTACACCTAGATTGCAGTAAGTTTAATTTCACCATTGTGTGGCCAGAGTCTTTGTCCACTATGTGACTATAGTCTTTGCCCATTATGTGACCATATAGTTTTTGTTCATTATGTGACCATAGAGATTTTTGTTCATAATGTGACCATTGAGTCTTTGCCCATTATGTGACCATAGAGTATTTGTTCATAATGTGACCATTGAGTCTTTGTCCATTATGTGAGCATAGAGATTTTTGTCCATTATGTGACCATAGAGTATTTGTTCATAATGTGACCATTGAATCTTTGTCCATTATGTGACCATAGAGTATTTGTTCATAATGTGACCATTGAATCTTTGTCCATTATGTGACCATAGAGAGTTTTGTCCATTATGTGACCATTGAGTCTTTGTCCATTATGTGACCATTGAGTCTTTGTTCATTATGTGACCATTTATTCTTTGTCCACTGTGTGATCATGGAGTCTGTGTTCATTATGCAACCATAGTCTTTGTTCACTATGTGACATTTTATTATTTCCATTATTTGACCATAAAGTCTTTGTCCACTATGTGACTATAGTCTTTGTCCATTATTTGACCATTGAGTCTTTGTCCCCTATATATGTGTCTGACCACCAAAAGCCACTCTTGATTGACTGTGGTGATGTCATCAAGTATGTGTCTGACCACCAAAAGCCACTCTTGATTGACTGTGGTGATGTCATCAAGTATGTGTCTGACCACCAAAAGCCACTCTTGATTGACTGGTGATGTCATCAAGTATGTGTCTGACCACCAAGTTAATTTGGTTCCTATGGTTTATAGTATGATGGATGGGAGTAAATTCCATCTTAGAACCCTTTGAATACTAGAATGAAGAGTAAAGAGGAAATTGCAAAAGGAGAAAATATATTTTAGCACTGATCTCTATGTGATGATATAAAAATGTATCTTGCATAAAGTAAATTCTGATTTTCATGCCACATACTGGATATCTATTTCTGATAATGTAAACAAGCTTCCATGGATTTGTTTCTGATGTGAACATGTTTCCATGGATATATATTTTTGATAATGTGAACATATTTTCATAGATATCTATTTTTGATAATGTAAAGAAGTTTCCATGGATATATATTTCTGATAATGTGAGCAGGTATCCATGGATATCTATTTCTGATAATGTAAAGAAGTTTCCATTGATATCTATTTCCGTTAATGTAAATAAGTTTCCATGGATATCTATATCTGATAATTTAAAAAAGTTTCCATGAGTACCTATTTTTAATAATTTGAACAAGTTTCTGTTGATATCTATTTCTGATAATGTAAACAAGTTGCTAAGGGTATTTTTTTCTGATAATATAAATAAGTTTATATGGATATTTATTTCTGATAATTTAAAGAAGTTTCCATGGATATCTAATTCTGATAATGTGAACAAGTTGCTATGGATATCTATTTATAATAATATAAATAAGTTTCCATGGATATTTTTTTATGAAAATGTAAACAAGTTTTCATGGATATCCATTTCTGATAAACAGGTTTCCATGGATATTTGTTTATGATAATGTAAAAATGATTCCATGGATATCTATTTCTGATAATGTTATCAAGTTTCCATGGATATATGTGTCTGATATGTAAACAAGTTTCCATGGATATCTATTTCTGATAATATGAACAAGTTTCCATAGATATCTTTCTGTTAATGTAAACAGGTTTCCATGGACATATATTCTGATAATGTAGACATGTTTTCATGGATATCAATTTCTGATAATGTGAACATGTTTGCATGGATATCTATTCTGATAATATATATTTTGGAAAATATTTAACACATAGGATCATATGGTTTTAACCACATATCCCTCATCAATGATCATTTTTGTTGCAATTTATTTTAGGATGTCCATCAATAGCAGATTAAAAATTTATTATAAGGGTTTGTCTGGAGTGTAAACCAAAAATAGTCACATAATGGTTTGTGTAGAGTGTAAACTAAAATTAGTCACATGATGGTTTGTGTAGACTAAAATTAGTCACATACCTTTGTTCTTGTTTTGTAGAGACCTGCCTTCATAAATAGCAGTAATAACAGTGGTAATATAAGTTGTGTTCTTGGCATAAAAACAGCATCTTTAATAACAGTTGAGTAATATGAAAGAAATGTATCTGTATCTGTTATTAATCTAACATAATATTAAGTTTAGCTGCAGTTTAATTTGTTTTTTATTTACAATTGTAACTAGAATAAAGGTGCCTGACAATCATATTGCACCATTAGTTCCACATCAAAATTAAAGTTAAATTCAGTTGTAGAGAATGGCAATCTTTGCAGCATATTTACATTGCAGACACATTTCAACACATTTACCTTACAAACACATATATGGACATTTACAATGCAGACACATGTCAGCATTATTACAATGCAAATGCATGTCAACAAACTAGAATACTAAGTACTGTTAAAAACTATAGTCCCTTTAGAATGTTATCAAGAGAAACATGAGAAGTCAAGTGGTTGTAGGCGTTATTTAGTGTTTGACACTATCACACAAGTCCAAGTACATCTTGGCAAACAAATCACAGCATTTGTTGTGATGAAGTTAATTCAGTTATTGCCAATATGTATTGTAATCTATCAATACAGATAGTAAAAGGGAATAAATGAAGGAACAAAGATAAATCAATTGGTTTGAAAATGGAGGATGTGTCTGCTTCCTGTATGAAAAAGATTGCTGATTTTTATCTAGTTTATTTTGGAAGATGCCATCATAATGTATACAAAAGCAGCAGTGAAGTGATATAAAACAATTGTTATTTTTGTTTATAAACTTTGAGTAGAATTTCATCTTAATAATCAGACATGAAAATATTTAAAAAGGTTTCATATGACTGCACTACTTATACACATAAAAAGTTTTGATAATATCACAGATATTTTTTTTTAATGCATGTTGTTGAGCTATATGTATATAAAATGTTACACAGGATCATCCAAAATCCAACAACTTAGCCAGTTTATTGATGAGAATGTTGAAAAAGCAAATACATTCAATGAATTTTATGTTAGCATAGCCTTCTCCAGAATTAAGGATCCCATTATCAACTCTAATCATAATGAAAACAGAAAAAATTCCAGCTGACTAAATTTGTTATCTCAGTGAAACCAAGCAAAACATGGTTTTGAAATATTTGCAAACTATTGTAAATAAAAAGGTCTAGATTATATTGGACCATGTCTCCTATTGGTTCTTGCAGTAACTATATCTGACAGCATAACTTGTAGAAATTAACAAAATGTACCCCAACCCCATTCACAAGTCAGGCAGTATAGAAGATGCCAGTAATTATAGAGCCATATCTGTCTTACCAACACTGTTCAGGCTACTTGATAAACATCAACTCCTGTGAGACAGTCCTGGTTTCCATAATAGATAGATGGATTACTGCCTTAAATCAAGGAAGAATATAGTTGGATCCATTACAAGTTGCTTTAAATCAAGGAAAATTAGTTCAGTCCATACCAATTGCCTTAGATCAAGAAAAATTACTTGGATCCATACAAGTTGAACTTAGAAAAGCATTTGGTCTTGTAGATCCTGATTTTCTTATGAACAAATGTGACAATTCAATGATTGATTGGTTTACTTCAGATTGTAACAATGAGAAAACATGTCAAAATAAATGGCAGTTTTTCTAAACAACAACAAAGTACATGAGGAGCTTTTGTTCATCCTTCAGTCTCGAAAATGACCATGACTTTAGATCTGGGTTGGTCTGTGAATGTGCAGATGGCTAGTGAAACCAATTCATGCTTTGAAGAATCTAGGGCAATGTGGACAGGGATTGCCAGGGGCTGGATGGACTGAGGGTTGACGATGTCTCTGCTCTTCCTCTGCTGGTGTTTATGTTTGGCCTTGTTGATCCGGGTGCTTTTCAGAAACAGGTGTGCCAGAGTTGATCTGGTGATGCCAGGCTGCTCCCAGCTGTCGTCAATGCCACTGGACTTCATAGAGGCTTTGAGCATGTCCTTGAACTGTTTCGTTTGACCTTTTCTGGAACACTTTCCTTCAAAAATATTCATTCACTTACTGTTAACATTTTAATGTTATTCATTTCATTTGGAATGTTTTCAGCATTATCTAAGATGAGATTGCAAGCTTTTGTTTTCAATCAGAATGATTTGTAAATATTCTTTTCACAAGTGTTTCCCAAGAGTACACTACAGTGTTCTAGGTATGGTTATATATGGCATTTTAATATATTAACCTTTGTTTATTTGACAGATATGGCCTTATCTTGATAAATAAATACAGACATGAATTAACATTATGACATTTGACTTGAATATGTTCATTCCAAATGCAATGAATGACATTAAAATTTTAACAGTAAGTGAATTAATATTTTTGAAAAAGGCCAGTCTTAAGCACAAAGCTTTTAATAATATGGCCCCATGGTATCTCAATTAACTATTTCAAGCCAGTATGGCCCCATTGTATCTCAATGAACTATTTCAAGCCAGTATGGCCCCATTGTATCTCAATGAACTATTTCATGTTAGTATAGTCCCATTGTATCTCAATGAACTATTTCATGTTAGTATGACCCTATTGTATCTCAATTAACTATTTGAAGCCAGTATGGCACCATTGTATCTCAATTAACTATTTCAAGCCAGTATGGCACCATTGTATCTCAATTAACTATTGCAAGCCAGTATGGCCCCATTTTATCTCAATTAACTATTTCATGCCAGTATGGCACCATTGTATCTCAATGAACTATTTCAAGCCAGTATGGCACCATTGTATCTCAATGAACTATTTCAAGCCAGTATGGCACCATTGTATCTCAATGAACTATTTCTTGCTAGTAATGTCCCATTGTATCTCAATGAACTATTTCATGCTAGTAATGTCCCATTGTATCTCAATGAACTATTTCAAGCCAGTATGGCCCCATTGTATCTCAATTAACTATTTCATGCTAGTAATGTCCCATTGTATCTCAACGAACTATTTCATGCTATTAATGTCCCATTGTATTTCAATGAACTATTTCATGCTAGTAATGTCCCATTGAATCTCAATGAACTATTTCATGCTAGTGATGTCCTATTTCATGCCAGTATGGAACTATTGTATCTCAATGAACTATTTTCAAGCCAGTATGGCCCCATTGTATCTCAATTAACTATATCATGCTAGTAATGTCCTATTTCATGTTAGTATGACCCTATTGTATCTCAATGAACTATTTTGTGCCAGTATGGAACTATTGTATCTCAGTGAACTATTTCATGTTAGTATGGTCCTATTGTATCTCAATGAACTATTTCATGTTAGTATGACCCTATTGTATCTTAATGAACTATTTCATGCCAGTATGTAACCATTGTATCTCAATGAACTATTTTGTGTTAGTATGACCCTATTGTATCTCAATGAACTATTTCATGCCAGTATGGCCCCATTGTATCTCAATGAACTATTTCATGTTAGTATGGTCCTATTGTATCTCAATGAACTATTTCATGTTAGTATGACCCTATTGTATCTTAATGAACTATTTCATGCCAGTATGTAACCATTGTATCTCAATGAACTATTTCATGTTAGTATGACCCTATTGTATCTCAGTGAACTATTTCATGACAGTATGTAACCATTGTATCTCAATGAACTATTTCGTGTTAGTATGGTCCCATTGTATCTCAATGAACTATTTCATGTTAGTATGACCCTATTGTATCTCAATGAACTATTTCATGCCAGTATGGCCCCATTGTATCTCAATGAACTATTTCATGCTAGTATGGTCCCATTGTATCTCAATGAACTATTTCATGCTTCTGTGACCCATTGCATCTCAATGGACTATGCTAGTGTGGCCCCATTGTATCTCAATAGACTATTTCATTCTTCTGTGGCCCCATTGTATCTCAATTGACTATTTGGTCCTAGTAATGACCCCATTTTATCTCAATGGACTTTTTCATGCTAGTGTGGCCCCATTTTATCTCAATGGACTATTTCATGCTCATGTGACCCCATTGTATATCAATGGACTATTTCATGCTAGTGTGACCCCATTGTATCTCAATGTACTATTTCATGCTAGTGTTGCCCCATTGTATCTCAATGGACTATTTCATGCTAGTGTTGCCCCATTGTATATCAATGGACTATTTATTTCATGCTAGTATAGCCCCATTGTACCTCAACGAACTATTTCATGCTAGTGTGGTCCCATTGTATCTCAGTGGACTATTTTGTGTTAGTATGGCCTCACTGTATCTCAATGAACTATTTCACGCTATAAAACAAGGCATCACTCCAAATTAAAGATAAGTTTCAGCTACCCAACTTTCAATCCCAAAACCAAGTTAAAAAATACGTTTAAAAAAAAAGTTTTTGATATTCAAGATCACTAATTACTGTTCAAAATACATTACACCCTAAAGAATAAATACACTAACGTTCCATTTTGTTGTCTCTCTACACTTTTACAGTATAAACACAGTGTACCTTGGAGTATGTTCATTTAAATTTATCTCTTTATTGGATCCAGATATGAATATAGTTTATAATCAATGTTCAGTGTGTGTGAATGTGTGTGTGTGTGTGTTAAATGTAAATTTGTACAAAATAAAGGGTCACAAGGAGAATTAGTTTCGTGCAACTAATTGTGTCATCTTTAAATAAATTTATTATTATTATTATTATTATTATTATTATTATTATTATTATTATTATTATTACAGCTTTTCAGCTTGTAAGAAGTTCAGTATTCCAGGTGTATTGAAAATAGGCATATAATAATTCAGTTTTTAAATGGGGTGATACAAGATTAGGTTGAAAATATTTTATAGGACCATCTCATTCAGTGCAGTGAATGGTTCAGTCTTACATGTGCTAGAACTGTCTCATTCCGTGCAGTGAATGGTTCAGTCTTAAATTTGCTAGAACTGTCTCATTCAGTGTAGTGAATGGTTCCATCTTACATTTGCTAGAACTGTCTCATTCTGTGCAGTGAATGGTTCCGTCTTACATTTGCTAGAACTGTCACATTCAGTGTAGTGAATGGTTCCATCTTACATTTGCTAGAACTGTCTCATTCTGTGCAGTGAATGGTTCTGTCTTACATTTGCTAGAACTGTATCATTCAGTGCAGTGAATGGTTCCATCTTACATTTGCTAGAACTGTCTAATTCAGTGTAGTGAATGGTTCAGTCTTACATTTGCTAGAACTGTCTCATTCAGTGTAGTGAATGGTTCCATCTTACATTTGCTAGAACTGTCTCATTCTGTGCAGTGAATGGTTCCATCTTACATTTGCTAGAACTGTCTCATTCAGTGCAGTGAATGGTTCTGTCTTACATTTGCTAGAACTGTCTCATTCAGTGCAGTGAATGGTTCCATCTTACATTTGCTAGAACTGTCTCATTCAGTGTAGTGAATGGTTCAGTCTTACATTTGCTAGAACTGTCTCATTCCATGCAGTGAATGGTTCAGTCTTACATTTGCTAGAACTGTTTCATTCCATGCAGTGAATGGTTCAGTCTTACATGTGCTAGAACTGTTTTATTCCGTGCAGTGAATGGTTCAGTCTTACATTTGCTAGAACTGTCCCATTCCATGCAGTGAATGGTTCAGTCTTACATTTTCTAGAACTATCCCATTTACTACAGTGAATAGTTCAGTCTTACATTTGCTAGAACTGTCTCATTCAGTGCAGTGAATGGTTCAGTCTTGCATTTGCTAGGACCACCTCATTCATTGCATTGAATAACTCAAGCCTTCCTCTTAGGGACACCACAATTTGGAAAATGTTAATGTCCTTATACATAAATGATCTCCATGTATATTTAGAAATAATTATAGAAAAACTGTAAAATAATATCTTATGAATATATCGCACACAATTTGGTCTGTACTTCAAAATGAGGCTTTATGATTTTATGCACATGATATGGCCCATACCTCAGACTGGGGCCCTAAATTCTATGGTTTTGTCAAGAATAAAGACCAAGTTTTCATCTGCACCTAAGAGATTTTATTATGTGAAAGTGAGTTCTTATTCAGGAGAATGTGAAAACTCAAGTCTCCATCTTTGATGCAGTGAACAAGTTTGGGACCTTATTTTGCCGTACACATTTTAACAGACATCAATTTTGACTTGTACAGACTTCACAATAATGTGATTTGATGTAATGAAATTATTTTAATCTTAAGTGAAATAATGAAATTATTTGTATAAAACAAAAAAAATAAGAATTTTGTAGAGGCTGATATGAATGGTATTAGAATTAATTGAATTATATATTTTTCAATGAACATTAAAAAAGGAAGTGAAACCTAATTTCAAGGTACATGATTTCAGTTTATGTGACCAATCTTGGTCATGTAAGTTGGGGTTTGCTTTCCTGACCCTATTATACATTTAAACAATGTTATTGTATTATTGAAGGGCCTTAAAAATGTTCATGGCAACTAATTAATTATAGGGATTTGAATTTATTGCAGCTAATAGGTGGTTTGAATTCAGTGCCAGAATTGTTGTATGCATACTAGTGAAGAGCAAGTCATTCACCAACAATAGCTATAGATTTGGCAAGAAATATAAATGATGCCAAGTTGATGCATATAATAGAATGTTCTTATACCATGTATTAAAACTTGGGAGATTTATGACAACACTGCCCCCAAAATATCTAGGGCAGTGTATACACCTTGGAGAGCAGAGTGCAGTATAGAGAATAGGTTGTATCACCTTCCTTAAACCAGGCTTGAGACCACACACTGTTCTACACATAAATCAGTTGATTTAAGCTCCTAATTCAATCCTGGATACAATTTACATCACATTGCTCTCAGGCAGTGATAGTGAAAGAAAGCTAACCACTTGAATATTTGGCCTGACATATGCAGGTTTGATACATACAAAACAAATTATTTACTAACTTTGCACATAAATCAGTAGATAAGACACTTATATATTAGACCTCCTGGTAATTCAAACCTAACTGGGTCTTGAGTTTTCTGTCTCCTGTAGAGTTGGCTGAAATCTGTATTTGTGTATGGTCACATCCAAATGTATCCAAATGTAGATGAATCCTATCAAGTTTGAGGCCAGTGTAAGCCAGTATTTTTCTACCAAACAGTATTTATTCAGCTATTCATATGACCATACTGACTTGAATTATAAAAAGTTAGGACCATGTGCATGCCTGAAAGAACTGTAAATTTCCACTTATTATATGTTACATGATTATAATGTCCATAGTTTTGTATTGTTTGTTAAGGTAAACCTTACAGATGACTTGGCTGTACATAACACTTTTAAGAGCAAGATAAATGAATTTTTTAAAACTATGATTTGTATATCTTAAATTTTTCAGCAAAATCTTGCTTTTTCCCCATTTCCTTTAAGGAATTGAAATATTGGAATAGAGGTACTTGCACTGGACATGGTTCTACATTGATTAAATAACATGATTAATTATTGAATGACTTAATTTAAAGTAATTTCAGCCAAAGGTTTAATGGGATTTCTAACATTGCTTCCTATCAATAGTAATGGAGACTTGTAAGGATTACTTGATGTTTGTAAAAGTATGTGACAGAGCAGTATGAGGTATTTGCTAAAATAGTATTTCCTTCACTTTTCCACCTAATAGCAATATCTGAAAAGAATGTCACAAGAATATTTTCAGTAATAATTTAATCATTTCATGCATACCTTCTTATACAAAAATACTTAGTGGTGGTCTTTCAGAGAGGATTTTAAAATAATACAGTTTAATTTCTCATTGATACATACAATGATCCCTATAATACAGCTTAATTTCTCCTTGATACATACAATGATCCCTATAATAGAGCCAAATTGCTCCTTGATACATAGAATGATCCCTATAATATAGCTTAATTTCTCCTTGATACATACAATGATCCCTATAATACAGCTTAATTTCTCCTTGATACATACAATGATTTTTATAATAGAGCCAAATTGCTCCTTGATACATAGAATGATCCCTATAATACAACCTAATTTCTCCTTAATACATACAGTGGTCCCTATAATAAAGCTTAATTTCTCCTTGATACATACAATAATCCCTATAATACAGCCTAATTGCTCTTGATACATACAATGATCCCTTTAATACAACCTAAGTTCTCCTTGATACATACAATGATCCCTATAATACAACCTAAGTTCTCCTTGATACATACAATGATCCCTATAATACAGCTTAATTACTTTTTGATACATACAATGATCCCTATAATACATCTTATTTTCTCATTGATACATACAATGATCCCTATAATACATCTTATTTTCTCATTGATACATACAATGATCCCTATAATACATCTTATTTTCTCATTGATACATACAATGATCCCTATAATACATCTTATTTTCTCATTGATACACACAATGATCCCTAGAATACATCATATTTTCTCATTGATACATACAATGATCCCTATGATACAGCTTGATTGCTCCTTGATACAGACAATGATTCCTATAATACATCTTATTTTCTCATTGATACATACAATGATCCCTATAATACATCTTATTTTCTCATTGATACATACAATGATCCCTATAATACAGCTTATTTTCTCATTGATACATACAATGATCCCTATGATACAGCTTAATTACTCCTTGATACATACAATAATCCCTATAATACAGCCTAATTGCTCTTGATATATACAATGATCCCTATAATACAGCTTATTTTCTCATTGATACATACAATGATCCCTATAATACAGCTTAATTACTTCTTGATACATACCATGATCCCTATGATACAGCTTGATTGTTCCTTGATACATACAATGATCCCTATAATACAGCTTGATTGCTCCTTGATACATACAATGATCTCTATAATACAGTCTAATTGCTCTTGATACATACAATGATCCCTATAATAGATCTTAATTACTTCTTGATACATACCATGATCCCTTTAATACAGCTTATTTTCTCATTGATACATACAATGATCCCTATAATACAGCTTATTTTCTCATTTATACATACAATGATCCCTATAAAACAGCTTATTTTCTCATTGATACATACAATGATCCCTATAATACAGCTTATTTTCTCATTGATACATACAATGATCCCTATAAAACAGCCTAATTGCTCTTGATACATACAATGATCCCTAATATACAGCTTAATTACTTCCTGATACATACAATGATCCCTATAATACAGCTTATTTTCTCATTGATACATACACTGATCCCTATAATACAGCTTAATTACTTCTTGATACATACAATGATCCCTATAATACAGCTTATTTTCTCATTGATACATACAATGATCCCTATAATAAAGCTTTTTTTCTCATTGATACATACAATGATTTCTATAATACAGCTTAATTACTTGATACATACAATGATCCCTATAATACAGCTTATTTTCTCATTTATACATACAATGATCCCTATAATACAGCTTATTTTCTCATTGATACATACAATGATCCCTATAATACAGCCTAATTGCTCTTGATACATACAATGATCCCTATAATACAGTCTAATTGTTCTTGATACAATGATCCCTATAATTCAGCTTAATTGCTCCTTGATACATACAATGATCCCTATAATATAGCCTAATTGCTTCTTGATACATACAATGATCCCTATAATACAGTCTAATTGCTCCTTGATACATACAAGAATCCCTATAATACAGCTTAATTGCTCCTTGATACATACAATGATCCCTATAATACAGCCTAATTGCTCTTTGATACATACAATGACCCATAAAATAGTCTAATTGCTCCTTGATACATACAATGATCCCTATAATACAGCTTCATTGCTCCTAGATATATACAATGATCCCTATAATACAGCTTAATTGCTCGTTGATACATACAATGATCCCTTTGATACAGCTTAATTGCTCCTTGATACATACAATGATCCCTATAATACAGCTTAATTGCTCCTTGATACATACAATGATCCCTATAATACAGCTTAATTGCTTGTTGATACATACAATGATCTCTTCGATACAGCTTAATTGCTCCTTGATACATACAATGATCCCTATAATACAGCTTAATTGCTCGTTGATACATACAATGATCCCTTTGATACAGCTTAATTGCTCATTGATACATACAATGATATCAAACCTTTATTGTACTGATGCCCTCCTTATAGCATTGACACTCTCATTGAATCTTACTCATTCGCTCAGATTTTCTTTAATTCAGGTCTAATTCATTAATTCACATTAATAAGAAATAAATATAATGTGATTTTATTTTAACTTAATATTCATTGTTTATATTGTATTGCATTTTTGGTAGTCAACTTATTTGGAACATCCCTCAGTTTAACACTCTCATTTATTATTACATGGGTCATTTTCAGTAGACAACTCATTTGGAAATCCCCTGAGTTTAAAGTTCTCTCCTTTTTTTGTTTAATTTTTTACTTAGGTCAAGAGGGAACACTATAATATAGTTCCAGATCTACCAGCCCAGCATGTACTGGTAGACAAGGTCCTGCACTGTTTATTTTACTTAATGATCTAAGTAAACAACACAGACAGACTGGTCAGCAGATGATTTGTGTGATAGATCTGCACTGTTAGAAGTAGTGTGGACATTATGCATATATAAAGGTTTAAAATATCTGATGTGTCCGATTTGCCAGTTAAATGGCCAGTTGCTAAGTCTGATTTGCCAGTTAAATGGCCAGTTGTTAGTCTGATTTGCCAGTTAAATGGCCAGTTGCTAAGTCTGATTTGCCAGCTGAATGGCCAGTTGCAAAGTCTGATTTGCCAGCTGAATGACCAGTTGCTAAGTCTGATTTTGCCAGCTGAATGGCTAGTTGCTGACTCAGTATGTTGGATATTTAACCTGACATTCCTGTAGTTATTTCATTCAGTTATTTGGTAATTAAGTTTTCCTGATTTGTTATACACCAGACAGAACCAAATTGTAAGACAATGAAAGTGTTAAAGCCCATTTCCTAATCTCCTCACATCACAAAACTGAATTATAAAACAATAAAGGTGTTCAAGCCCATTCCGGATCTGGTAACATCACAAAATCTTGCTATTACTAAATTATAGATAATTTAACTTATAAGAAAAACATAAAATTAGGGTAGGGTTAAGTTCTGTTATAAATTATTAAATGTTGAAATACAAAAGGATAAAACTAAAGCAAAATCAACAGTAAATCAGGAACAGAAACCTACAAATTTTCTGGTATATTAAATTCATGAAATGTATCACTGTTTCATGTTATTTATAATAAAGAACATCTTTTAATATTTCTATATTTAATTTTAATATTATTCAGCAAATGCACTAATATGGAGGGGGGATGTTCAGCAAGGACCATAACTTTAAAAACTTCTTATTGGTAGACAGTTTTCCATAGACAGGCATGTATGGTATCTATGTGTTAAATTACATGTGATTGAATATCATGCCCTTGCAAGTATTTGTATTTTACAAGGTGCCCAACTTGATGTGTGACTTGTCAGTTGTTCTTAATCATTTGGAAAAAAGTTGATAAAATAGACATTAACATTTTAACTTTATACACAGAGCTTTGTATAAATCATTAAATTGGTGACATTAGTACATATATATTAGTACATATAATCTGCATGAAGTAAGTTAAATAGAAAGAGAAGCAGAATAACATAGTAACTGATTTATTTAGTGACAACACTCCTTGTTTAATAATGTATTAATTGTGTATGGAACAGTTTTTTGAATGTGTCATGTATTGGCTTAACTCAGTGAAACATTTTTTTAGGTGAATTCATTGTATCAATGTGGTTTCCATTAGTGCAATCCTGGCTATAATAGTTCCAAGGAAGTTTAGTTGTCCCCAAAAATGGCATACAGTATAAGACAAGGAAAGAAAGAAAATTCCAATCCACTGCTAAATACAAAACTATAGAGCACCACAATAGTAGACAGTATTAGTGGTAAGTATGACATTGTAGACAGTATTAGTAGGAAGTGTGACATAGTAGACAGTATTAGTGGGAAGTGTGACATAGTGGCAGCCCTCTACAGCTTCGTATCTAACATAGGGTTAGAATTTTAAAGAAAACAAATTTTCCAGGGGTTTCATCACTAGTTATACTATTTTAAAAAGATTTTGTATATCTTAGGTACTGTTCAAAGAACCTGTAATTCTCTTTACTGTATTTTGGCGTATGATTGATGGGTGTAATATGGGCTAGAGAGTATACCGCATGGCCTTACTCCAGATGTTCACCTTTCAAAGAAGTGCTAGCTCCACTTGCTCATATTACTTCCCAAACTTCAGAGGTAAATTGTAAAACCATCAACCAATACCTTTTTGTGCATTTTATGTATTTGGTAATTTATTTATTTCACTTTCAGAAGTTGGTATTGTCTAGTTTGGCAAAATTCATTTAACATGTTTTAATAGCTGCCAAGGATAGTGTACTTTAGACAAATTCAGGTTGATTTTTGGAGCACAAGGGAACAGTCATTTTAGTTAACAGTGTGCTAAGATCACTTACAATTTCCAAAAGTACAATATCCAAAGAAATGGCAGCTACATTACATGAAAGTAGCATAGAGGTATGCCAACATTCTCTCCACTGTGCATGTTTTAAATACAAACAACTTCACACCTTACATACATCAATCTCTCAAAAGTACATAATAACTGATGAGCTCCACCAGTAGACAGCATTAGTGGGAAGTGTGACATAGTATTAGTGGGAAGTGTGACATAGTATTAGTGGGAAGTGTGACATAGTAGACAGTATTAGTGGGAAGTGTGACATAGACAGTATTAGTGGGAAGTGTGACATAGACAGTATTAGTGGGAAGTGTGACAAGGCAGGTATTTTTCTAAGCATCTGCTACATCTTCAGCAGTTCATTAAAGTTTTAGTTCAGATTTTTCAGCAATTCTTTGAAAGTGATCTTGAAATGCAGTTAATTGACTTTGTAATGTTCCATTTTAGGTTTTATGTAGGTAAGACTTTGTTCCGACAATTAGTTTGTCAGTCCAAGAGACATCTATTGTGAGTGTCATCCAGAACATAATTTCAGGCCCACAGCATTTTCCCTCTTGTTGGAAGTTTCACATTCTCTAAACATATCTGACTCACAAAAAGTGGAATTTCTATAATTTAGACACATTTAGACATTTTTTTATACAGGTGATAGAAATAATAAGAAAAGGAACCTCATTTTATGAAACCTGTATGCAGCCAGACTTGGTTTCTAGTTATTGAGTGCACATTGTCTATTTCTACAACTATAGAAACCAATGACCAGTCTTTTAGATAGAATTTATTGTCTGAAATGGAATTCAGTTTTTTAGATGGAATTTATTCATTCTTTATTATTTCATATGAATACTGAGAGAAAAATTACACATTTTTAAGTTCTTGTAACATGTATTTAGATTTGATTAAAATAACATCATGTGATTAAAAAAAACTAGAAGCTATTAGTTTACAATGCCAGAAAGAAACTGCTTATATTCATGTACTTGCATACTTTCACAGTATTGGTAAACAATGGTTAAAATATAGATCCATTATTTATTTTTTTGAGACTCATTATGTTTTTTTAGGAATATGATTATAACAACTGAATTTCATATTTTACAAGAATCATGAAGTCATGAAGGTTGAAAATCATTTACATAATCTGTATGAAAGTTGGTTTTGGCCATTTATGTAGTGTGTAAACATTACACATCATTCATGAAAGTTGGTTTTGGCCATTCATGTAGTGTGTAAACATTACATATCATTCATGAAAGATGGTTTTGGGTTTTGTCCATTCATTTAGTATGTAAACATTACACATCATTCATGAAAGTTGGTTTTGGACATTCATGTAGTGTGTAAACATTACACATCATTCATGAAAGTTGGTTTTGGGTTGTTTTGTCCATTCGTTTAGTATTTAAACATTACACATCATTCATGAAAGTTGGTTTTGGACATTCATGTAGTGTATAAACATTACACATCATTCATGAAAGTTGGTTTTGGGTTTTGGCCATTCGTTTAGTATGTAAACATTACACGTTCATGAAAGTTGGCTTTAGCCATTAGTGTGTAAACATTACACGTTCATAAAAGTTGTCTTTGGCCATTCATTTAGCATATAATCATTACATGATATGCATGAAAATTGGTAGTGTGTAATCATTACACGTCTGTAGCCATTCATGTAGTGTGTAATCATTGCATGAAGGTTGTCTGTAGCCATTCATACAGTGTGTAATCATCACATGCCATATATGAAAGTTGGCTGTGGCCATTCATATAATGTGTAATCACTACACACTATGAAAGTTGGATGTAGCCATTCATGTAGTGTGTAATCATTACACAATATGAAAGTTGTGTCCATTTGTGTAGTATAATCATTATGCACTATGAAAGTTGTCTGTGACCATTTGTGTAATGTGTCATTATTACACACTATGAAAGTTGTCTGTGGCCATTTGTGTAGTGTGTAATTACACACTATGAAAATTGTCTGGCCATTTGTGTAGTGTGTAATTACACACTATGAAAGTTGTCTGTGACCGTTAGTGTAGTGTGTAATTACACACTATGAAAATTGTCTGTGGCCATTTGTGTAATATGTCATTATTACACACTATGAAAGTTGTCTGTGGCCATTTGTGTAGTGTGTAATTACACACTATGAAAATTGTCTGGCCATTTGTGTAGTGTGTAATCATTATTAAAGCTTTATGATTATATGAATTGATTATATTAATCCTGTAAAATATGAAGTTTAATTGATACTAAATATTTAGTTCAGATAAGTAATTGGAAAGAATGAGTTAATGTTTGGTTTAGATCCTTATAGATTGGAGGGAGGTGATCAGTAAAATATGATGATCAATTAGGTCATTGCATCATTTGCCTGATTTTTTATTACTATATATATTTACTTATAAATGCAGACAACATAGACACTGATCTGCCATTGCATCATGCAATTTCATATCAGGGTCTACTTCGTTGTTTCTACTAATTACTCCAAACAAACAAATTAGACTCATATCTGTCAGTGCATTATATGGTGGTAGGTTCAGGTCTGTGAAGTTTGCATTTGGAACTTGACTAATAAGTATGTATGGAATATACGGTATTGGTCTGAAAGCTTGTATCTACTATTAGGTTGAGCTCAGTTTAAAGGATTGCATTCAAATCCCATCTTGTTAGTATTGATCAGTGGAACTAAATGATTGGATGGATCTAAAATTTCCATTTCACTGTGAACTAATGGACCAATATAGTTAACTTACTAAACAGTATTGTCCTTCTTTTTGTTTCATTCATTGATCTTATTGTTTTTAATCCCAATAGATTTGTCCTTACAGGATTTGCAGGAAATTGTCAAGACTAAGATAATGAAAGACTGTGCACCAGATGTCACACCAAATTGATTCATTCTTCAGTTATTCAGCAAATTGTTTGGATTCGGTTTGGTAGCTGGGCTCACACAATGACTATTCCCTGTACTTGACAGATAGAAATCCTTTTAATGTCATGTATAATGAAGTTTTACTGCAAGTATTGCATTTTAAAATTATCAATACTGTCAATTTTTTACAACCTTTTTCAGCACCTTGGTGATTATTAGGCTTTTGTCATTTTTTCTTGGATTTATAGATTTTTGACAGATTTTGCTGTCTTTGATAGTCAGTTTGTATGAATTTGTAAAACTTTAATATTTATATTTCATATCTGAAAAAAAGGCCATGATAAATGACATGGACAATACTAAAAAAGTTTTCAGCATCTTTAAAATGTCTTGTTTGTCTTTGAAAACTGTATTTATGAATTAATCTTTTATTACCCTACACCCCAACTCTGAATGAAAGAGTTAGTTGTTGTAGTATAATAAATCTTAAGGTTTTGTTGCCAGGTGGTATTTTATATCACTATCAGCTTGTTTGTATTGCTAACAATGTTTAATTATTTTCTGTGGTAAAATTATAATAATTTCATGTCACACACACACACACATACACACACACAGTTCAGTAATAAATACTAGTAGCCATGGTAATTTGTAGAGTATTAGATGTGCTATATAAATACAAAAAGAAAAGACAGGTTTATGTATTTGTTTGGTTTGGACTACCAAAAGTATCTATTAATTTCATGAGAATACCACTATAAAATACCACACTGTGGATATCATAGTGATATGACTAAAAGATTTGAATGCTATGCTAAAAGTCTATATCACACACACACACACCACACACATCAGAATTTATGGAATTGTCAGCTAATAATGTTTTAATTATAAGTCAAAATGGTGATATAAAATAACTTTTAGAGCTGTAAATTTTGGACATTCCAATAGAAAGTATTTAGCTGATTTATTATCCGTATTTGAACATTACCTACTGTAGGAAAGATGATTTAATAGCCCTATTTGCACAGTACCTACTGTAGGAAAGATGATTTAATAGCCCTATTTCCACAGAGCCTACTGTAGGAAAGATGATTTAATAGCCCTATTTCCACAGAGCCTACTGTAGGAAAGATGATTTAATAGCCCTATTTCCACAGAGCCTACTGTAGGAAAGATGATTTAATAGCCCTATTTGCACAGTACCTACTGTAGGAAAGATGATTTAAGAATAAAATCATTATTTCAGTTACTACATTTTTTTATACATCCCTTTGAAATCTAGATCTGCTTGAGAATTCATGATGAAGAATTATGCTGAATGTTGAATTAGTTGAAATTCATTTTCTTGCTGATTTTAAGGCAGTTGAGATTAATAGTATCTCTCACTTATTTTTTATATAAATTAACAGTTGAAAGTTGAGATGATGTTAGAGATGGTTTCTGTGATACAAGGCATGGTCTTAATCATATTGTTCACTTATACTGAGATAGTGTACATGGATAAAATGAGAGCATAACATTTACACATAATTAAAAAGATAACTAACTATTGCTGTAATGTGAACATCTGTCCAGTTTAATGGAAATATAGTATATAGTGTTTATTGCCATTTATTTAAACTAATGGATTTACAGGTATTTAATGTGTAATGCCATTATCCAGATTAATGGCAAAGTGTATAATGTTTATTGCCATTAAACATATTGTGAATTTTGTTGGTGGCAAATGCACTGATTAATGGACTTAGAGGTTCAGTATATAAAGTTTTTGCTATTATCAATATTGAGGGAAATATATGTATACAATGTGTATTGCCATTTATCCAGATTAATGGAATTATAGATATATAATGTGTATTGCCATTTATCCAGATTAATGGAATTATAGATATATAATGTTTATTGCCATTTATCCAGATTAATGGAATTATAGATATATAATGTATATTGCCATTTATCCAGATTAATGGAATTATAGATATATAATGTGTATTGCCATTTATCCAGTTTAATGGACTTTCATATGTATAATGTGTATTGCCATTGATCCAGATTAATGGAAATATAGGTATATAATGTATATTGCCATTTATCCAGATTAATGGATTTATAGGTGTATCATGTGTATTGCCATTAAAGATATTGTGAATTTTGTTGGTGGCAAAATGCACTGATCAAACTCAGTTCAAATATTTGTCTGTATCCCCAGCCCAATGAAGTTAGCATCAGATGATTACATCTGATATTGGTTGAAATTTTACAGCTACTTGTATATGTATGCTATATGAACTCAGTTAAAAATATAAAAATATTATGACTTACAGTGCATTAGAAATATTAAAGTGCATTAGGAACATTACAGTGCATTGGAAACAATACGATTTTATTTTAAATTTATACCTCCATTACTCACAGCAGATTCATCTTGATTTTGTTTGTCTCAGAGAAGGTTAGAAAGATTGTGAAAAAATCATTTGTCATTAGCAAATGAAATTTTACTAGCATATTCATGTTCAAATGTAAATTACCTAAATAGATTTTCAGGTCATTGTGGCAGTTTTTTTGTTTTGTACACATTTTCGATTGTATTAAATTTTTGGGTATGCAGTTGGAAAAGAGGAGTTTTATAAAAACAAATCTAGTTTCCCATTAAAGCTGACCTTATCATGCAGTGCATCTGTCCATCACTGCATTACTTGATGCAATGCATCTGTCAATCACTTCATGCAGTGAATCTGTCCATCACTTCATGCAGTGCATCTGTCCATCACTAAATGCAATGCATCTATCCATCATTTCATGCAATGCATCTGTCCATCACTTCATGCAGTGCATCTGTCCATCACTTCATGCAGTGCATCTGTCCATCACTCCATGCAGTGCATCTATCCATCACTTCATGCAGTGCATCTGTCCATCATTCCATCACTTCGTGCAGTGCATCTGTCCATCACTCCATGCAGTGCATCTGTCCATCATTCCATCACTTCATGCAGTGCATCTGTCCATCACTCCATGCAGTGCATCTATCCATCATTCCATGCAATGCATCTGTCCATCACTTCATGCAGTGCATCTGTCCATCACTCCATGCAGTCATCTGTCCATCATTCCATCACTTCATGCAGTGCATCTGTCCATCACTCCATGCAGTGCATCTGTCCATCATTCCATCACTTCATGCAGTGCATCTGTCCATCACTCCATGCAGTGCATCTGTCCATCATTCCATCACTTCATGCAGTGCATCTGTCCATCACTCCATGCAGTGCATCTATCCATCATTCCATCACTTCATGCAGTGCATCGGTCCATGTTGATGTTTACATATTAACTTGCAGATTACAGACTTTGACTAAAATTGAATAAAGAAATATGGTTTCTGTTCATTAACTTTTGTTTGAGACAAACTATCTTCAAGCAAGTTTTGTTGATCACTTTCACTTGAGTTAAAGACAAACAGTATCTTACTGATTTGGGGTTAAAAGGTCAAAGATAAAGGTCACTACAGCTGAAAGGAGAAAATATAGATAAAAAAATTTTTTAAATCAGTTACAGTGACTTGAAAAGTGATTTTGGGCAAAAAATTTTGATCTTAATTTATTGACCAAACTTTGAGCATGGTTTTCACTTTGAGAGGTTAAGACATTTATATATTTGGGGTAAAAAAAAAACTTTAAAGTCAAGGTCACTGTGACACGAATTTATAATGTACAAGTAAATCAGGATGAATGCATGTTTGTAAGGACTAATCAGTAGAACACAAAAACTGCCCTAGGATGTGCAGGGCCCAAGGCAGCAAGTGATGAGCAAGCCCCGAGCAAAAATATTGCATTGCAAGGAACTGATTTCCATCAGCAGTGTGGGGCCCTTGAAACCATGGGGCCCAAGGCGGTTGCTTCAGTCACCTTGCCCCAGGGCCAAGCCTGGTAGAACAAACTGCATAGACCCAAATTTGATGACTTATTTTGTACCAGCAAATCAGGTCTATGTTGTTTGCTTTTAGACCCTGACACATACACAAGTGCATACAATACAGTGTGTAATAGCAATACCAAGAATTATAGTACATAAATATACACAGTACAGCATGCAATAGCAATGCCAAGGATTATAGTACATAAATATACACAGTACAGCATGTAATAGCAATGCCAAGGATTATAGTACCCAAAAGTATATACAGAACAGTATGTAATAGCAGTGCCTAGGATTATAGTACCCAAATGTATACAGTAGAATATGTAATAGCAATCCCAAGGAATATAGTACCCAAATGTATACAGTACAGCATGTAATAGCAATGCCAAGGATTATAGTACCCAAATGTATACAGTACAGTATGTAATAGTAATACCAAGGATTATAGTACCCAAATGTATACAGTACAGTATGTAATAGCAATGCCAAGGATTATAGTACCCAAATGTATACAGTAGAACATGTAATAGCAATACCAAGGATTATAGTACCCAAATGTATACAGTACAGCATGTAATAGCAATGCCAAGGATTATAGTACACAAGTGTATACAGTACAGTATGTAATAGTAATACCAAGGATTATAGTACACAAACATATACAGTAAAGCATGTAATAGCAATGCCAAGGATTATAGTACCCAAATGTATACAATACAGCATGTAATAGCAATGCCAAGGATTATAGTACCCAAATGTATACAGTACAGCATGTAATAGCAATGCCAAGGATTATAGTACACAAATGTATACAGTACAGCATGTAATAGCAGTGCCTAAGATTGTGTAATATAGAACAGAGTCAGGATTTATAATATGGTACATTAGTATGGCTACCTTGAACAGACCTATAGAGTAAGATTGCTTTGTATGCCTAGACACATTATCATAATCCAAAGTACCACTTTTTTTATACAACATAATCCATGGTACCATTTAAATGATATAATCAATAGTAATATTTAAATATGATATAATCCATAGTACCATTTAAATGCAACTTAATCCATAGTACCATTTAAATACAACATAATCCATAGTACCATTTAAATACAATATAATCCACATTTCCACTTTTATACAATATAAATCCATAATACCACTTAAATATGATATATTCCATAGTACCATTTAAATACAACATAATCCATAGTATCATTTAAATACAATAAAATCCATAGTACAACTTTTATACAATATGGTATAAGACAAAGTACCAATTAAATACAACACAGTATAATCCAAATTACCATTTAAATACAATATAGTATAATCGAAAGTACCATTTAAATACAACACATTATAATACAATGTACCAGCAAAAGACAGATTTTAAATATGCTGTGTATGCAGATGTTTTGATTTTTGTTGATATGATTTTTCATATTAAAATAATATGGCACAAATTTTTAACATTAGTTCCAAAGAACTGTTTCTTTATTGCCTTTTGCTCTTTTGTAACTAAACCATAAGGTTCAAGATAAAAGTAAATGATTCATTACAAGGTCATATGGTATATGGAAAATATAATTCTTGGCTTTTATATAGTTAAACTATATTTACTAAAAATACTGGCATTGAATAATTTTAATTGTTGTTTCCAATCTCTTGTCTGTTGAAATTAATTTATGCTTACAATACATTTGTATCCTCATCAAATATCAGACTATAAGAGATCAGTCCATGACTATCATGTTGTGACTAGCTGAATACCATTGAATTGAAAAAGTTTCACCAAAATTCCATATGATTAGAAATCAAAACAATTAAAACCAATTCATTCTTTTGATCGATAAACATATAATAGCAAAAGTATTTACCATCTTGGTATATTTTCAGGAAAGTTGGGATGGTCTGACAACTGAGGAGAAAATAGAAGTTTTGCGTTCCATTAACAAGAAACCCAAACAGCCAAAACCAAAGCAACCAAAACTAAAATACATGCAAGATGCTTTTTTGTCTGACCCAAAATCTGCAGAGAAGGAGGAGTTGTATCAACAGCGACGTATCAAGCACCTGATTGAACAAGCTCGACTCAAAGGGCACAAGCAAATGAACTGGATTCATGAAGCCCATCAAGCCATGAAGGCCAAGTATGGCCCAGTTTTGAGTGCCCGTATGCTCAGCCCTGAGGACTGCTGTGTTTGGAGCAGTGGCTCAGATAATGAGAGTGGTGCTGAGGACTATGAAACAGGTCTGAGCAAGTATGGAATTAGTGTACCACCAAAGGGTTATGTCTGGACGATGTTTAACCAGGGTCCTAGACGTTCCAATACAACTTTGTATCAGTCATAAATATAAGTCTTTCTTATCAGTTGTGTTCTTTATAATATCAGCTATTTGTAATAGCAACATGTATGTAAACTATGGTCAGATAATTGTTTATTATGCATTCCTAATGGTTTATTTTTTTGTCTGTTGAGAAGATTTGCATACCATAAAAACTAGGGCAACTAGCAAAATCTTGAAAATCTTGTTATTGCTCCTGAAGTCATATCTTGACACTATTGTTATCTCTCATCCCCTACAAATACATGGCTATGTCAACATTGGGCTCTTACTAATAGTCTTCATGTGATTCATGGTTGGCCCTAAATGAAAATGGTGCCAGTCGTACATTCAATGAATGTTGTGATGACTGTCTTAAAAATCTTGTTTCCATTATGACTTGGGGTTTTTATCAAAAGACTTCTAATGATGTCTACTTTGGCCTAAATGAAAATAGTTCCAAGCAGACATCCAATATATGTACAACAGCAAAAGATTTGAAAATCTTGTTATTGCTGAAGAATATCAGAGATAATTTTAACACTTGACAGTTAAAAGGAAGAAATTGTCTTATCTTAAATTCCTGGAAGTTTTTTTCACCTACACCCACTTCAATGGACTCTCATTTACTTATAAAAAAAATGGAAAAATAGGCTCCTATTTGCTTAGCATGAAATATATTATTATTGAAATAGGTAAATAAAAGATCGGCTTGATATATCACTGAGTTTATCATCAAAATAGGGCAGTTAGTACATGGAAATTTGAATTACTAGTTCTGACATCAAATGGGGCAGTTAGTACATGGAAATTTGAATTACTAGTTCTGATAAAACAGATGTATTTTCTGTGTTCTCATTCTTGTAATTATTTTTTTTCTTCCATCTGGATATAGTGTTCTGATACACTGCAACTGATGTGCCAACTGTGTTTATTAGTATGAATTGATGAGCAGGATTCAATCATTGCAATGTTATCGATGTAGAGTATGACGACATTTAAAATTACTATCTAGAGTTGAATTGATCAGTGTAAAAATATTGATGTGTTTCAATCTGGCATTTTATGAATTGGATTCTAGCTGTAGAGCTTTGTTTTATTTTTATTTGTGCTTGCTTACAATGGATACACATGTTTTGATACTTAGAGGGAGGCAACTCAATCTTCACTGCTGCATGAACTTGTAAGTTGCCAACTTGTTATGTTCAGAAAGTGTGACATCAATTAATTTTGTTGGACTTGTTAAGATCTAATATCCTTTATCATTAAAATCCATTATATATGAATATTTCACACAATTTGCTGTGAACAAAATAAAAATCTATAGTACCAGAGAAGAACTACACTCAGGAATGTGTCATTCCACTTCTGATGTTCAGTTTTGATTATTACTTATTATTGTGCATGTATTCTTTTTTAACTGCTTGTTAATTTCTTTTGAATTTATTTCTGCATTATGCATTTGGATACAGTCAGAAATAATCCCCTAAAAGTGCATTTCCTATCCCCATTTCATTTGAAAATGAAAATGCTCTCAAAGGGTCAATGAGTTAACATGTTTACTAGGTACAATAAAGCACCAGTAATCTGATCCCTGGAAAATCAATCATCTGATCAAATAAGGATAGATGCAAATTATTGATTCTCTCTGAAAAATCATTTTACTAAATAATTGATTTTAATCAATTGCAGATTATAGGAGCCAGAGTTTCATTATGCTGTTGAGTGTTTTCTGTCTGCTGTGCCAAATGACTGTCTCTTCATGTAGGATATGTTGGTATACAATTAACATTGTTGGTAGAGGATTAATTTTGGCACTTGTTTAGTTGAAAAATGTGAGCTTTATACATCATATGCAATTATTTTGGTGGTGTTTCTATTTTGGTCTTGTTTGTATCTTTTTGCCATAGTCAAAATATAATGATCATGTCATAAATCCATTAGTTTTTTGTTGTTTTTAGGTACTTCTCTCTTGTATGCCCCATTAAAAATTGTATCATGAAATCCATGATGTTCTACACTGGCTAAGGGGAGGTCATTCAACCTAAATACCTAAATATTACTCATATAATTATTGATATATTTAGCCTTCAATGGAGATGTATTTTTTGATCTTTCATTTCTTTAAGTACTTACCATTTTATGTTCTGTTGGGAAGAGAAGCTGGGTTGTCTGCCTCGGGATCCAGTTTTTTGTTGTTGTTGGTTTTCTGTTTCTAAATAGAGTAGGTAGCGTTTTTGCCAAATAGTTTGGAGTTTTTATGCAGAAAAGGAGAAAAATATTTCTTCAAGGAAGGAAAATGGAGATAAAACTACATGTACCTCCTTCTATGTTCAGCCCAACCAACTCCAGTTGCCATATAAAATGGAAGAATCTGCCCAGTTTAAAGAGGAACAGAGACCACCTGTGTTAATGGAAAATGTAATATTTTCAATTATAATGTTGATATTTTTTGTACCAGTATTATCACTTACTTCTGTTCATAAGAAACATGTTCCAATCCCAGGGTATTTTGAAAATTTGCTCAGTTCATTCCCTTTTTCACCTTCATGCCTGCATATGTAATAGAAGAGATTAGAGTACTTTTGAACTTGATAATAATTAACATTTTCCAATTTTTATGGTGCTTTTCTTTCCCCAAAAGTTTTAGTATTTTACAATTTTAGCATGATTCTAGAGTGTATTTTCAACATTTAATACTTTTTTTACTTATCCATCTTGATTTGGGGCATATTATTTTTGTGGAGTTATCTGTCAGTCATTTGCTTGTCTGGTTCATAACTTTGCACTGGTTGGAGATTTTTTAATGAACCTGTGCTTGAGGATATATCATGACTAGACTGAGTGTTGTGAACCATAGCTAGACTGTTATGGCTAAGACTGCAAATGTAATTCTGTGACTTGTGTCCTTGCTCAGGGCCTAACTTTTGAGCCACTGAAAATGTTATAATGAAAAACTCTGCACATTATTTTGTTAAAATGAAAAACTGTGCAGAATTTTATATAATGATTGCATGTTATTTTGTTATAATGATGATCTGCAGAATTTTATATAATGACTGCATATTATTTTGTTGTGTACCAAAGCCACGACACCTTCCTGATTATTGAAGTTACAACAAAGCAGAATGATTAGAGTGTCTGCCTCAGATACTAGAGGTCATGGGTTTCAACCCCAGCTGAATCGTACTAAAGAGTTATAAAATGGTATTAACAACTGCTTTGCTAGGCGCTCAGCATTGAAAGGTTAGGACTGGTCGGCCTGGTGTTAGGATAATGTGACTGGTTGGGACATGCTACATGTCTGCAGCATGATGTCCCATTGCTAGACATCACTATAAACTGCCACACTACAGACATCATAGCAATTTGACAAAAAAATTTTAAAGCTACATTAAATCACGCAAACACACACACATTTCAACCACAAAAGATACTTTAATGAAATTTAAACAAATGATATACAATATATGGATGGTATCTCCTGTTTAGAAACTGACCCCTTAATGTCAAAGGTCCTGAAAGCAGAAAATGTAACTTGTACCTGTATCTTTGTCCATAACTTTTTGAACCACTGAAACCAACCATGATATTTTAACAAGACTGGTTATATATCCTGACTAGACTGTAACACAGATCAAAATTATGCTTCCTGCCTCATAGTGAAGGCCATGGCAAGGGAGAATATAAATAAGTGACCTTCATCCATTTATGGTTAAAATTTCTGAATCAAGGCAGATTTTTCTTTTAAAACTTTAGTCTATTATATATCTTAGTTATTCAGTTATAACCTTGCCTTGAAAGTCAAGGTGATAATGCACGTCATTGGCCTTGTTCCAGACTGTCACATTAATCCTACAGATATTTTAATCAAACTTTACCTGAGTTAGTCAAGTCCCCAGGTCAAAGGCCAAAGTTATTAGTATGGAAAATGTCATGAAATAGGTCTATCATATTCCAATATTTATGTTAAAATTCTGCACTTTTTACAAGAGTAAAATCACATTTAGAATTGTCAAGATGACAGTAAACATGTGAGGTTTATTTACTTGGACTTTTCCATTCATATTGTTTCCTTAACATATTGTTTCTAAATCATTGTGTTTTTGAGCCAAAACAGGAAATATTTTAGTATTATGCCTTGCAAGTTGCAATACTGTTTGATTTCATGCATTATATATTTTTTAGTTGTCACAGATTGTATCATCTTTATGAATTAAATGCTTTTTTTTTTTTTTACTTTTCCATCACTGAATGATATTCAAACTTTGATGCATCAGTTCATCTTGAAAACATAATTGTTGATGGGAATAGCTTGGTGATCTAATGATTTGCATGCAATGATCAATTGTTTGGCATTAATCTTTATCTTACTAATATTTGCAATTCAGTGTCAGCTAAAATTAAATGTTAATGTACAGTCAAATATGGCATAGTGACCACCTGCATTTAGTAACCACCTGCCCATTGAGACCAACATTTCAAAATGTCCTATATTGTTTGCATGCATATGACAACTACCAGTTCACAGAGACCAGCATGTTTTTGATCCTCTGAATTTTTCCTGTATATTTTGCCCGTATACAGTATAAAGAATATGTACTCAACATGACCTGAGTGCCTATTATATAATAACCAGTGATTATAAGGGTGAATAACTGTTTTATCCCTTAAAAAAATTAATTACCTGCACTTCAAAAAATGTACTCCTGATAATATACCTTGTTTTTTCTCATTCTGTTCACCTATCTACCCATCTATTTATCTACCTATGCTTCATTATTTTTTTCTAATCAACTTATGCGAGTCTTACCTGCATATAACTACCACTGGTCTTAGAAGACCACTTTTGTGTGGTTCCCTGAGTGTTCATTATATATGCTTTCTTATGTAGTATATAATATGTAATGAAAATTGTCATTATTGACATTTATGTGATGCCTAAATTGAGCTGTAGTTGTGATTTGGCTTTGATGAAAGTGATTTGATATTGATTAAATATGCAGTATTATTTTCTTACATGACCTGTCAGATGGCAGATGAAATAAAAATAAATTTTTGCTGCTAATTTTGTGTTGTGACTCTTTTATTGCTGAAAGTGTTTTGGTTTTAAATATTATAAATATTAAAAGTTAATTTTCAAAACAAATAATGAAGCCTATCCCCACCACGTTGGTTTGAAGATATTTGAAAACTGACTCATTGGTTTAAGATTCAGTATACATGTCGTGAATGGTCATTATTCTGAACATAATCAAAAGAATGTTCATTGGTATACCATATATACTAGCTCATAAGACAAGTCCAGCTGCAAACTGTACCCACCATATTTGCTAGCAGATCTTGGTCTCTGCAGTTTCTTATAGTACAGGTCACATGGGTCGTGTATGTGCATTTACTCATTCTAAATTAAATATAAATTGTTCTTTTAATATTTAACACTAGTTTTCTTAAATTCAGTCCTGATTATTTAGTTTGCTGCAACTTAACTGTCAACAAGAAACTTCCAGACAAGAATCATCTATTGCTTTGGACTTTTACAATGGTGGGCACGTGCTAAACTTGGGGTCAAAATAAGAGCACATCAAGTGGAATCATCACAATCAAGGGTATTATGAATTTATCAATATTCATAGATTCCATTGTGACATCAGAGCACGACATTTAATTCTGATTGTACTGGATCACACCTTTAGATTCATTTCATCCAAAAATGTCTACATACTTTAACATAAATTTGCCTGGGGCATCTAAATAATGACCTTTGAAAAGAATATGGATCTACAAATCAAAAAGAAGTGAATAATTGCCACTTAATGGTGTGTACAATCAAATTCTAACAAAATGAAACCAGTTATTGAAATAATTAATGTTGAATTCCTACATGACCTGTGTGACTACTATAGGAGTAATCATAGTAACAAAAAAACACGGACCCGAAACTGCTGAAGCATTATGCTACAGCTGATCATGAACTTTGTTGTTTGCAGTTTGACTTGACTTATAAGTGAGCGCAGATGGTAATTCATCTGAATATATTTGAATATAGGTTCATTTGTGCAGGACTAAAATATTTTAAAAAATCCTGACATTTAAAATCTTGTCCAAAAATCATGGGATAAATTATTTTAAGCTTTACTGGAATAGTTTGTTACTGCTACTCTTCCAAAGAGTATTGACATGAAAGTTTACACTCAAGCATTCTTTCCATGGTCCAGTTGGTCTTAAATGAAAATATTGCCACTTGACATCCAGTACGGTCATCATATTAGCCATCTTGAAAATCTACACTCATCATGAATGGATGGTCATGTCAACATGGACTTTTAACTAAAGGACTTCTTATGATATTTGGTTGGTCCTAATGGTTCCTTTCAGATATTCTCTATGCCTGCCACAATGGCCATCATGAAGATCTGTTTAACACTATTTCTCCAGAAATAATGGTCCTATCGGAATTGGGTTTTTATGAAAGATGTCTTATGACATCCGGTTGGTCATAAAAGAAAATGGTGCCAATCCAATTTCTGTTGTGGCTGCCACAATTGCCATCTTGAAAATCTTTTTATCACTACTGGTCATATCAACATTGTGTTTCACCAAATGGCAACTTCATTGATGCCTTGTTGGTCTTAAATGAAAATAGTGAAGAGCTAACAGCCAGTATTTCCACCACAGCAAGTAGTTTGAAAATCTTGTTATTGCTGAAGCATATCAAAGATGATTTCAACACTTGGTATAAAAGGGGGAAAAAAAATGGTCTTACGTTGTATTATTTTCAGCCAGTAGAGAACCAGCCTTTTGAGGGTCTCTTCTTCAACTTCACAGACATTTATCATATTTAATTTTTAAAAAGACAATCTAAACAATTTATATTATCTTGATTATTTTTTTCTGTCATACTAAAATAGATATGTTAAAATTGCATGCTGATATTGAACATTAGTATTATTACCACTTATGTGGCCTAGCAGTTAGAGGATCAAATGCAGGTGTTGGTTGGTTTTAACCCTAGCTGAGTCGTACAAAAGACTTATAAAAGTGCTAGTAACAGCTGCCTAGCTAGGCACTCAGTATTAAGAGGTTAGTGTCTGGATAATGTGACTGGATGGGACATCATGCTACGGGTCTTCTGTATAATGCCTTAGTGCTAGACATCACTATAAACTGCTACACTGCAGACATTGTAGTGATATGACTGAAAAAATTTTAAGCTAATTTTAAAATCCAAATCACACACACACACAGTATTATTAGAGTAAGTTTGCAGTTTCTAAAAGTTTTACTGTTCAGTAAATAAGGGTAACAAAATACACATATTTTTTTTTATTTGATGTGTGATGTGATTTATGATTTTTAACAGCTTTAACAAGTTTTCAGTCATATCACTAATCATACAGCAACAGAGACTAAGAGATACAATATCATGTCACTAAGCATACAACAGCAAAGATACAATGTCATGTCAATAAACATACAGCAGTAGGGTATTTAATATCATTAGACACTACTGACATTTTTTTATGCCAGCCCAGACTAGACACGCGACAGCAATAAAACTGCCCTGTGTGAAACAGAGAATTTGTAATAAAGTGTAACTTTACTCCTCTAAGTTGGAAGATAAAGTTCACTTTTTGTTTATTTGTCTGCAAAATAGGATTGCATTGGTTCAGCATTATACAAGTTTACACGCTGGACAAGTTTATATATTGTCTTATTTATCAAGAAATGGGGCCCCGAGTGGCCGAGTGGTCTAAAGCGCTGTCCGTTACGGATCACTGCCATCTCACCTGTCTGCGTGGGTTCGAGTCTATGATTCGGCGAATGTGGATATGTGAGAAAGCTTGCCAGTAGCTTCTCGTGGGTCGGTGGTTCTTTCCGGTGATTTCCCGGTTTCTTCCTCCACCATTAATACTGGCCGCCATTAATAGCCTATCATTTGCTGAAAAATGGCATTAAGCCCAACAACAACAACAACAATTTATCAAGAAATGTTAGGTTATCGATTAAAACATTGTATGGATATATTTTTCCACATCAATAGGTAATGGTATCAGATAATTTAGTAGATTATGCAGGGCAGAATTACATTGAATTAAGTTCCCTCAAAATCAAAAATGTGTAACGCTTTGTTTATAGAACATGTGTAGACATTTAGCCCGGTAACCAGAGTTGGGTTTGACATTTTTAAAAAAATCAATCATCTCCAAATATCATCATATAATCTTACATGAATTACATGATAGTTGTAATATAATTAGTAGATGGGATAAATCTCTTGTCAACTTTATACTTATTTTCTAAGACTTGAAGGTGATTTTTGATTTCTTTAAATCATGCATAAACATTTTTTTTTATGGAAAAGTCATGCATAAAGATAAACATAAGCTAATTTATTTTATTTCCAGTAGTCATGAATAAAATAAGAACCAGTCAGCTGCATAAATATTTAGAAGCTGAGTGTGAACGGATGAACATGAGATTTAATAAGGGCACTGCAATAAATGACTAGGAAAGAATATTATATCATCTTTATAGGAGATGCAGAGACAATCACCACAATCCACACATTCATTGGGGGGGGGCTAATACTACAAAAAGAAAATCACAAATCGACAATCACCAAATATGCTGCACGTACTATTGACACCAAAGACCCTAAAAGAGACAACAAAAAACAAGATTTTTGTTTACTTTTCAGATATCTTGTTGTAATATCATATAATTCGACTAATTAACACTTGTTAATTTGTTAGATAAAATGCCATTTATAATTGAATCTGAATTGCTAATAAACGACATATGTGTAAATTACTGTAATCATTACATTGTATTGTTTAACAGTGCACCTATACCACCTATGCTTTTTATTCCGCGCCTACATATACAGGGATATATGGATCGCGTCTATTCTCATGTCAATAGATTAGGTGCCTTCCACGATATAACTTCACTTTGCTGTGTTCTTTTCTGTTTTTTTTTTTCCTTCTCAAATCTATCTTTGATTTACCCATGGATAGACGTAGAATGTTATCGATGTTAACGCTGATAGTTTCATGGTCAGTGGACGCATTTTACTTTTGCAATAGCTTCCGTTGGTCGGGATATCAGCCATTCTTCAAATGGCTATTTCTTTTCTTGCTATTTATCTGCACTAACAGATACAGATAAGATTTTTATATTTTTTTCTTTCTGTTTATCAAACGTACATATATATATATATATATATATATATATATATATATATATATATATATATATATATATATATATTGTTAATGAAAAAAAACAATTATTGAGTAACAACGTATTGCAAAAAAAAATCGAACAATAAACAAAAGCTTATTTATAATACGTTTTCGTTTTCCAACTCTAAAAAAAATATGAGTAATCTAAAGCATCTAGATGATTAGCGTTCTGAGCATGATTGTAACGCTTTGTTCTTGTTAGGAGTACGTCGTTCTGAAAGATAATAATTGACGTGGGATAATTCGTAAGAATTTAGGAATGTCTGCAAGGCAAATTACAAAATAGATCCCGGTCACTAGTTCAGCACATCAGGACCAGTACATGATATAGAATGAAAGAAAAATGATAATGCATACTATTTGAATTTCGGGCATATTCCTGATGAGTGTGAGTGGGAAAAAAAAAGAGGTTCAATTAGCAATATACTACATAGATAAATTTCAAATATTACCCTGGTAATGATGGCAATAAAAAATAGAACAATGTTAAGCAAATCACAAATACCATCCTGATAACGATAGCAAGAAAATAAAATTATATAAAATAATAACATATGCTACTCAGATACTGATGCGTGTGAAAAAAACAAACAAACAATCACAAATACTTCCTGGTAATGATTGTAAGAAATAAAATTATGGTGAATGCAAAAGGTAAAGGTCAAGGCAATTCAATATGTACCCTAGGACAATAGTCGTTACGATTTGGCCATGAGACCAATGTATATACCAGTGTTAGATGTGGTTGGGATACTAATATAACTAATAGACATTTCAACGATTAGCTCCGGGTAAATTCATTGCAGATAAACATAATTTATCTTCCGTGCAAAATAAAGTTATAGATGATTACAAAGAAATAACCTGAACTGTATCGAAGAAACAAAGAGAAATATATAATTCACCAAAGAAATGTGATGTTTTATGTGCCATTTAATTTCAACTGAAAACGATACAAAGAATTTTATTATTCGACCAATAACCGTGATTTAAATAGATCATTGATATATACGTTAATTAGAGAAATAAGGGCTTTAAATTAATGAACTCCGACTCCGGTAAAGAAATAGAAAATGTAAGTAAAATGCTTTAAAAGAAATCCAAATATTCAAATACCAAAAGAACATATTATTAGATAGAAGAATGATAATATAAATCGACTTAGTGTTGGTAGGTATGAATAACAAGAAAATCGAGTTTGCAAAATCAATTTAAGTTGGATATATTTAGAGTTACCTAATAGTTGATGTACGAACATTATTTCAATAAGTTTGAAAAACAAATAGGGTTCTAAATTTAGACTGTTATCCACTGAAACTGATATTCTTTGTACATTTACATCGAAAAAGGAAACTTTTACAGACATATGAAAGTTCGATAAAGTTCAAAAACACTTTAAAGTATCGGGTGGATAATAAATTTGATACGTTCTTAAGCAAATGCATTACTTTTTGGACACATCAACACAGTCATATGTTAGAAACAACTTATTGTTTCCATCTAAAATATAAGGGGCCGTGCGTTTATGACGTTACGCACCGGGCATAGAAGGGCTCTGACTTGTGTGACAATGAATGTAGATTTTTTTTTTATTAACGCAAAACAACACTAACGTCAGGTATCAGAGAAAATATAAACTGCATTGCACTGGGAAGAAGAGGACATTTAGAAATAAATTCATGAGATGAGATGTATATAACTTTATTCCTGGAAATTTTGGGTCTTTTTTCTATCCATAATTTTTATTTTTAATATAGGTTTCCAGACGACAAATTCCGGATTGATTATAAGATTTGTAATTCAGAACACAGAGTTGTATCGTTGTGCGTTTTCATATGTAAAGTAACTTCAAATCAATTTTATATCTGAAAGTTGTATGGTGGGGATAAGAGCTTTGTGACTCATACATTAGGGGATTCAGTAATATCGTCTTGCATATTACCTTTCTCTGATCCAATCTTTCTATATTTACCATTTATGTTCTTGTGTTCAATCACGTCGGTTCTAAACCAAACATGTAGCTACAAAGCTTTTGTATACCATGAAAATATTGTAGTAATTAAACTTGAAGAAAAAAAATCGTCGCTTATGTATTATATAGCTATGTGTTTTGCGAGCATTCTATACAACATGCTTTCAACTGCATTTTTAGCATCTCCTGTCACCTTCATTTGAAACGGCACGATTGTTCTATTCGAGTATCAAAAGAACAATGTTGAAGACTTTGTAATTAGTATAAGGTTTGGTCCATGATTGTTTGTTGATCTGTGACGAGTGTTAATGTATTTCTCAATCAGTTTCCGTAAAATGTCAATCGTCCGGTGTTATGTTGAGCGAAATATTTATCCTTTCATTAAACCGTTCACTACATATGCCTTCTTATTTGATTGTTAAGTCCGCAATATATTCACTTTAAAATAAATCCTTTAGTTTATTGAAACAAGTTCGTTTCTTTCATCGCACTATTATCTCATACTTTCCATCTTTAATGGAATCGAGTATGCTACTTTTCTTGCTCATTTTCACTGTCCAGCTGAATAGAATTTCTAGAAAATATATAACAACTGTAAAAATATACATCCATCTATTGTTGTATTTTTATGTGCGTGCGTATTAATAGAATCTCTCTGCCATTGGTTTGACAAGACTATTACAATTTCCGGTTCTTTAAATGATCCACCCTACCCCAACCCCAAAACCAAACAACCCCTCCCAACCCGCATCCATTGATAACTCGTCTTTTTGGTGTTTTCAAGTGCCCCGAGTGGACTAAAGAGCTCTCCGTTACGGATCACTGCCATCTCACATCTCTCTGCGGGGGTTCGAGTCTAAGATTCGGCGAATGTGGATATGTGAGAAAGATTGCAAAAAGCTTCTCGTGAGTCGGTGGTTCTTTCCGTGGATTTCCCGGCCGGTTTGTTCCTCCACCATGAATACTGGCTGCCATGTATAGCCTATCGTTAGACCAACAAGTAGGTCTTTGCTTTTTTTAAAAATATCTGACAGCAGCAGATATAAAAAAAGCAGTGACCTACTTGTTGGTCTATGCCTATGGTGTGCTGAAAAATGACGTTAAGCTCCTCAACAACAACAATAATTGGTGTTATCAAGAAGTTAAAGTAATTCGTACCCAGAATGTTTAAATGACTCATATCCTACACGAGTACATTAAATAAATAAATAAATAAATAAATAAATAAATAAATAAATAGTTTGTCCAATATTACCCATTTGCTTAACACCAGGCCAGCCCCTAGGGCAAGGCGAATGAGGCAACCGCCGTAGGCCCCGCACTTCTTCGCAATGCATTCTTTTTTCTTTTTTGCTTGGGGCTCATCGCTTGCTGCCTTAGGCCCCGCATGCTGCTTTGGGCCCCGCACATCCGATACCTGACCTGCTAAACACTAATGTAGAGGTAAAGAAAGAAAGAGGAAGAAAGATGTTAGAATTACTCTGAAAAAGATATTAGAATTATGCATATGATACCCATTTGTAGACATTGACGAGGACTCAGTTGTCAAACTCATTATTTTGATAAAAACTGTACTATTCTGAATATAAGGAAGACGCCTAATCTAGCACAGTAGACTCCAAGTGTCAAAAGCGGCCGCAGCATAGTCGGGGTGGGTGGGTTCACGTGACCCCATCATAAAAACACACACATACACACACAATATATATATATATATATATATATATATATATATATATATATATATATATATATATATATATATATATATACATATATATACATATATATATATACATATATATACATATATATATATATATATATATATATATATATATATATATATATATATATATATATATATATATATATATACACATATACATATATATATATATATATATATATATATATATATATATATATATATATATATATATATATATATATATATATATATATATATATATAATCGTGCAAATGAAGCTGAAAATGTCACAAGATTCTGTTCAAAATGCTTAGTAAATATAAGCTTTAATTTCAGACTGCTTACTATACGAACTCTCCCGGCCGTGATTGAATTACCTCCACCCACCCCCTTTGCAAAAGATCCCGCGGGCGTCCAGGCCAAATGTGGAAGTTTGTAAGTAAGCAAATAAAAGATTGGCACTTGCTTTCCCCTACCGCCGTAATAGATGCGTTGCATCATGATTGTGCATTTGTTAATTTATTATCACCATTTATAAAATACGTGATGAAATGTGTGTTTTGAATCTTTGGGCCATAAGAAGATTAGTTTCTAGGGCTAGCCATTAATGGTATCACGGTCCCAATTGGTTTTCCATAGACCGCAATGCTAATGTCTTGCGAAATAAATATACTTTCTATCCTACCTCAGCATGCATGTCACATACTGTCACAGAGAACAACGTTAGATTGTTAATTTGATAACAACAAAAATAGGTACTCCATTGCATTTAAGAGAGATAACTCTGCTGGAACTAGAAAAAGTAAGAGTTATCTAGTTATACCGGACACATTTTCAGTCATGTGTACCACATTTAAAAAAAAATAAGAAATACAAAATGTGATCTAGATATAAATTAACATAATCTCACATATTGCCAAGAGGCTCAACTTTTTTTTAAAGCTTAACAGAAAGTACAACTCTTACATAATGCACCAATCACAGCTTGTTTATTTCTGATTGCAATGTTCCCTACACCTTAAGCTCAGCCCACCTGGGGTTGTACAATTGGTACAGTTATACTTGAAGGGAAACTTCTGCCTGTTGCCTTTTTAATACCGGAGATTCATTTATTACAACCACAAATTTTTAGTACAAGATGGCCGACGGAGGCGAAGAAGCTCTGGATAGAGACGTAAAAGTAAGAATAACATGTTTTTTAATGAACTTTTTTACACAGTAAAATTTGATATTTTCAAATTTCTTGATTTAGTTATTTTTAAAACTTTATATCCCATCTTGTTTGAACAGCTTCACTATCGAAATCATGAATCAGAGCCACAGCGGAATTTAAATTTTCAGAAACAAAGGTGAAGAAATCCATTATTAACTTGACACATACAGATGCAGTTGGAAAAAAAATATATATTTTTTTATAGTGAATAGAAGAATAATCCCCTCCCAAAAAGATAAATGAATGGAAAACACATGTACTCAGTAGCGTGGTCCGCCCTATTTCATTGTCTTGGAAGCATCACGGTATAATTTCATGTTATCGCACCAAGTGCAAAGATACAATCATATACATGCTTTATACAAACTAAAGCTCCATTAGTGTATCGAATATGAATCCATCTGACACTCTAATACATCTGTCTTAAAACAATATATGTCGCCATAGGAATATGTGCACAATGTCGACCTGTAGTCCTACAACGTAATCTCCATCACACAGATATTTTTCTTCTAGTTGGGAGATGCACTAATACAAAAACAATATGTGCTTTGTCTTACATTGTAGGACTATGTCGATCTGTTGCATGTAGTTCTGCTTTGTAAGACGTCTATCTTGTCCTACAATGTAAGACATCAACCTAGTCCAACAACATAAGCCCCATCACCCCTGATATTTTTCTTTGGGGTGGCTGATGGGTCTTACTGCCTGGTTAATGACACCGTGTAGCGTGTTTTAATGTCGATTAACAGTGTAATGAAAGTCAAATTTTAGTAATATCACACATAACTGGCAACCATTAACGATGCTTTTCTACAAAGTAAGGTTATGTTTTTGAAAGACTTTACTTACCCTGATCTCTTATGTATAATAAATTCAAATTCTCACAAAAAGAAATGGAGCAGTTTTCAAGTTTGATTGGCCTAAATATCAATTGGCTGGAAAGCAATGAAAGCTGGGAATGCTGAAATCGGGTAAGGTTGAAATATTCTTTAACAGAATGAATAAAAAATATATTATGGCTATTGGAACTATAAGCAGCATTTCTTTTCGTTCAAGAAACATCCTCAACATGACCTACTTGAACATACTTAAGCATACCTCAACTACCGTCACATTGCAACAAATTCAAATGTATGTCAACAGAACATGAAAATGTGTCCATTTGCTAGTGTCATATTTTGATTCCACCAGGATAAAGACATCACAGTAAGTATATTAATAAAACCAAAATTACTGGAAGAGTGTTGATATAGGCTGCCAAATGTGTGAGATATTCCTGAAACATTGACTACTCATTCCAATGTCGACATCGGAACATGCTATGCAAGGCCATTATTTCGGTTGTAAGATATAGCACTAAAACTAAAATAACATGTGCTGCATCTTGAGTGTAAAGGACTTACTGCCCAAAAAAACGGTACTGTATAGCGTGTACTGATATAGCCTAACAACGGAATGATAAGTCAGGCACTTGATGGTCATATCACCACTTTTATACTTTTATACAAATTAAAGTCATAATATTTTAGTCAGACTTTACTTACTCTGATGTCTTTTTTATAAAAAATTTAAATTCTCAAACTAGGAAATGGACATGTTTTCAAGATTTGTTGGCCTACATTAAAGTTCTGTAACTGGCTATTAGCATTTTTTCAGGTTTGGTATGGCATTGGAATTTGGTTCTTACTCCCACACAGAGATCTCAGAAATGCTTAATTACGTGTATTTGAATGCAGATCTTTTATTTAAGACACAGAAAGTCACCCAAATATTGCACGTGAACTCGAAATCAAGAGACTTGGACAAAATGCCGTTTGCAAATTTTGACAAGTGTTTTGTAGTTAAACAGAAAAATGATGAAGATTTCAATAAGATTCAGAACTGTGCTAAAGTTGCTATAACTGATAGTTCGGATGTGACAGTAGCCAAGTGTAAGAAAGTTCGTGATTTCCAGCTTAGTGGGAACTGCAACTTTTGCTGGTGGGACTGCAATTTTTACTAACTTAGGAGTCATGGACTCCTAGTCTTAAACTCCTAGCAAAAGCTCTCTTCCCACAGGTGTGTTAGAGTAACTTTTATTGTTGAGACTTTATTTATACTTTGGGTAGAGAGTCAATATCCCAATCCTGGCCATATTTAGTCCAATGTCTCTTGCTGAGTCTGTTTATTGTTTTATGACAGTAACAATCTTTATAGTTGACATTTTCTTTTAATGTGACTTGTGCTGTTTTTGTCTAAAAAGCAGGTCATATACAAGTATTTTCAATTATGTTTTGTTATCAAATACATTTATTCTCAGCTTAAGAGTTCTTGCTGTTTTCAAAATAGTGTAGACTTAGTTGTTGAAAATGCATTTGTATCTTGGCACATTTATGTATATAGAAATTTACAAATCTTTATAGCATTCTCTTTCATCAGTGGCTAGGCAGAGTATGTGTACATCTACCACCACACTTGCTTATCTCTGGTAAGGTGAGGTCTGGGACCTTGGTATACTTAAGGAAAGAAGAGAGTTCCTTATCTTCCCCATAATTTTTCTTTCTCAAAACCCCTTGGGTCCCAAGTAAAGAATACCATAGTCTCTTCAGAGACTTGTAGGGTTAGTAGTTCCCCTTTCAGCAGAGGTTATAAATGGGTGAAAAGTGAAATCACACCCTCCAATTAGTTAGGTGCAGTGATTCCCCATTCTCATGCATGCCAGCCATTATGATTTTGGTGTAATCATTACATTTTTTCATTAAATTATGCATTATGCATAAATATATTTGGATTATGCATTTTTGGTATATCCCCTCCCCTCCAAAAATAATAATTTGTTTTCTCAGTTTTATTAACATCCCACTAATCGCACAGAACATACTCTAGAAAAGATGGCTTTTGTGTAACTATGACATAAAAGTACACTTGTCTGTAGACTAGCTGTGACTTTCCTAAGTGTTATGTTATATTTATAGCAGCTGCCCTATTTCCAAGAAACATTCTGGTTTGTACTTTTAAACTTTTGACCCCTGTTTCTATTTAAAGCAGCTGTCTGGCTTAGGACAGAACAGACCGGTTTTCTGATTTGTAATCTTTGCTCACATATTCTTTGTTAAAAATAATGTGAGGTACAGAACTATTCTGTACGAATTTGGTGATAAAAGTCATCCTATTTATTTTAGTTGATGCATATGTTACGGCAGAAATGTTTCTCAAGTAATTTCACAGATGGATTAGAAAAAAAACTACTTAGAGATGAATACACGAATAATACAATACAGTGCCATTCCAGGGTAGCTTCCCACCCATTGCAGGCTGTGTGGAAAGTATTTTAATAATGGTCATAGTGTAAAACAAAGACACCTTGAATTATATTGTTTTGCTAGCTTCAATGCTAAGGTAACTTCTTTTTTACAGCAGAACTAAATTGTGGACATGAATTTTATATATGCTGGGGCATTATTTACCGAGTTCTTAATAATACACAGACTATCACTGGTGGTAAAATACAACATTGGTCCTTTGTTCAAACAGATGCTTCCTGACATCAAAATTGCAGAAAATATGCATGTGCAAGAACAAAATCATCCAATATTGTTAGGTGTTTAGCAGAAGGTGCATCACTTAAATTTGCAGAAACTATGAAAATTGGGCCCTTTATTATTGCAACTGACAGGAGCAGTGATTATGATGACAAAAAGTTGTACCCAGTCTGTGTAAGAGACTATAACAATGAAAATGGGCAAGGTCAGATTGCTCTTCTTTCTTTACCATAATTAACAGCAGATTCTACTGGCTAAAACATTTCTAATTGTTTGATAATCTTTTTGAATAAACATAAGTTGGCAGAATTGTCTGGGGTTTTCAGTTGCATTCTATATTTAAAAAATGTCTCCATCATTGTACATATCAGGTTGTCCCTGTCATATGATGCACCTTGCTGGAGGAAAGGCTGCCAATAAATTAGGAGGACTACTAAAGCATCAGGTTGGCATTTTACCTGAGAATGTACTTAATGCAGACAAAGTTGATGTGTAGTGACACCTTTTTTCCCAGATAAAAGACCCAGTAACTGGAACATATAAATTTTCTCTTTTTTGTCAGGTTATGAAGCAATATTGGTTCTTTACCATTATAATGCTGTTTATGAGAGATTGTTCAGTATTGTTAACAAAAATAAAACTGAATTCAAATCCAGGCTCTGTAACCCAGCACTTAGTGTTCTGCTAGTGTGCAAAACATTTATAGTCTCAGCTGGTACAAAGTGTTTTGAAATGCAATATGAGAGTCTGTTGCTTTATAAAGCTAAAAATATGAAAACTTGAAGCAGTAATTGATGCTAAAAAAAACAAGATGGGTAAATAAATCATTTTGTGATTATGCACATTGAAAGGGTTCTTTCATTCATAAAGTTAAGCCCCAAATGATAGGGACCTTTCATTCATAAAATTAAGCTCCTTTTGATAGGGACCTTTCATTCATAAAATTAAGCCCCTCTTGATAGGGACCCTTCATTCATAAAATTAAGCCCCTCTTAATTGGGACCTTTCATTCATAAAATTAAGCCTCTCTTGATAGGGACCTTTCATTCATAAAATTAAGCCCCTCTTGATAGGGACCTTTCATTCATAAAATTAAGCCTCTCTTGATAGGGACCTTTCATTCATAAAATTAAGCCCTCTTAATAGGGACCTTTTATTCATAAAATTAAGCCTCTCTTGATAGGGACCTTTCATTCATAAAATTAAGCCTCTCATGATAGGGACCTTTCATTCATAAAATTAAGCCTCTGGATAGGGACCCTTCATTCATAAAAGTAAGTTCATAAGGTTTGAGCCATTTTTTTCTCATGTGCCTTTAGATTGAATTAGTGACTGGAGGATATGACAAGGGCCACATTTTTGCAGTCTTACAATACCTTCTGTTTTTACCTTCTCCCATTAGCTCACCAAAGCAAAAGTATATTTTCCTTGGGATCTGATTGGTCTTCTATAAGTCAATTAGGTGATCATGAACCTTCCACCAAACTGTCAAATTTAGCTGTAAAATAGTGACAGTTTTGCTATTGCTGATATTGAGGTGCAGTTTTGTGTACATGTATCGGGGGGGGGTTAAAACTAACTTAAACAATATTTACCTGTTGCTATTGCTTGATTCCCTCCTCCCACCCCACACTGATTTCACACTAGTTATGCCTGCATCCTAAGAAGGGTGATAAAGTGCATTTTCAAGGCGTGTTTATGTTGGACCAGGGATCATTTTTTAGTTCATCCTAATGCGATGGCAAATTTTTTGTTGTGCAGTTGGGGTCTTTTCCACCTGGAAAAGTGCGAACTACATAACCACAAGTATTGTGTTATTCAGATTAGTTTTTACCACCTCCTCATCAACATTTTTCAGTTCTAGAAAATATGCTGGCACTACATTCATTTAGATTCAGGCTCTCGATAGGAAATTGCAATTACTCTATGACAGCATTAATTGTGAAAATTTCTCTTATCCATTTAACCAACCAAGGTAGAAATTTATGTCTTTCAGGATTTTGAGTTCCGACAGCTATGCAAAGTGAGGATTCACAGATCTCCCAGCTCACTGCCCACCACAAGATGTCAGCTTTTGGCCATTTCCTCTAGATTTGGCCTAACATTTGTAGCAGTTGATAAAGGTATATGGATATTTACGTTCAGATGACATGATTTTTATCTCACCTGTAAAAACATAAATAATAATCAGCCCAACAGTCAGTATTGAGAATGACACATATAGACAAGGAAATCCCTCTTGAGAGATTACATTATTTGAGGATGTTATTTTATCTACTTCTAGATCTAATATTTTTGCACAAGTTTTTAAGTCTTTGAATTATGAGCATATTTAAATTATTTCCCTAATAAAATTTGTTTTAGGTGAAATCGCACAAAATTTTGTTCATGCGAGTAAACAAAACAGTTGTATTTTTCATCAGAGCTGGTTGCGTTTTGAATTAACCTTTACATGTATGCTGAATACTTCATGAATGCTCTTGTTGTTGTTGGGCTTAACACCATTTTTCAGCACATGATAGGCTATCCATGGCGGCCAGTATTAATGGTGGAGGAATAAACCGGGAAATCACTGGAAGGAACCATAAACCATGAGAAGCTACTGGCAAGCTTTCTCACATATCCACATTCGCCAAATCCTAGACTCGAACCCACGCAGACAGTGGGATGGCAGTGATCCGTAATGGACAGCGCTTTAGACCCCATTGGCCACTCGGGACCTCCTGAATGCTCTTGTAGTGTTTGTCATGGCATCTGAGACAATGCATTTTGCAGAACCTTAGTTTTGTCAAACATTGTATTTATCAGCCTACAAATCAGATGTGCAACTGTCAAAAAAGTGCTAGCTCCACTTGCTCCTTTTCACTTCCCGAACTTCAGGGGTAAATTGTAAAAAAAAAAACGATAACTTTTTATACATTTTATATTATGGTAATTTATTCATTTCACTTTCAGAAGCTGGTATTGTCTAGTCTAGCAAAATTCATTTTCCTAATTTTAATAGCTGCCATGGATAGTGTACTTCAGGTTGATTTATGGAGCACAAGGGAGCAGTTATTTTAGTTAGCAGTGTGCTAAGATCGTTTACAATTTCCAAAAGTACAATACCCAAAGAATGTTGGCAACATTACATAAAAGTGGCATAGAGGTATGCCAACATTCTCTCCACTGTGCATGTTTAAAATGCAAAGAACAAAAATTCTTTTTTAAATAGCCAGTATAACTAGTGAGGAAACCCAGGGAAATTTTTTTCTTTAAAATTCTAACCCTATGATAAATATGAAACTGTAGAGCACCACCATTATTATGTGTGATTCTAAGCATCTTCATCATTATTTGTGATTCTAAGCATCTATATCATTATGTGGGATTCTAAGGATCTATAACGTTATGTGTGATTCTTAGCTTCTGTATCATTGTGTAATTCTAAGCATCTGTATCATTGTGTTATTTTAAACATCTGTATCACTGCAACTGTATGTGTGATTTTAAGCATTTGTATCAATATGTATGATTCTAAGCATCTAGATCATTATGTGTAATTCTTAGCATCTGTATCAATATGTGATTCTAACCATCTGTATCATTGTGTGATTCTAAGCATTTGTATCATTATGTGATTCTAAGCATGTATATTTATGATTCCAAGCATCTATATTATATGTGATTCTAAGCATCTATATTATGTGCAATTCTTAGTATTTGTATCACTATAACTTTATGTGTGATTCTGATTATTTGTATCACTATAACTTTATGTGTGATTCTGATTATTTGTATCACTTATTGCTATTTTTTGGTAGAATTAAAAGTCTTGAGGACATCAGACTTCTTGAGGAAGGATGATGAACATGCTACAGAACGAATCAAATATGTTGTCGAGGATTTTCCAGTTTTATCCAGCGTTGTTTTAGAAGAGGAGATCAGCATGATATCGCTAAGCTGTGACAGTCTGACACTAGCTATCAGCACAGTCAACCTGGCCTTAGGAATTTATTTTTTAGACACTCGATGTTTTGCTGCTCAGGTAATTTTATTTGTTTTGCATTGTGTAGATATTTTTGTATAACCTTTTAAGCCTCAAATGCACATCTGGTATCACCATCTGATTACCTCACATCCACATCTGGTATTACCATCTGATTTCTTTGCATACACCTCTGGTATTACCATCTGATTTCTTCACATCCACATCTGGTATTACCATCTGATTTCTTCACATCCACATCTGGTATTACCATCTGATTTCTTCACATCCACATCAGGTATTACCATCTTATTTCCTCACATCCACATCAGGTATTACCATCTGATTTCTTTACATACACATCTGGTATTACCATCTGATTTCTTTACATACACATCTGGTATTACCATCTGATTTCTTCACATACACATATGGTATTACCATCTGATTTCTTCACATACACATCTGGTATTACCATCTGATTTCTTCACATACACATCTGGTATTACCATCTGATTTCTTCACATACATATCTGGTATTACCATCTGATTTCTTCACATATACATCAGGTATTACCATCTAATTTCTTCACATACACATCTGGTTTTTACCATCTGATTTCTTCACATACGCATCTGATTTCTTCACATCCACATCTGGTATTACCATCTGATTTCTTCACATAACATATGGTATACCATCTGTATTAACCATCTTATTACCTCACATACACATCTGGTATTACCATCTGATTTCTTCACATCCACATCTGGTAATACCATCTGATTTCTTTACATCCACATCAGGTATTACCATCTTATTTTCTCACATCCACATCTGGTATTACCATCTGATTTCTTCACATACACATCTGATATTACCATCTGATTTCCTCACATCCACATCTGGTATTACCATCTGATTTCTTCACATCCACATCTGGTATTACCATCTGATTTCTTCACATACACATCTGGTATTACCATCTGATTTCTTCACATACACATCTGGTATTACCATCTGATTTCTTCACATCCACATCTGGTATTACCATCTGATTTCTTTACATACACATCTGGTATTACCATCTGATTTCTTCACATCCACATCTGGTATTACCATCTGATTTCTTCACATACACATCTGATTTCTTCACATCCACATCTGGTATTACCATCTGATTTCTTCACATCCAGATCTGGTATTACCATCTGATTTCTTCACATACACATCAGGTATTACCATCTTATTACCTCACATACACATCTGGTATTACCATCTGATTTCTTCACATCCACATCTGGTATTACCATCTGATTTCTTTACATCCACATCAGGTATTACCATCTTATTTCCTCACATCCACATCAGGTATTACCATTTGATTTCCTCACATCCACATCTGGTATTACCATCTAATTTCTTCACCTACACATCAGGTATTACTATCTTATTTCCTCACATCCACATCTGGTATTACCATCTGATTTCTTCACATCTACATCAGGTATTACCATCTGATTTCCTCAGATGTACATCTGGTGTCTAATTTCCTCACACACATAGCCGTGTTCACTGTCTGGTTTCCTTGCAAAATAAATTTGCATATTGTATGATGACAGTGCCAAATTTATGTTCATTAACCACTATTTTCAAATGTTATGACAGTAATTCACGCTCCATAAATGAGGAGCAGAACTTTTTAAGCCTTCATGACCCATTGTTAGTGATGGGATTGAGCAGATGAATTTCAACCCCTCCAATTTTACAATAAACAATATAGTCAGTGTATAGCAGCTTGGGCAAGAATAACACTTTGTACTATTTAAAATGGATTCCACAAACATGAAATTCTACTGGTAGTTGATGTTGTTGTTGTTGTTGTTGGGCTTAACACCATTTTTCAGCACATGATAGGCTATACATGGCAGCCAGTATTAATGGTGGAGGAAGAAACCGGGAAATCCGCGGAAAGAACCATCAACACAAGAGAAGCTACTGGCAAGCTTTCTCACAGATCCAAATTCGCCGAATCTTGGACTCGAACTCACACAGACAGAGGTTAGATGGCAGTGATCTGTAACGGACAGCGCTTTAGACCACGCGGACACTCAGTGCCCATCTAGTGGTAGTTGACTTGTCTAGCTATGAATCTGACTATGACAGCATCACAGGTCTCAGCCTTCAATGAAGCATGCCTAGCTGAGGTTGTGAATGATTTTAAAACAAGTATGTTGAAATTCTAATTAAAAATTTTTTTTATCACTCATTTTTTAATAATTTTTATATATACTGTGCTACAGAAGGTCATAATCTAAAATCTATGGTAGTTTAAAATTGTAGTAAACATAACAACATTGACACTCATCATAAATTAGTAAGTTATTAAAATTGAAGATGCTGATTTTGTTATGTTGATCTTGTCTAACAATTAAATTGTATAACATATGGATATATACTCTGCTAGAGGTGAGTGTGGTTGGTAAAAACTTTGATAACCCAAATATTATAGTTGCTAATTTACAGTTTGTTGGTGGAGAGTTGCCCTCACTGACTTACTGAGTCCACTAAGGACAGTCCATTACTTCATGGGAGGAATTACTAGTTTGGATTTTTCTTTACCCTTACCCGAAAGTCTCCCTGGCAACAGAGAGATGTTGGGTCATGTAGTCATACTTAATAGGTGGGATTGGACAAAGACATTCTTTCTGTATCCCACCCACTGTCATTGATCAGTTAAAGAAGGAAGAGAGATGGTCTTTCAATAGTGGTAAACAAGGTTTACCCCCTCCTGCATCTCAAACTTTCAAGTTATGGTGACTCTAAAACTCTATCAAGTTTGTAAACTTTCTGCAGCAGACTCCCAGGTATCATTTGTTGGAAGCAGTGGCAAAAGCTTCTAGGCCAGTATTGTGCTTGTCCATGACCTTGTAAACTAAGCTTGTCCATCTCTGCTGGATGTTGCTCTAGACACTTCCTAGAGCATGGTAAGAACTCATAGGGCTGTACCCACTGATGCGTATAGTTGTCTTATGACTTATCCCCATCATTTCTACTCTGGGTTTGAAAGAACAACAGAACTAGTCTATTGCATCCACTACTAGCTTTTTTTAAGAAAGTGAAAGCATCCTGAATACCTCAGGATTCATTGGCTAAATTCTTTAAAGCTGTGCAGTCACATTCAAAGAAACAAACCTATTTAAGAGCACCCCACTCTGAAGTGAAGCCTTAAAATGGTGTGCTGCAAAGGCCCAGAGAAGAAATTAACAGTTCCTTAGCAATTTCTAAGGACGGTTGGACAGCCTTTGGACTATTAACAGTCCCTTACCAATTCCTAAGGACAAGTGGACAGCCTTGGGACTATTAACAGTCCCTTACCAATTCCTAAGGACAGGTGGACAGCCTTGGGACTATTAACAGTCCCTTACAATTCCTATGGATGGGTGGACAGCCTTGAGACTATTAACAGTCCCTTACCAATTCCTAAGGACAGGTGGACAGCCTTGGGACTATTGACAGTCCCTTACCAATTCCTAAGGACAAGGGTGGACAGCTTTGGGACTATCAATAGTCCCTTACCAATTCCTAAGGACAAGGGTGGACAGCTTTGGGACTATTAACAGTCCCTTACCAATTCCTAAAGACGTGTGGATAGCCTTGAGCCTATTAACAGTTCCTTACCAATTTCTAAGGACAGGTGGATAGCCTTGGGACTATTAACAGTCCCTTACCAATTCCTAAGGACAGGTGGACAGCCTTGGGACTATTAACAGTCCCTTACCATTTCCTAAGGACAAGAGTGGACAGCTTTGGACAATTTCCCTCTTCCACAGATTATACCTCTTGTCATTGGTTCCTTTTAGCACAAGACTAAACTTCTTTTCAAAGGCTTGGTTTGGTATAACAGTTGATGGTTGGGTCCTTTCCATCATTAAAGATGGATGCTAGCATTGGTTTTGGGATCAACCTCCTTTAGTAAGATCTCCAATTTCATCCACCAGTTAGATATAGTTCACTTAAATTGAATAAGTTCACTTCCTTCTTCAGAATGGTGCATTAGAGAGTCTTTTAAAAAACCAATCACCAGCCATCAACTCCCAGATTTTTCTGGTTCCCAAGAAAAGGGGAAATAGCCTCTCTAATTATCAACCTTTTCTACCTAATCAGATTCCAGAACCATTCTAGATGGAGACAATCAGGATTGTCATAAGAACTGGTGTTTGGACATTTTACATTCACATCCCGATCATTCCTTAACACAGAAAACACATCTTGTATTGCTCTAATGTGGAGGTCTTCCAGTTTTAAGCTCTACTGCTCAATGTAGACTCTACACACACAGCTTTTACCAGGGCGATTGGACTAGTCGCAGCCCATTTAAAATCACATGGGATTCCAGTCCTACAGTATTTAAAATCACATGGGATCCCAGTCCTCCAATATTTTGATGATTGTTTAATCCACAATGGCCATCAAGAGTTCCTCATACTAAATCTAACTTACCGTTGATCCATGGTGGCCTGATTGGGCCTTCTGCCGAACTTGGAGAAACCAGAGCTCCCTTTCTCTCAAATTTGTCTCCATAGAGATGAATTTTTTCACAAACAGAGGATTATTCCATGTTCTCTCCCCCAAGACAGAGTGGACTTTTCCCCCTCTTATTGTACAATTCTGGAAGAAAAATAAAAAACTAAATTTTGTATGTAACAATCAGTACAATAAATATTGTATTTCTTTCATTTTTTCACACCAGCCTATCAGAATGGGTACCATGGTAACCAGTACTGATGATCTCTCTTGACACAAAAAATATCCTGCAACTTGTTTTACATTATATTTTAATTTTTGTACACAGCACAAGCAACAGTGTCATTTCATTTTAGTTTGGTATGGAGAATTTTCAGTTGTATTTAGATGCAAATTAACAGACATCAGTTTGTGACCTTTTTTACCTTTAGATAATCAATTTATGTTGTTTGCATTTCCTTTCTTTATTTTATCTAAAGTTTGTGTATTGTTCTGTTCAACATAGAACATTTATTTATTTACTAATTTTTGCAACCACGCAATTTAAATTTGCAATTTGTAATTCCTTCCAACTTATTGGAATTTAATGAAATTTGGAATGTGTGCTTATATTATTAGGACATCAGATAAGTTGAATTATGATTGAATTCATTTAATTTAATGAGGCTATCCTACATGATTTGCAGAGCTTGAAAACTCTATATGTGATATTTCAGGTCAGATTTTGATGAGAGTTGGTCTATAAACTTATATTATCAAGATTTCAAATGACTTTAGTGATTAGCAATGTTCATATTGTCATTATAGGGCCCAAAAAAGCCCTTTACAAGGTGTCCACTCAGTTGTTCTGCAGGGTCAGTGCTTCAGGACATGGCTTGGAACCCAGTCGTTCCCACTTTACTTGTGGTGTGTACGTCAGGGGGAAATGTGGATTTACTGGAAGTTACAGATAGAGCAGTTATTAAAGCCAGTGTGTCACCATCATCTGGATCAAGCTGTGGTATGTATGATTGGTAGAATGATTTGTTATTGACCAGGTTTTGCTCTAATAATAAGGCATTTTAAAAATTTTGTTAATTTGGCCTTTTGGCTTTACAAGAGCAATTAAGATATGTAATGCCACATACCTCAGATTCTTAAAGTAAATGATTTGTCCAGGTGGAAATCTCCCTTCACATAGTTTAACACCCTTGTGTTTAACACTTAATCACCCAGAAAATGTTCGTCAAAGGTAAGTGCTTAAATATCATAAAATTTTTTTATGAATTTTGTAATCAATTCTGTTAAGAAATAATATACTTGCAATTAAGATTTTATAACTTTTGAGGGATATTGATTTTTGATAAACAGCAGCTTGATTATCAATATTTAACAAGTCATATTCATCCCATTCATTGTTTTTGACATAATTATGATCTGATTTGTCTAAGCCATCAGGTGTCTTTGATTTTCACTGTTGTTTCAAAAAGTGTTTATTATTATGTATTTCATGTAGTTGTGTCACAGGTCCAGCTGTTTATTTCATGTTAACTGTATCGGCAGATTTACATTGAGGTTCTGCCTATCTAGTTTGGAAAAATTGACCCCATGAGAGATATAGCAGTGATAAACAAGATGATTTTTGTGTTTTTAGCTTGTAAATTTAATATTTTTTAATGTGTGTGTGTATATGTATGTATGTATGTATGTATGTATGTATGTATGTATGTATGTATGTATGTATGTATGTATGTATGTATGTATGTGTGTGTGTGTATGTGTGTGTGTGTGTGCATGTGGGAATAAACAAAATTACAAACATAGAATAATAATTCCTTGTGTGATACAATCAGGATTATGACAGTGTCATCCGTAACAAAATAAGTCATTGCCTTATAAGAACAACAATTATGATCCGTGAGCTATGAGCTTCTGAAACTTATATGAATTATTTTTATCTTGTTTTGTTGGCTTGACTGATGTTTTGAATAGTGTCAAGGAACAAGGAACCCGTAAATAGATGAAATTAGGAGCATTGATGTGATCATGTTATATCCAGATTTATGTGATAACAATGCTTGTTAGAGTGCGGTTTAGTATTTTAGATTTTTGTATGTTCTTTTCAGTGTAAATGGTTGTGGTGTTATTGCTGATGCAGGAATTGAAAACTATAAAATTTGAGAATGGTGTTTTTTTCTAAAATGCTTGAATTGGAATTTAGCTTATAGAATTTGACAAGTTTAAGAATTCTTACCTGTGAGCAAATCAAATAAGAAGGTGTATTTTAGTTTAAATTTGGGACTGTTTGTGTAAGAATAAACCAGATTTATATTTGGTTTATTCCAGTGTGTTGGAGCCCTAAAGGAAAACAGCTGGTGGTGGGGAGACAGGATGGAACCCTTATGCAATATGATCAGAACCTGAATGAGAATAGGAAGTGGGATTTACCTAATAGTTTGCCAGAATCAGCATATAAAGGTAAGGACAGATATCATTGAGATTTACCTAATGGCTCGCCACAATCAGCATATAAATAAAAGGACAGATATCATTGGGATTTACCTAATGGCCTGCCACAATCAGCATATAAAGGTAAGGACAGATATCATTGAGATTTACCTAATGGCCTGCCACAATCAGCATATAAATAAAAGGACAGATATCATTGGGATTTACCTAATGGCCTGCCACAATCAGCATATAAAGGTAAGGACAGATATTGAGATTTACCTAATAGTTTGCCAGAATCAGCATATAAAGGTAAGGACAGATATCATTGAGATTTACCTAATGGCTCGCCACAATCAGCATATAAATGTAAGGACAGATATCATTGGGATTTACCTAATGGCCTGCCACAATCAGCATATAAATGTAAGGACAGATATCATTGGGATTTACCTAATGGCCTGCCACAATCAGCATATAAAGGTAAGGGCAGATATTGAGATTTACCTAATAGTCTGCCACAATCAGCATATAAAGGAAAGGACATATATCAATGGGATTTACCTAATGGCCTGCCACAATCAGCATATAAAGGTAAGGACAGATATTGGGATTTACCTAATGGCCTGCCACAATCAGCATATAAATGTAAGGACAGATATCATTGGGATTTACCTAATGGCCTGCCACAATCAGCATATAAAGGTAAGGACAGATATTGAGATTTACCTAATAGTTTGCCAGAATCAGCATATAAAGGTAAGGACAGATATCATTGAGATTTACCTAATGGCTCGCCACAATCAGCATATAAATGTAAGGACAGATATCATTGGGATTTACCTAATGGCCTGCCACAATCAGCATATAAAGGTAAGGACAGATATTGAGATTTACCTAATGGCTCGCCACAATCAGCATATACATAAAAGGACAGATATCATTGGGATTAACCTAATGGCCTGCCACAATCAGCATATAAATGTAAGGACAGATATCATTGGGATTTACCTAATGGCCTGCCACAATCAGCATATAAAGGTAAGGACAGATATTGAGATTTATCTAATAGTCTGCCACAATCAGCATATAAAGGAAAGGACATATATCAATGGGATTTACCTAATGGCCTGCCACAATCAGCATATAAAGGTAAGGACAGATATTGGGATTTACCTAATGGCCTGCCACAGTCAGCATATAAAGGTAAGGACAGATATCATTGGCTATACTTGATAAGAACATGTTCTTTTTGCAACCTTTTTAGCATCTGTTACAGTGTTGATATGCTTGCACCAAATACACAGTGCAGTGAACTATAAATAGAACTCTGTTACCTAAATGACTGTGTGTGAATAGGCCTGCCCCATAAATTATGTAACAGTATATGTCAAGTTCAACATTTATGTTGTTTTTGCATACATTTTTTGGGGCCCTGAGTGGCCAAGTGGTCTAAAGCGCTGTCTGTTACAGATCACTGCCATCTCACCTCTGTCTGTGTGGGTTCGAGTCTAGGATTCAGCGAATGTGGATATGTGATAAAGCTTGCCAGTAGCTTCTTGTGGGGGCAGTGGTTCTTTCCGGTGATTTCCAGGTTTCTTCCTCCACCATTAATACTGGCCTCCATGAATAGCCTATCATGTGCTGAAAAATGGCGTTAAGCCCAACAACAACAACAAAGCATAAATTTTATTTATACTGCTGGTTGTCATTACAAGCATACTCAAAGCCTGTGACCTTCACCTACTAAAGTAGACTTTTATGGGTGGACAGTGATAAAAGCTTTTCAAACAGATTTCATGAACAGTTAAAAAAAATAATGCAAAAACATTTTTTATCAGATCATTATATTTTACTTCTGCTTTTAAAGAAGAGCTTATGGGATGCTCATTTGTCCATCTGTTAGCTCAAGTTAGTTATAGTTATTCCTTTACTTCTGCTAAACTGCTTGAAGGATTGCCATGAAGCCATGCACACCAGACCCAACTAGATCAATCAGCACAACCTGTTTTGTTAGCTGGATTCACCAGTGAAATTTTGTAGGTAGTAAGATTTCAGTATTTATCTTCTTAACCATATGTTAGAATCACAGGTCAAGTGACCCCAGGATGTGTTGCTCATGTAATTAGGATTATACATGGGGAATCCAGCTATTTTTTAACTTGAAAAATATCTGAGGTAAAGGATGTATGCTTTGCATCCCCATCTCCTATTACTTATTCTCTTACTATGTGATTAGGGAATGTATTCGAAGGCGAAAGCAAATTTTGAAGTTAATTATGTTTCTTTGAGAATACTTACCCAGTCACATCATTTAAAAAACCCTCCCAACTATTCCACCATGGTAGTAATCTCCTTAGTATCTCGCTTAGCTAAAAATTAGCAACATCTTGCAGTGCCAAGTGGAGGTAATTGGCAGGAGTTATTGCCTTTGTCTATGTGAAATGGAAAAAGATGATTTTTTTTTAAATAGGGCTGGATTTTCAAGGTAGCAGCCTAATATTCCTAATAACATATCTCGGAGAAATTGGCTATACAGGGGCAATTAAAATGTTATTTTTTAAAAAATAATTTAAAATACAATTGCAAAGATAATGATTGCAAAATAATCTTTATTTAGAAAAGGGCTGAAATCATTTGAGTCTGAATTTATTTTCTGCATTATAATATTTATAATTACTGCTGGAGACTGGTGAAAGTTGAGGTTAGCTATGTATATGTTGATTACACCCTAAAGCAGGTTAATTTTTGTTGCAGTTTCATTATCTGCTTTATTTTGTGGTAGAAAAAACATAAAGCAACAACTTGGGTGTGTGTGTGTGTTTGTGTGTATGCATTTGTGCATGTGTATGTACTGAAATTACAATAGAAAAAGAAAAGATTTGTCAATACTTCCTGCTGTAGTACAAGAGCACTGGTAACATATTAAAGGAATTGTATCAAATATATACAAACCTGAAATGCTTTGTTGTATGTTGACACTAGCAAGAACAGCAGGCAAAAGCATACTTTTTCAAAGTTTATATGTCAGGGTATATTTTTCTAGTTAGATCCATCTGAAGGATCAAACCAACTTTAAAGGAGTTTGTATCTTACTAAGTGAACAACTAGTGATACAAGGGGAGGTAATGGGTAAGAGGTATTGCAGTTATCTGTTGACAGAAAAGATGATTTTCATCTTTTAGTAAGACTGGAGGAACTGGGTAATAGGCTCTTACTGTAATGTAACTGAGTGTTCTTGGAGAAACATAATTTACTTTAAAATTTGCCATCTTTAATTACCTGACATTCTTATTGGCCAATAGAACATGTCCCTTTTGATCACCACATGTAATTATTTTGCATGAATGTCTGCTTCAGTTTTGGATATCCACTGGCTGACAAACTACCAGTTTTTGGTTGCTTACATCCCTCCTGATGCTGAACCAGACATACAGCCAGCTGTTATCTTAATCAAGGGATCAGTAAGTGTTTGTACTTTCTAATTACAATTATTTACAAAAAGAATTTAGTTTTAAAACAGAAAGGTGATTATTTATAATTACATTTATTAAGACAAAGATTGTTGTTCAAAAAAAAAGAAATGTGATTACTTGTTTAACTATGCCCAAGTATTAAAAAATATTCTAGAAAGTTTACATTTATTTTAGGCAATTTTTAATAAAGTTCTGTTAGTATCGTAAAGCATTTTGTATCAACAGTCTCAAGAGTTATATCCCTTGCTTAGTTTATTGGTTCAAAAAGTAGGAATATGAAAAACTTCATATTTTGTTTCATGTCATATATAAGCACAAAGATTAGTTCTACATAGTTTTGTATACACCCTGTACTGTTAAGTTATGCTGCATGATCCACTATTCAAGAGTTATGTCCCTTGCTCTAGATCAGTTCTACATAGTTTTGTATACATCCTGTACTGTAAAGTTATGCTGCATGATCTACTATTCACAGAAAGATGCAGCTCCTACAAATGATTGCTTTGATGATGTTTGTTATGGCACAGGAGATAAAAGGCAGAGGAAATATTTCATGATTGCTATTCAGAATTGGTAAGTTCTTTCCGAAAATCTACATCATCCATGTATTTTAGAAAATTGATTTTACTACCTTCTGTAAATTTTAATATGAATATTCTTTAGAATAAGGGAATTTTAAGAGCTGAAACTCTGAGTTGAATATCTTGGACGAAATTTTTTTCCATGAATCTTGTTTTGCAGCGCCAATTCATTAATCTCAGTCAGATTTTGTACATGTTTGCTTTCGCATCCCACAAGTTCCTCTTTGTCATCCTCATTCTCAAATTCAAGGTCAAATGCTCAAAAGATGCCATATGAAGATTTAGGTCCGGTAGTTATGCTTATTTGGATTATCATAATGTCTCTAAAATGTATCTTTGTGTATTAGCTAGAATTTATCAAAACAACAGATTGTAGTGATGTTGGACTCAAGATTTAGCTGGCACTAATTTTTGCCTTCAAAAACACCATTTAAACAATTCTTACTCATTTGTAACAAAGAAATATCAAATACTGTAGCATAAAAAAAGAAAGATAACAATGAACCAAGTTAGTTTTAGGAAAAAAAAAAGTAAATAAATTACAAATTTACTGGTACTTAGATTTATATAAGCATGAATCAAACACCTTTCAAGATCATTCACTTGAAATTCAAAATCAAAGGGAGCCAATGCAAACTTTCTGACTGGCTCAAGAAGGGTACAATATGACTTAGGATAAAATCGTTTTTCTACATGTCAATCAAACATGTGACCAGCTGCTCCTTGCTTGATTCAGTTATCAAGCAGTATCAACATTTTATGTGTTCAGAGGCCATCAGTGTGTACAGATGCTTACTAAATTGAAAATAATGGAATCACTCCATTGTTTGAACATGCCTATTGTATGAGCCAACTTTAGCCACTACACATTATTTAAAACTTTATCAATCAAGCTGATTCATGCAGTATGAATAATTGCAGCTCATGTGAACATTTGTGAAAGATTGGACCAAACTATTTATGGCTTTGAGAATGATAGACTTTTTATTTTAATTATTGAAAAATTTCAGAAATTATTCAGCTGAAAAATATTTGTGACTGATGCAATGTTGATTGTGTAAGAAATTCAGTGAAGTAGAACGTAAAGTACTCTGCAGAAGATTGTATATATATGGAGCTTTGGTTGTACTTTTAGCTTCAAGCAATAGTTCTTGTATTTGAGTTCATGGGAATTAAGCAAGTATGCATAACATGAAACACTGTTGCGAGGATTCAAAGTTTTGGACAACAGCTTCACTTCAATAAAGAACTGATTTCAATAAGTATTAAAATCTACTTATTGCATACAAGCATCATTTATTCTTTTTTTCATTTTTGGTAACAATAGCATTTGAATACATCATGCATTTTTCTAATTTCTGTTTTAACTTATGTAACAATATATTAATTTAAGGCAAAGAGTGGACATTAAATTTACCAGATGCTGTATAGATATGTGTACATTGAACCAGTATAGAATGATTTGTAATTTTTTTCTCATTGGGTGAAAAGAAAAATACATGTAGATATTTTATTAACATTCATGATGTTGATCACTCAAATAGATTTATGATTTTTAGGAATTAAGCAGAATTAGAAAATGTGTTTGTGTTGGGGCTTTATTAACTGTAGTTAAATTTTCTTTGGGTTTTGGAGCCAACAGTGAAATTCATGTCAATTGGTACCCAACAAACATTTGTGATAGTAGAGCATATACTGTGTTTTATTGATGCATATTAATAGGTTGAGGTTTTTTACCACAAAAGAAGCTGACCTGAATTTAATCGGACTTAGTCAATAGGCTTATATCATCAAGGTGTTAGATGGTTTATATTACAATTCATGCATGGTAATGCTGTAACCTTGCATCAGATTGGTTGAGATAGTCTGCATATTGGCAGTTATATTTGTAATCAGATTTTGATCAGTTTTGTTGAAAAGTTTTATCATATCAAGATTTTTGATTGTTTTGCTTATGAGCAATATCTGTGTATATTAATGTGATGATCTTTTAACTGATGGGTTACATTTGTTAACCACTCTAGAGACTTTGTTTTACCTTGGGAAAAAATAAGTTTTATTGTCTTTGTTACAGATAGGTTCTTTGCTTATCTTTCAGATATCTTGCATTTGATTGGCTGTTTTTGTTACCTCTGTAGATCTAGACAATATATTTGTGATCCAGTATAGAATGTCTGAAATTGGTTTATATATATTTTGAACCACAGATTTTGCATAATAAGTCGTTGACAGACTTTTTAACAGGATATAGTAAAATCCGTAAAAACAACTTGAGATAGTTCACAATGATTGTGTTCTTTATAGTACTTCATAAACCAGTTTTGGGAAATGGTCCGCTGTTTTGTAAATTAGGTGAGTGATGTCAGTCCAATTAGGCCTTTTGTTTTAGTGGTTGGCTACCATGCACAAACAAGATAGGATGTAAATACAGAACCTGTTGAGTTATCAAAAGACTGTTAGATCTCAGTACATTCTCTTTCTGAAAATATTTAAGAATACCAGGGTCATTTGCATACTGAGACTGGTGATGTGCATGCATACGTTTTCCTTTTCTGATCATGTTCATATAACAGCAACAGTTGTCCAGTTATAGATTAATAAAGTTTATTGTTTTTTCTTAATAGGGATGTTTTACTGCTAGCATCAAGCAATGCAGCTGAGATTGGTGTCATAGGGAAACATCTTGATGACAAGGTAGTATTTTTGTTTTCAATAAGCTGTTTACAGTGTACTTCTAAAGATTTCTTATGTTGGTACCTTAATTTGATTTAATTTTAATTTGATAGCATGTGTCAGTATGATTCAGTTACAAATTTCTTACAGAGAAGAAGGCTAGAGAGGCACCTTTAGTGATTGGGGAACTTTTATTGAAGAAGGAATTTGGGCATTGTTTTTTGATAAATGTACTTGTTGATAACTTGAGAATTTTATCTTGTTGGAACTAGAAACAAAATAACAAATTCATGCATTTATCATGATTATATATAAATATATATAAATGGAATAAATAGAGGATAACAATCTTTGAGAGGTGTCTTAAGTGTTCAGTAGAGGTAGAGAGGTTGAGGCATAAAGAGCATTGAGTGTAGAAAGGTGGGCATTATGGGTAATGGTTCCTGTAAATTTGGAGCACTGATATATTAGCAGTTAGACTTGTATGCGAAATGTTGAAAATGCTTATAAAGATGTTTACCATTTAATTGTGTAGATTCATGAAATTTGAGTAATTTAATTTTTTAGTGTGTAGTTTTATAGCATAAACTATTGTTATGATTGGATATATTTTATCCTCTACTGTTACATTTAATATTCGTATGTAATAAGAGAGCAAACTAAATCATGAAATTATGAGAAGTATTTTGAAAAAAATATGTATGTGTTACTTTATGAACCTTATAAGAATTTTGTCACAGAAATTAACACCATTTTGTAGCAAAAATGGGATCACTGGTATTTTGAGGACTCTGTGAGAGCTGAATGTCCCGTGACAGATGACTTTAATGACAGTTATCCAAAAGGTCTTGCTGTTGACTACACATCACAGAGGGCAATACCTATTGGTAAAATATTTTAACATTTCATATTATGACATAACTGGTTATGTTCAGAAGTTTGACTTTCATGAGGCCGTTTTTGTTCTCCAGAAAAATTTAATATACCAATGTGCAGATACTTCTATCAGTGAGAAGTATTGTATTCAGCAAGCCCTCATAAATTCTTTAGTATCATCATGTTTTCAGGGTTTGATTGCTTGAATAGTCTCAGTACATTGAGGATGGGTAAGCCCTTCTCATAAATAGTGATTTTCTACATTGCATCAAGTGGTAGCATTTAAAGTTAAATATAGATATCCAAATAGTCAAGATATCCAATTACTCAAGATGCCAAAATAGTCAAGATATCCAATTACTCTAGATGCCAAAATAGTCAAGATATCCAATTACTCAAGATGTCAAAATAGTCAAGATATCCAATTACTCAAGATGCCAAAATAGTCAAGATATCCAATTACTCAAGATGTCCAATTACTCAAGATGCCCAAATAGTCAAGATATCCAATTACTCAAGATGCCCAAATAGACAAGATATCCAATTACTCAAGATGCCCAAATCAAGATATCCAATTACTCAAGATGCCCAAATATTCAAGATATCCAATTACCCAAAATATCTAATTACTCAAGATGACCAAATAGTCAAGATATCCAATTACTCAATATATCAAATTACTCAAAATGCCCAAATAGTCAAGATATCCAATTACTCAAAATATCCAATTACTCAATATGCCCAAATAGTCAAGATATCCAATTCCTCAAGATGCCCAAATAGCCAAGATATCCAATTACTCAAAATATCCAATTACTCAAGATGCCTAAATATTCAAGATATCCAATTACTCAAGATATCCAATTACTCAAGATGGCCATTCTTTGCGCCTTTTGTCATGCATCAGACAACTGTCTGTCTTCCATTACTATTTTCAGCATCTCAAGAACCTTAAAACCAGTTTCAGCCAAATTGGCAGATAGCATCCTATAGGGAAGAACTTAATTTATTTTTGTAAAACATGGTGCTGGTCTGCCATCAGCCATGGTTGCCATTATTAAATATTGAAAAACCTTTAAAGTACTTCTCCTTATAAACACTCAACAGAATGTGACCAACTTTGATGGAAAGCATCCTGGCTATGATGCTTGACAGTTTTTAAAAAAAAATGAGATATAGCTTATCTGCCATTAAATATGGCACCATTGATAAAACTAGAAAGACCTACAAACATCCACTGAGCAGAAAAAATTTAACAGTAATAGTCTTAGCTTGAAGAGCTTCCAACCTTGTACAAATTGATAACTTCATATATAACTGAGTCTATGAAAAATTAGAAATCTTAAAACAGTTTTTATTCTAAAAAAAGGCTGAGTAGAATTTGATGTGATTTGACAGAAGGCATGTTGTCATGAAGGCTATACATCCAGCATGCATTGTGAATTGTCCTGTGTCAGCAAACGCTATTTTAATATTCCATAGTTCATGCAGTATTGAAAAATCCTTATATTCTGGAATAAAGGGTTGTCAAGACGATGCTGAACTATCATGAAATATTGTTTGCCTTTAAATTACTTTTTTTGGCAAAAAGAGCTGGACTTTTTTTGTATCTGTCTATTAATCAACACCACTATTTTGGCACAAACAAAAGTCACTTACCAGGAACAGACCTTTATGTGCAGGAAAGATAATGGTCAAGAAATTGATAAAATGAAGAAGCTAAAGCAATTTTGGTATATAGTTTTTGTTGAGTTATATTTAGTATGAAAGTAATTATTCTACTAGCATCTGTGGAATCAACAGTTGAAGAATTCTAATTTGTCAAAAACAGTTTTACATTTTTTTCCTAAAGACCTTGATAAATTCTCATCCTATTTAGCATGAATCATTTTTATCTGAAAACTTGCTTGCCCTATTGACCTATGTGTCAAAGTCACAGTCATAAAAATATGTAGTAAGGTTTTCGCCCGTTTTTTATTGCTAGTATTCCCAAAACCTCTTGATGGATTTTGTTCATAACTAAAATGAATCATTATGTATCTAAGACAGTTCATTCTGTTGTATTCTAGCTTGCATGTTTGATATGGGGCAACGGCCACAGTCATAAAATTGGCTTGTATGATCTGGGTCATGTCATAGTCATAGAAAAGTTGCTTGTAGGATCTGGGTCCATGTCATAGTCATAGAAAAGTTGCTTGTAGGATCTGGGTCCATGTCATAGTCATAGAAAAGTTGCTTGTAGGATCTGGGTCCATGTCATAGTCATAGAAAAGATGTTTGTAGGATCTGGGTCCATGTCATAGTCATAGAAAAGTTGCTTGTAGGATCTGGGTCCATGTCATAGTCATAGAAAAGTTGCTTGTAGGATCTGGGTCCATGTCATAGTCATAGAAAAGATGCTTGTAGGATCTGGGTCCATGTCATAGTCATAGAAAAGTTGCTTGTAGGATCTGGGTCCATGTCTTAGTCATAGAAAAGATGCTTGTAGGATCTGGGTCCATGTCATAGTCATATAAAAGTTGCTTGTAGGATCTGGGTCCATGTCATAGTCATAGAAAAGATGCTTGTAGGATCTGGGGCCATGGTCATAGAAAAGTTGCTTTTATCATCTGGGACCATGTCTGGCCTGTGACTTCAGATTGATAAAACCTTGAATGAGTTTGATTTCCAGATCATTTGCTTTGTGTTAACAATCATTTTAACTATGTTTTAAATGTTAAATATTTAATTTCAACAAAATAAGAAAATTGTTAATGTCCAAAATTGTTGGTTCAGTAGTCTTTGCAAATCTTGATGGAGATGCTTTCTGAGGTAGATTGTCATGTTGGAGCTGTCAGTAACAAAATGATCCATTCCCTAATGTTAGTAATGAACTCATCCATTCCCTAATATCGGTCATGAAATCATACATTCTCTAGTATCAGTAATGGAATCCTCCATTCCCTAATGTTAGTAATGGAATCCTCCATTCCCCAATGATTTCTCAATCTTTCAGGAGACAACAAGGTGCATCCTGCCAGTCCAATCGTGATAGTCCTAACAACAGATGGCCTTCTGATTCCCTACCACATGATATACAGCCATCCTGAGGCACCAAAGATAACAGTGCTACCTGAACCACTACAACCTGCAGGTGTGCGCACAGAACAGGGTTAGTAATTACAGCCATGAAATTTTCACAAAAATTAATGTTTGTGATACATAAAATATTTTTTGTTTGGTTGCTACCTACACTTGTATAGCTATGTTGAATGAGATCTTACTTTTTTTTCTTAATTCATGAAACTATTATGCTTACTAAAATGGTCTCATTTACATTGTATACAGTATATGGTGTTCTTCATTGTATACAGTATATGGTGTTCTTCATTGTATACATTATATGGTGTTCTTCATTGTATACAGTATATGGTGTTCTTCATTGTATACAGTATATGGTGTTCTACATTGTATACAGTATATAGTGTTCTACATTGTATACAGTATATGGTGTTCTTCATTGTATACAGTATATGGTGTTCTTCATTGTATACAGTATATGGTGTTCTACATTGTATACAGTATATGGTGTTCTACATTGTATACAGTATATGGTGTTCTACATTGTATACAGTATATGGTGTTCTACATTGTATACAGTATATGGTGTTCTTCATTATATACATTATATGGTGTTCTACATTGTATACAGTATATGGTGTTCTACATTGTATACAGTATATGGTGTTCTACATTGTATACAGTATATGGTGTTCTACATTGTATACAGTATATGATGTTCTTCATTGTATACAGTATATGGTGTTCTTCATTGTATACAGTATATTGTGTTCTACATTGTATACAGTATATAGTGTTCTACATTGTATACAGTATATGGTGTTCTTCATTGTATACAGTATATGGTGTTCTGCATTGTATACAGTATATGGTGTTCATTGTATACAGTATATGTTGTTCTACATTGTATACAGTATATGGTTTTCTACATTGTATACAGTATATGGTGTTCTGCATTGAAACTCAATGTATACTTACAAGTCAGATAACATGGACCCTGACCTGCCATAATATTCCAGTGTAGTTATTTGCTTACAAGTCAAATTCAAACTGCAAACAACACCCTGATCTGCCATCTCATTATGTGCCTGCAGATCAGAGACTGTGTTGTTTGATCCAGATTTCTAATAAAAACTGCATGCATCAAGATCTGTTAGGCATTATGCAACAGCAGATCAGTGTGCAGTTTGCAGTTGCACGTGTAAGCAAGTATATATGGCAGATAAATTTGTAATAAGCAGTAAAATGAGTTTTCAGAAATAGCAGGCCTGCAAACAATAGGAGTTTGCCATAAGTTTTACAGAAATGTCATTTTAAATACTTACAGAGTAATAGAACAAATTATGAAAATATGATTGTATGTGGGAAAATCCATATAGTAGCATGTCTGTGTTTGATTTGGATCAGAGTTTCATGTTCAGTTCAGTGGAATTAGGGAACCAGACTAATTTTACCATAATACCTTGGATGCTTTAAACTGCACATATTTTGTGATAACATTATCTGAATAATGAAGTTCTTTTGTTTTATTTTTTTTTTTATTTTACAAATTGTGTTCAACAAATGACAGGTCCAAATTAAAAGTCCAAATGAAAGAGGCAATAAACCTTTTAAATTGTTTTAATAGTACAGACGAATGAAATGGACTATTTATATTCTTGGGGAAAAAAGCAGGAAAGGAACAATTATGTTTAGTGGACTCATCTGTTGATTTGAGTATGTTACATTGGGGAAAGGGAGAGATGTAGAGATTTAATTTTTTTACAATTAGTTGTGAGATCAAGAATTCATTCAGCTCCATAGAGTTTGGAATTGAAGTTTGTAAAGCTGTACTAGAAGTAATTAAGGTTCAACAAACTTTAAAAACTTTTGAGTTGAACATGATGTTACCCTCACTGCTTCAGTCCTGAATCACACATCTGGACTTTTCAATCTATGTCTTCCAACTTGACAATAGCAGCACATAATATTTTGTTACACCTTACTGAAAACAGGTTCATCTTACTGAGAAAAAAATTACTGTCTTACTGAGAAGGATTGTCAGGTCTGAAATAGAAAGCTGCTTATTGCCATAATATAAAATTATTATTACAGAAAAGCATCACATAAATTCTGGTACATACTATGTCCCATTATATTGTCATTAATTTAGACATCAACAAAGCAAATACCTGGTGTCATGTTTCATTACTGATCTATATCTTCTATTACCAGAGAACTACAAGCCAGAAACAGTTGAAAGTTTGAAGAAAAACCTTGGACCTGTATAACTGAGTTTCCATTGTTCATGATATACATGCTTCTGTTTGTATCAACATCATGAAAAACACCAAGGGAGCAAATATATCCAACTTTCCTTTCCCTCACCCCTTTTATCCACTGATTGATGTGATGTCCTTTTATCACCCAAGTACAACCTGTACTTGCAAAGTTGTTTAAATCCAGACTTGATGAAAATATCCATTTAGTTGTAAGAGTGCTTGCAGAACATTTAAAGTTTGTTTATTTTTTAAAATTCATTGAAGTATGAACCCAAAAAAACACTTTGCAATCTGTATAAACCACAAAGTGGTTAAACAAAGTTTGTAAAGCATTTATTTGGTTCAAACTTTGTTAAATTAATAAAAAATAATCAGTCCTTCCTTATAATTAAATTCAACAGCATAAATGTTAAACATATAGTTTAATAACATTCTTTTATTTAATATTTTGAATTTTATTCATAAAGTGCAATAATACAGAACAGTGAAGATTCATTATGTAAATGTACATCTAATCAGAGAAAAGCATTGTTTTTGAAAGCCATTCCCACTGCTCAGTTGAAGATGAGGGCACCACTTAGTTAGAAAATCAAAATCCATTCTTGCATGATAGAAATCATTGTTTGCAAAGACTGTTGTGCTCAGGCAAAACACAATTTTTTTCAATATTCTCATCAATGTTTAGGATTGTATACAAATCACCCTGCAAAATGCAATTTCACACTGAACTAGATTGTCTTCACATCAAGATATGTAAACAGACAATGTTTATTTATTCATTTAAAGTATATATAATTTCTAGCATTAGTAAAGATTTCTCATTTATTTAAAAAAGATAAAGTATTTGTTCATGATTAAAATCATATGTAAGAAGACTATTTAGGCTTTTATGTATTATCTAAAGCCTCATATGTAAAATGTTTGCATAGCTCATTTTGTTAAATATTTATACTCCTATATGAAGGTTGTGGTTCAAACTCACCTGTGGCAACAGAATCTATTTCTCTTTTCTTTAATGCTTTTTTATCCTACAAAATAAATTTCAAATTTCCATATGGTAATGGTATACAGATTTCATATCATACATTAATACATACACACTGATGAATTTCTCACAGTACCATCATGTCTTTCACATCAATTTATGTAAGTAGACAATGTTTATTTATTCATTCAAAGTGTTTTTTATTTGTAGCATTAGCAAAGATATCTCCTTTGAAAAAATGTCCAGTGTTTGGTTTTTGATTTAAATCTTATGTAAGAAGTCTGAGTTTGAGTGATCTTGTATTCTAAATACAGTCCTCATTGAGTATTATGTACAAAAAAGTAGTGCAGGTGGGCATGGCTTTAAAAGAGATCGGTTTCATGCAGGTATGAACTGGAAAAATTGATAAGGGTTTGGCCAATCAGATTGCTTTGAATCATAATTTCAAAAGAAAAAGAAAATTTAATTATCCTTTGTAATATAAAACTTATCCATTTTTTTCTGAACAGCAGCTGTTGTTGGACAAACCACAAGTTCAGTTCAACCATCAGCAGCACAGACAGTATTTGGTGGAGGACTCCAAAATCTTGGTGCCTTATCTGCAGCCGGCACATCTGCCACAGCTACCTCCAATTCACTGTTTGGGACTGGTCTGACTGTTTTCGGCTTAGCAGCTGCGTCAACTACAAACACTGGTACAATTGGAATAGCCAAACCTGTTTTTGGAACAGGACAGACTTCCTCCTTAAACATGCCAACAACAGCTAGTGGTACAACAGAGCAATCCTTCAAACAACCTGTTTCTGCCATTTATAACTTCAACCCCTCAGCAAGTGGAGGAAGCGGGACAACCACAGCCAAGATTCCATTATTTGGTATGGCTTCCACAGATAGTTCGCCGTTCAGTTCTCAAAGTAACCAAGGATTCAGTTTTACAGCTAAAATGGTATCATCTGGAGGTAAGGATGAAATTATTTACTTCTGAGCTAAAAGTTCCAATCATGCAAAGAAAAACTAATTAAATGCAGTACTCAAGTACTTGTTATTGTCCCAGATTAATTAGTATCAATGAAATTCACAAGAACCTCATGCAGGGTTCCTGCAGGTCATGGAATCCTGAAAAAGTTTTGGAATTTAAAAAAAAAATTTCAAGGGCCTTGAAAAGTTATGGAATTTGTCAAAACCTTGCAAAGTTTTGGAAAAGTCATTGAATTTGTGACAAATGAGTTAAAGAAATTGATTACTTCAAATTTCATAGAACACCAATAACCGATGAAATAAAATTACAATCGATAAATGGTTTCAATTCATATAACAAAAGTAAGTTCCCATAATGGAAGTATCACATGATTTCCGGTGTAGTTCACTAAATAAAAGAAAGCAACTGGAAAGTAATGTTTTGTTAATATTGTAAATAGAAACACATACAAAGACTACATAGGATTGTTATCTTTTTTCTTTTGAATACAAATTACAATGAACATTGGATTATGACATGAATTACTACATAAAAACAAAGTGTGCTAGCCCAGGTAAATTTAAAATGTACATATTAAAAATATTTGTTGTTAACTTATTTGTTATTTTAGATTGAAAGATGTCATTCTTTATGTTCAATGCAAGATAGCACGGTCCTTGAGTTTTATGAAATGGCCCTGGAAAAGTTTTGGAAAAGTCATGGAATTTGTTTTTGTTAAGTCTGCAGAAACCCTGCTCAAGATTTCATGTGTTGCCTCCCTATGTATATAATGCCAACTAACATATAGCATGCTGCATTGTGCATCCACTAAAATATGGTGGTTCCAATTGACCTAAAAGGCTACTTTGTAAGTTTAATATCGAAAATATGAATGTGTACCATAGGAAAGCCATTACAGGTGTATTTGAGTGAAAAGTATTTGTGTGAACATGGACCGACACTGGAAAGTTGATTATTTATAAGTCCAGTCAAGTTGTGAGCTCCTCTTGTCTCCATCATATAGGAAGATTGTTCAAATTTGAACAACTTAATTTTGATTGGATGCAGTGGCTTGTGACCACATCCAATGAAAATCACACCCAAAGCACAGAAATAGCTGCTCGATATGCCAAGGTGTAGATAGGGTTATCGGAACCTTGGCTAGCAAAGATTGCCCATGCAAAAAAAGGGACAAAGGGCACAGACTACATTCAGGTATATTTTGAATTAATATGGTCATGCAGATATAAAATTGTTTTCATGCATGTTGCCATGTGATGTGACAAGGTAAATTCATAACTTTGTAATATATATTTTTTAAAGTTAATGTTCTGTGACTAGATGCATATATATCAATATTTACACCTTTTACCGATATACTTCCAAAATTGAGTCAGAAATTTATTCTGTAAGGTACTTATATAATTTCAACAACCTTTTATTTACAGATATATGTCATATAATTTATAATTAACTTAGATTTTGCTGTTATTATATATTACAAAAGTACTGTATTTTATTAGATATTACAACAGAGTACTCAATTTTATTATATGCTACAACAGAAAACTATTTTATTATATGTTACAACACTGCTCCAGTGGCCTAATGGTTAGAGCATCCGCCTTTGATCGGGAGGTCGGTTCGATCCCCGGTCGAGTCATACCAAAGACACAAAAATGGTACTAACAGCTGCCTTGCTTGATGCTCAGCATTAAGAGGTTAGTGTTCGGCCTGGTGTCAGGATAATATGACTGGGTGAGACATGATGCTACATGTCTGCGGCATGATGCCCCAGTGCTAGACATCACTATAAACTGCCATACTGCAGACATCGTAGCAATATGACTGAAAAATTGTTAAAGCTACATTAAAAATCATTATCACATCACACATCACAACAGAGAACTGTATTTTATTACACTTAAAAAGAGTACTGTGTTTTAGAGTTTTCTGCAGAATTTCACAAATTGCTAATTTGAATTCTATTTAATATTCCAAAGCTTGAAAGTTCAGCCTCTAGTCCAATCAGTAGATCAGTACTCTTCCATCATATAACATTTGCTTCATTCAGCATAAGAGAGGGGTTCTATGCAAATACCTTTTTGAAATTTGCATATGGTGCCCCAGGTATGCATTCTATATAGATGGTTATTATAGGATTTTTGCATGTCTTTTAAATAGCTATAGGAATTCATATTGGTATCTGATAAAATTATTTAAAATTTAGTATTTTCTTTTCGTTATATTCAAACATAGCCAAATTCAAATATTCACACACTCTGCATTAAGAAAACAAATGATATTACATAATCCACAAAATGTGCAATCATTCAAAGAATATTAATTCCCATTAATCCAAATCTACTTGATTTTATGGCCACTGCTCTACAATAACTTGCTAATTCATAATCACTTTCCAGCAGAACCAGCCTTAACAGTGACCACCGCCAATAGTGCAACTGCAACTTCAATTGGAACATTTAATTTCACCAGCAAGTTTAGTACTGGCCAGGGCTTTAACTTCACTGGTTCTGCTGCCACAACAAAGTCACAAGCATCAGCCCCCACCCAAGGAACAGGGGCCTCTTTTGGTAAGAGGGGCATGCCCCCAGAAAGATATTTTTCACAGAGCAACTGGTTTACTAAAGTGATACAATATTAAACAATTTCAGCATATTTAGCAAGAAAAGCAATTGTTTACATATTTTTTTCTATGTTAGCATTTTATGCCAAACAAACAAAATAGATGATGGACCTATAGAAATTATTGCTGCTAGTTGATTATATATTTTAATAATTTTGTGAATATTCCCCACTGTTAGTATTGATTTGGAATTTTTGCTTTTAATTAAATCCATTTGTGACCTTTGTTTCATTGACTCATTTGAAAGTTTCAGTGCTATGATGATTGTAGAGCAAAATATGGCACTCTACATTACCAAATTGTTGAGATTGTCCTGGAGGTGTGATAATAGAACTACCACCCATTCATTCCACATGTTGAGATTGTCCTGGAGGTGTGATAATAGAACTACCACCCATTCATTCCACATGTTGAGATTGTCCTGGAGGTGTGGTAATAGAACTACCACCCATTCATTCCACATGTTGAGATTGTCCTGGAGGTGTGGTAATAGAACTACCATCCATTCAGTCTATATGATGAGATTGTCCTGGAGGTGTGGTAATAGAACTACCACCCATTCATTCCACATGTTGAGATTGTCCTGGAGGTGTGATAATAGAACTACCACCCATTCATTCCACATGTTGAGATTGTCCTGGAGGTGTGATAATAGAACTACCACCCATTCATTCCACATGTTGAGATTGTCCTGGAGGTGTGATAATAGAACTACCACCCATTCATTCCACATGTTGAGATTGTCCTGGAGGTGTGGTAATAGAACTACCACCCATTCATTCCACATGTTGAGATTGTCCTGGAGGTGTGGTAATAGAACTACCATCCATTCAGTCCATATGATGAGATTGTCCTGGAGGTGTGGTAATAGAACTACCACCCATTCATTCCACATGTTGAGATTGTCCTGGAGGTGTGATTATAGAACTACCACCCATTCATTCCACATGTTGAGATTGTCCTTGAGGTGTGGTAATAGAACTACCACCCATTCATTCCACATGTTGAGATTGTCCTGGAGGTGTGGTAATAGAACTACCACCCATTCATTCCACATGTTGAGATTGTCCTGGAGGTGTGATAATAGAACTACCACCCATTCATTCCACATGTTGAGATTGTCTTGGAGGTGTGGTAATAGAACTACCACCCATTCATTCCACATGTTGAGATTGTCCTGGAGGTGTGATAATAGAACTACCACCCATTCATTCCACATGTTGAGATTGTCCTGGAGGTGTGGTAATAGAACTACCACCCATTCATTCCAGATGTTGAGATTGTCCTGGAAGAGTGGTAATAGAACTATCACCCATTCAGTCTACCTGTTGAGATTGTCCTGGAGGTGTGGTAATAGGACTACCACCCATTCATTCCACCAGTTGAGATTGTCCTGGAAGTGTGGTAATAGAATTACCACCCATTCCAGATGATGAGATTGTCCTGGAGGTGTTGTAATAGAACTACCACCCATTCATTCCACATGTTGAGATTGTCCTGGAGGTGTGGTAATAGAACTACCACCCATTCATTCCACATGTTGAGATTGTCCTGGAGGTGTGGTAATAGAACTACTACCCATTCAGTCCACATGTTGGGATTGTCGTGGAGGTGTGGTAATAGGACTACCACCCATTCAGTCCACATGTTGAGATTGTCCTGGAGGTGTGGTAATAGAACTACCACCCATTCATTCCACCTGTTGAGATTGTCCTGGAGGTGTGGTAATAGAACTACCACCCATTCAGTCCACCTGTTGAGATTGTCCTGGAGGTGTGGTAATAGAACTAACACCCATTCATTCCACATGTTGAGATTGTCCTGGAGGTGTGTTATAGAACTACCATCCATTCAGTCCACATGTTGAGATTGTCCTGGAGGTGTGATAATAGAACTACCACCCATTCATTCCACATGTTGAGATTGTCCTGGAGGTGTGGTAATAGAACTACCACCCATTCAGTCCACCTGTTGATATTGTCCTGGAGGTGTGGTAATAGAACTACCACCCATTCATTCCAGATGATGAGATTGTCCTGGAGGTGTGGTATTAGAACTACCACCGATTCAGTCCACATGATGAGATTGTCCTGGAAGTGTGGTAATAGAACTACCACCCATTCCAGATGATGAGATTGTCCTGGAGGTGTGGTAATAGAACTACCACCCCTTCATTCCACATGTTGAGATTGTCCTGGAGGTGTGGTAATAGAACTACCACCTCTTCATTCCACATGTTGAGATTGTCCTGGAGGTGTGGTAATAGAACTACCATCCATTCAGTCCACATGATGAGATTGTTTTGGAGGTGTGGTAATAGAACTACCATCCATTCAGTCCACATGATGAAATTGTCCTGGAGGTGTGGTAATAGAACTACCACCCATTCATTTCACCTGTTGAGATTGTCCTGGAGGTGTGGTAAAAGAACTACCACCCATTCATTCCAGATGATGAGATTGTCCTGGAGGTGTGGTAATAGAACTACCACCCATTCATTCCACATGTTGAGATTGTCCTGGAGGTGTGGTAATAGAACTACCACCCATTCAGTCCACATGTTGAGATTGTCCTGGAGGTGTGGTAATAGAACTACTACCCATTCAGTCCACATGTTGGGATTGTCCTGGAGGTGTGGTAATAGGACTACCACCCATTCAGTCCACATGTTGAGATTGTCCTGGAGGTGTGGTAATAGAACTACTACCCATTCATTCCAGATGATGAGATTGTCCTGGAGGAGTGGTTATAGAACTACCACCCATTCGGTCCACACCTACATATGACCACCAATTCTAAAAGTATAAAATCCAAGTAACAGCTTCATATAGACTACTCAAATTTCAGCACATTTAACACAAGACATTCAGTGGTAGATGGTTTTCACACTTGTACAAATGATGCTGATCTGCCATTAGACACAAATACAAAATATTTGTGTATAGAGGATTTTCAGATTTGTACAGTTGATGCCAATCTGCTATTTGATACAAAACATTAGGCATGGAGAGGGTTTTCAGATTTGTACAGTTGATTCCAATCTGCCATTTGATACAAAACATTAGGCATGGAGAGGGTTTTCAGATTTGTACAGTTGATGCCAATCTGCCATTTGATACAAAACATTAGGCATACAGAGGGTTTTCAGATTTGTGCAGTTGATTCCAATCTGCCATTTGGTACAAAACATTAGACATAGAGAGGTTTTTCAGATTTGTACAGTTGATGCCAATTTGCCATTTGATACAAAACATTAGGCATACAGAGGGTTTTCAGATTTGTACAGTTGATGCCAATTTGCAATTTGATACAAAACATTAGGCATACAGAGGGTTTTCAGATTTGTACAGTTGATGCCAATTTGCCATTTGATACAAAACATTAGGCATGGAGAGGGTTTTCAGATTTGTACAGTTGATGCCAATTTGCCATTTGCTACAAAACATTAGGCATACAGAGGGTTTTCAGATTTGTACAGTTGATGCCAATTTGCCATTTGATACAAAACATTAGGCATACAGAGGGTTTTCAGATTTGTACAGTTGATACCAATCTTCCATTTGATACAAAACATTAGGCATGGAGAGGGTTTTCAGATTTGTACAGTTGATGCCAATTTGCCATTTGATACAAAACATTAGGCATAGAGGGTTTTCAGATTTGTACAGTTGATGCCAATTTGCCATTTGATACAAAACATTAGGCATACAGAGGGTTTTGAGATTTGTACAGTTGATGCCAATTTGCCATTTGATACAAAACATTAGGCATACAGAGGGTTTTCAGATTTGTACAGTTGATGCCAATTTGCCATTTGATACAAAACATTAGGCATGGAGAGGGTTTTCAGATTTGTACAGTTGATGCCAATTTGCCATTTGATACAAAACATTAGGCATACAGAGGGTTTTCAGATTTGTACAGTTGATGCCAATTTGCCATTTGATACAAAACATTAGGCATACAGAGGGTTTTCAGATTTGTACAGTTGATACCAATCTTCCATTTGATACAAAACATTAGGCATGGAGAGGGTTTTCAGATTTGTACAGTTGATGCCAATCTTCCATTTGATACAAAACATTAGGCATGGAGAGGGTTTTCAGATTTGTACAGTTGATGCCAATTTGCCATTTGATACAAAACATTAGGCATACAGAGGGTTTTCAGATTTGTACAGTTGATGCCAATTTGCCATTTGATACAAAACATTAGGCATACAGAGGGTTTTCAGATTTGTACAGTTGATACCAATCTTCCATTTGATACAAAACATTAGGCATGGAGAGGGTTTTCAGATTTGTATAGATCATATCAATCTATTATAACCAAAAAACATAATGACCTTTTAATGATGTCTTCTCAAAAACTGCTTTGACCGAATTTTACAGAAATAATCCAATTATAGAGGACTTTAAATTTGTATAAATGATGCTGATCTATCAAATATGGCCACCACTTTTTAAAAATAAAAATATTTAACTGACTGCTTTTGCAAAAGCATCTCAGCAGAATTGGATCAAATTTGACAGAAGCCTCTTGTAATAGAGTGGCTTTCAGTTTTTAAAATTTGTTGCTTTAAATCATGATTAGCTGTAAGGTCAGTTGCAAATAATACTTCTTTGCAGTAAATTGCTGTTAGCTGTAAAATCAGTTTTAGGTAAGACTTCTTTTTAGTAAATCATCCTTAGTTGTAAATTAAGTTGTAGATAATACTTCTTTGTTGTAAATTGCCATTAGCTATGAGGTCAGTTTTAGATAACTTTGCAGTGTATCACTATTAGCTGTTAGGTCAGTTTTAGATGATACTTTGCAGTAAATCACATTTAGCTATAAGGTCAGTTTAGATAATATTTATTTACAGTAAATTGCCAATAGTTGTAAGGTCAGTTTTAGATAATAATTTGCAGTAAATTGCCAATAGCTGTGATGTCCGTTTTAGATAATACTTCTTTGGAGTATATCACCATTAGTTGTAAGTTCACTTTGAGATAATACTCATTTACAGTGAAACACCATTAGCTCTAAGGTCTGTGTTAGATGATACTTTGTAGTATATCACCATTATCTGTAAGGTCTGTGATAGATAATACTTTGAAGTATATCACCATTATCTGTAAGGTCTGTGTTAAATAATACTTTGAAGTGTATCACCATCAGCTGTAAGGTCTGTGCTAGATAATTCTTTGTAGCATATTATCATTATCTGTAAGGCCTGTGTTAGATAATTATTTGAAGTGTATCACCATCAACTGTAAGGTCTGAGTTAGATAATACTTTGAAGTATATCACCATTAGCTGTAAGGCCTGTGTTAGATAATACTTTGTAGTATATCACCATTATCTGTAAGGTCTGTGTTAGATATTACTTTGAAGTATATCATTATTATCTGTAAGGTCTGTGTTAGATAATACTTTGAAGTATATCACCATTAGCTGTAAGGCCTGTGTTAGATAATACTTTGTAGTATATCACCATTATCTGTAAGGTCTGTGTTAGATATTACTTTGAAGTATATCATTATTATCTGTAAGGTCTGTGTTAGATAATACTTTGAAGTGTATCACCATCAGCTGTAAGGTCTGTGTTAGATAATACTTTGAAGTATATCACCATTAGCTGTAAGGTCTGTGTTAGATAATACTTTGAAGTGTATCACCATTATCTGTAAGGTCTGTGTTAGATAATACTTTGAAGTATATCACCATTATCTGTAAGGTCTGTGTTAGATAATACTTTGTAGTGTATCTTCTCATAAACTGCTGAATAGAATTTTATGAATTTGACAAAGGCATTTTGGTATGGAAGGCATTCAGATTTATACAAATGATGTTGTCAGCACTTTCAGGGCTACTGGTTCATTTAAGGTTATTGGAATTCATTTGGCACATTCTGTCTTTTTGACCTGTGATAGAACATTTAGGATTATTTTGGTTTTAATTGACAATGCTATTAAATCATGCAGTCACATGTAACATTTGGATGAAGCATCATATGCTTTTGTTAAGGCAGACAGTATTTCACAAAGAGGTACTTATGAAATGGCAGAAGACCAATTTCTGTACCCAAGCACCATGCGGAGACTGAGAAAAAAGAGATTTCATCTTGAGCAAGCCAGTAATATCTACAAAAGCCATATAGAAAGTCAAATAGAAATTGAAACTTTGGAAATATCTCATTTTATTATGAAACTGACCAGTTTAAATCTTATTAAATAAAGGGGACTGATTGGTACCATTTTTCTAAAGCCTAGCTGAATTTAGAACACCTCTAGATCTTCATCTTGTAGAATGTAGTTTGGTACATAAATTTTGCATTCTATCATCAGCAACAGTACAATCATCATGCTTTATTTGAAACCATGATCTTTGAGCTTAACATAAAATAGTTTATTTTTATTTTTCCATCCATTACAGGAGCAACTGCAACCACCAGTAGCACTGCTTCAGGTGTTTCCTTTCCAGGAACATTCAGTTTCATCAGCAAGCAAGGTTCTGGCCAGGCTATTGGCTTTGAATTGACAGGTTCTCATGCCACAACAAAGTCTACTTCTCCAACCCTGATGGTATCTGGCGGTACCACCTCCCAGAGCTTTGCTTCTGCATTTAGTAACAAAACTACAACTGTTCTTTCTTTAGTACAGGTCAGTAGTCTCCAGCAAGGAGTTGTAGGACAGTCTTCACAAGGAGTTGTAGGACAGTCTTCACAAGGAGTTGTAGGACAGTCTTCACAAGGAGTTGTAGGACAGTCTTCACAAGGAGTTGTAGGACAGTCTTCACAGACTCTGCAGACTACTGCTGCATTTGGGTCCCTAGCTGGCACTGCTGACACCAAACCCAGTGGAATAGAGCAGCAGAAGGGTGGAACTGGTCCTGTGATACTTGGGAACACTGGGAGCACTGAATTCAAGTTTACAATGCCAGCACAAGCTGCTGTAGTCCCATCAACTACTAATCCAGCAGGTAACACAGTGAAGAAATGCTGATTTGTTTATGGCAGAATATAATTTTATTTAATCAACAAAATCCTGGTGTAGTTTCAAATATTTTGAGTTTTAATAGTTTTTATACAGGTTAACTTGAGGACCATAGTGATAGAATATTATAAGAGATTTATCAAGACAACTGAGTTTATACTTGTGCAAAATAATTGATAAGTTCAAATTCTAACCAAATTTTCCAAAGCAATAACAATACGAAACATACGATATAAAATGAATTTCAGCAAAATACAATGTTCAGTAAAGGAAATTCCCATACCTATATAAACACTAATTTCCTTAGGAAAGTTAATGCTAAACAGATTGGGCCGAGTTTGTGTGGCATTTTCAGACTATTATGCTGCTAAATACAAAGTCAATGTATATGTTGGAAGATTGTAGGAAATTGAGAGCCGATGAATGCATCATATAATGTTGGTTTCATTTTAGTTTTATTTTAAAGTGGGTAATTGATCCTGTTTACAGATTAATTCATCAGCAGTGTCTGACACTTATATCTAAATTAGATATTCAAATAGTTTTCTCTCATTAAGAAAATTCCAGTGTCCCAGGAGCATTTAAGTAAAGAAATATGGTATCATGTATTTTTGTTTTCAGTGACAAAATCTCCAACACTTGTCACACTTGGTCAGCCCATCAGAACCTCCACTCCAGTTTTCATGCAGGGTACAGCTAGTTTACTCCAGCCTGCTCTGGTCAATCAGTCAGCCAACAATGTCATCAGCACCTTAGGTACTCATCTACTACAGAAGAAAAATCCCACATCAATCCGTTATTATTTTTTATATTCTAACTTTTTTCACTGTTTCAAAAAGGGTCAATTTTAGGACTTTTCTTTAAGAAGGATGGGCAGGATGATAAGCAAATATTTGAAATCTACAAGCAGTGTATGGTCCCAGTTTAACATTAATTAGTGAGATTTATGGCTGGATACAATGATTGATTGTTGAGGTTTATGTTTATATGTTTTGATTATCAAGATATATGGTTGGATACCATAATTGATTATTGAGATTTATGTCTGGATACAATAATTGATTGTTGATTATTTTTATTATTGAATAGTTTTTAATCTGGATACAATAATTAATTAGTGAGATTTATGTCTGGATACAATAATTGATTATTGAGATTTTTGACTGAATGCAGTAATTGATTATGAAATATTTTGCTGGATACAATAGTTGATTATTGATTTTTGTATTATTAACTATTTTTATGTCTGGATGCAGTAATTTTTTTGTCTGGACACAATTATGTATTATTGAGATTTATGTCTGGATACTATAATTAATTATTGAGATTTTTGGCTGGATGCAGTAATTGATTATTGAGATTTATGGGAGGATGAAGTAATTGATTACTGAGATTTACGGGAGGATAAAGTAATTGATTATTGAGATTTATGGGAGGATAAAGTAATTGATCACTGAGAGTTTTGGGAGGATAAAGTAATTGATTATTGAGATTTATGGGAGGATAAAGTAATTGATTACTGAGATTTATGGGAGGATACAGTAATTGATTATTGAGATTTATGGGAGGATAAAGTAATTGATTACTGAGATCCATGACTGGATACAATAATAATTATTCAGATTTATGGCTAGATACAAAATGATTATTGAGTTTTATTGCTGGATAAAATTATGATTAAAAGAAAAGATTTTAAATTAGTGTTCACTCCTGTTTGAATTATCTTAAAATTCATATAATTGGCATTTTGTACAGTCAACATTTTCCTCTATATATTCTTCTTAATTGATAGTTTTATGTATTAGTCACTTTAACCATGAAATCGATATTAATTTATGATTAATAGTATTTAAGATTCAGTTGACAATTTCTGCTGATTTTTACTTGAGGCTACTCAAAAAATGTTTTTTGCTGCTTTGATGTTATATTGGGAAAAGCACTTAGTTCTCGTTTCCTTGTCAGAATAATGTTACAGTGCCTTTAACATCCAGACCGACCAGCCAGTTTCATGTACACAGATTAATTGATTATTAATTGATTATTAATGAGCTTATAAAAATTTGTGATTAATTTCCAACATTTTTTTTATTTCAGAAGCTAAGCCCTCACCCGAAGCTCCTCCTTCGAACAACGAAATAAATGACCAAGTGGACAGTCACTTCACTAACAGTATACTGGAAGAGGTATGCAGCATTGCCAAAAGCCATTACTAAATATCATAAAAAAGTATTTTAGAATAATTATTTCCTCAGAAATTCAGTAAATTAAGTTTATTAATGAAACAAAATGTTGATTAGATGCATTGGTGGTTTGTATATTGTTGTTGGCTTCCGTTAGTCTCGAGAGACAATGGAAATGCACCCATGAAAGATGTCTCAGTTTGTAGTTGTGCAGCGTCTTCTGTGGCTATAAAGTCCCACACGAGAGTGGCAATCCTTGCTACAGTTGCTACACTTGAAGTTTGAGTCAGTTCTTGGTTGGAACTGCATCCTCTTTGTATATAGTATAAAGCTCAATCACCAGTAGAATGTTTATTATTTTCTTAAAATTTAACATTTGATATTTTATGATTTGCAGTGGACTCGTCATAGCCATAATATTTTGTTTTTACTTCATACCATTCTATAAAGCCATGTGTTCTCGGTGTAGCTCTCTCTATCAGCACATATTTTTTTAAAAAACTTTTCAAAAAAACACCGGATAATTTTGAGCTAATCTTGGCAGAGATCATCCTGACATGAAGACCTTGCAGTGAATGATACCGGTCCACCATCAAATAGGGCCACTATTTAAAAATATAGATAAGTTCTATAAAGTCTTTTTATAAAAAACTGCTGAAAAGAATTTTAACCGATGTACTTTGGACATGAGGTTCATTCTCCACTGAATACATTACCTGAAAACATTAAGGGAAATTTAACTTTTGATATCTCATGAAGCCAGTCCTCTTTGAAATGTGGAAAATTTGTTTTTCTCCCTCTGTAAACCATGTCAACAGTAAAAATAGTATCTGTGGAAAGAAACTCCTTTAGGATGGCATTATTATTACCTCCCATTGCATAGTTGGATAGCTACCATATACCAGATGTACTTATGTTTAAGATTTTGCTCAGAATAGTTTAACATATAAGTTGGCTCATGAAATTTATTATATTTCTTGGAAAATTTCAGTCATATTTTCACAAAGTCAGGTGTCAGTTTTTTTAAATTTTATCTGTTGTGAGCATTCATGGCTTCATTTTTCAATTTTCATAATTAATTTTGCATATTTTTCCATTGTTTTACACTTGATGCACATTTTCTCTGTTTTGTTTTTAGTCACTTTTTATTGTCATTGAAGTTGCATAAGAGCCACAAGGTACAACAATGCGAAAATACAAGCTGTGCCTTGGGTGCATGATGTGCACTTTGTCTAGTCCTTAATTTGGTGCTTTACAGCACAGCAACACAAGTAGGTTATTTAGTGCTGAGTCAGTTGGAGTAAAGTTCCATGCCCAAGGACATATCACATTGGCTGACCTAGGCTGCTCCGATTCAAACAAGTACCAGTTCGGACAAGTGTCTGGCACACTAACCACTGAGCCACTAGGGCTCCTGTCTAATTCTTGAAGTGTCTCAGCAGGTTGCTCAAGGACTTTATACTTGGTCCTGCAAAAACACTTGAAAGGCAGAGAGAAACAAATCTAATTTTTCAAATTAGTGCATAGCCTTGTGACACTTCCATATCCCAGGAATCCCAGATCTTGCCAACAGCTGAAGTCACCTGCGGTCAGCTGAACAAGGAAAAATGGCAAACCATGGATACAAATGATAGGACCCCAGATAAGAAATCTTTTTGAAGAGACCACATTGTGTATGTTGGCCTCTGGATTTTCTTTCTCATCTGTCTTCCTGTAATTCAACATCTGACTTAAATATACTAGAATTTGTTCCTTTTTTTGGCAGCTCAGTGGGAGTGAGTCTTTCCTCATGCCAGAGCAGGCCCAATGCCTGTCAGTCACAGCACATAGAATTTATGTGTGACTCTTCCTGAGTATTCAAGCAAGCGTACCCACCAATCATGCTGTCTGTCACTATCCTTTGTCAAGTCATTCTGTTAATGGCATTTCCTGTTTGCATGTCACACACTTTTCATGTCTCTTTGTTTTCCTCACCACTGAGCATCATTTATGCAGATACAAAATCACTACTGAACAAGGATAATCACACAATGAGTGAGGGGATAATCTTAATCCACTAAAAAAATTAGAGCCATCTTTGAAAAGAAAAAGTTTAGCTTACAGTGATTTATATAATCTTGTCAAGTGCTGATTGTTCACCATAGCTGTCCTTGTGTCTGGTCAGGACATTCTAGGATGCAGATGATGGTGATGATGATCATCTCACCTTCTGTCTGCTTTAATTCTTTAAGATTAAGGAGATTATTTCCAGTGTTTTGTAAATTCAGGAATCTCCTATTCTGTTTTCATGAAAAGTCAGCTTCTGCCATCATTCCACATGTGCTGATACCGTCATTCTCCATATGCTGATACCGTCATGCTCCATGTGCTGATACCGTCATTCTCCATGTGCTGATACCATCTCAATGTGCTGATACCATCATTCTCCATGTGCTGATACCATCATTCTCCATGTGCTGATACCATCATTCTCCATGTGCTGATACCATCTCAATGTGCTGATACCATCATTCTCCATGTGCTGATACCGTCATTCTCCATGTGCTGATACCGTCATTCTCCATGTGCTGATACCGTCATTCTCCATGTGCTGATACCGTCATTCTCCATATGCTGATACCGTCATTCTCCATGTGCTGATACAGTCATTCTCCATGTGCTGATACCATCATTCTCCATGTGCTGATACCGTCATTCTCCATGTGCTGATACCATCACAATGTGCTGATACCATCATTCTCCATGTGCTGATACAGTCATTCTCCATGTGCTGATACCATCATTCTCCATGTGCTGATACCGTCATTCTCCATGTGCTGATACCGTCATTCTCCATATGCTGATACCGTCATTCTCCATGTGCTGATACCATCATTCTCCATATGCTGATACCGTCATTCTCCATGTGCTGATACCATCATTCTCCATGTGCTGATACCGTCATTCTCCATGTGCTGATACCGTCATTCTCCATGTGCTGATACCATCATTCTCCATGTGCTGATACCATCATTCTCCATGTGCTGATACCGTCATTCTCCATGTGCTGATACAGTCATTCTCCATGTGCTGATACCATCATTCTCCATGTGCTGATACCATCATTCTCCATGTGCTGATACCGTCATTCTCCATGTGCTGATACCATCATTCTCCATGTGCTGATACCGTCATTCTCCATGTGCTGATACAGTCATTCTCCATGTGCTGATACCGTCATTCTCCATGTGCTGATACCATCATTCTCCATGTGCTGATACCATCATTCTCCATGTGCTGATACCGTCATTCTCCATGTGCTGATACCATCTCAATGTGCTGATACCATCATTCTCCATGTGCTGATATCATCATTCTCCATGTGCTGATACCATCACAATGTGCTGATACCATCATTCTCCATGTGCTGATACAGTCATTCTCCATGTGCTGATACAGTCATTCTCCATGTGCTGATACCGTCATTCTCCATGTGCTGATACCATCATTCTCCATGTGCTGATACCATCATTCTCCATGTGCTGATACCGTCATTCTCCATGTGCTGATACCATCTCAATGTGCTGATACCATCATTCTCCATGTGCTGATACCGTCATTCTCCATGTGCTGATACCGTCATTCTCCATGTGCTGATATCGTCATTCTCCATATGCTGATACCGTCATTCTCCATGTGCTGATACATTCATTCTCCATGTGCTGATACCATCATTCTCAATATGCTGATACCGTCATTCTCCATGTGCTGATACCGTCATTCTCCATGTGCTGATACCGTCATTCTCCATGTGTTGAGAATGCAGGTAATGAACGTATAAGGAAGTCTAAAACCACATTGCTAGAGTTGGTAATGGAGCGTCTTATCACACACTGGCAAATGTCTTGGCTGCCTTCATAACTTTGTGAGATAGAATGCTTTCCTATGGTTGTCATCACTCAAGCCCCATCATTCTTTGTCCTTTTGTTTCTTGACTTTTTGACCTTCCCAGCTGATCATGGGCTGTATTGAGGATGTTAGAAATCAGGCTGTGCAAGAATTGCCTTCCAATTTGAGGGTCAGCTGCATCATCACTTAAGATAGATCAGAACAGTGGTAAACCTGGATGACATCACAAGATAGATAACAGAACAGTGGTATACCTAGATGACATCACATAAATGCATACAGTAAGTTAAGATAGATCAAAACAGTGGTATACCTGGATGACATCACATAGATGCATATAGTAGGTTCTTTTCTTCTCTCTTTGCTTGGATTTCTTCTGAACAAGGAGAAAATCAGAGAGAGAGACCCTCTTTGCTGGCTAACTTATCTACTGTTGACCATCAAGAAGGCAAAAATGTTGGTACCACAACATTGTATTCTAACATCAAGGAAATGAAAGGACATAATCAATGCTTGCTTTCTGTGTGGAAAGGTTGACTCAATAGTGTCCAGCAATTCATTTTGGTCAGTTTCCACCTTAAAAAAGGGGAACCATATTACTGGATCTCTCTGGTATGTTCTGGGATTTTTGTTGTTGATGTTTCCTGCATTAAAAGTATCTCAAAATAAGGCACACCCCATGCAGAATTATTGTGATAGCCCAATCATTATCAGTGAGAGGTTAGACATTGAATGCTAAGTGGTATCTCCACACTTCTTCCATTTGCTACTGACCTTTGTATTTCAGATGTGGAAGCCTAGGCAGTTGACACTCCACTGAGATTAGATCTGGCTATATGTCAACTTTTTATGAGAGTAATTCAAGAAATAAGGGATCACTTCCCTTAAATACTTTTACTGGAGTGGAAATCATGCTGTCTGTATGGATGTAACTTGAGGCTGAGAGGGTATTTGTGTATCATGATTGGGTAAGCATTATTGAAGAAGCATATTTTGCTAGAAAAAAAATGATTTCTTCGTAAAATATGCTACACAATCATAATACCTTAGGACAATTGGTAAGTGGGGAAAGAAGTTGCATGACTTATCCCAGAGAAGTATCTCCAGTCCCCTGAGGTGTAGGAGACAACTTCTAGATAAAGTGACAGGAAAATAGACTGCTTATGCTGAGAAGTGGCTTTGAAAGGGGAAAATGTTCTCATCCTCATCCAGTTGATGTTGTGAAGCTACATCCATTTGACCCATGATGGTAACCTGTTGCACCACAGCTGTAGGTCCCAACAGGTCAAGTTGACCCTTTGGGATTTGTTTTCAGTTAGGTACCTGACTGTGAGAGGAAGGTAATGTATTTGTCAGAAAGAAATTTGTGTTGTAATGTATGTTTCTGTGTGAATTCTTACCCAATCGAATTGTGAATAAATCCTCTCACACTTCTGAACATTTATGAGAATTATTGATTTATTGCTGATTCTTAAACTGAGGTACTTTTACCTAGCTGTGACAGGGAGGTAATTATAATAAAATTTTGGAAGAGATTTATCCCATAGATGCTATTTTTATCATCTATATAAAGTGGAAGTAAAAAAATTTCATCTTCCCAGGAGGGCTGAATGCAACATTTATGTGATAGGTAAAAATATTTTCAACAAAATAATTTACAATAACAAATTTCCATTTCTTATTGGTTCAAATGATGCTTATTGGTCATCAAATATGGATAGAAAATCCATCTATTTCTCTTTTGTTATCAAGATTCAGCAGTTTCAACAGGAATTGAAGCAACACAAAATCAAATCCAAACAGTCACCATCAGTTGTTGGAACAAAGGAAGAACTTATGCAGTTAAAGAAACAAACAGAAGACATGCAAGAATTTTGCTTACAAGTTAAGGACACTCTTAAGGTAGGCATTTAAATTTAAGCTTAAGTTCCAGTCGAGTGTGAAGATATGTAGATTGTGAGTTGGGGAATTTGAATTATCAATTATTTTAATGTCAGTAGAAATGATTTACTAGGATCTCTCAAGAGGCATGGACTTTCATAAAGTTTCAGCAACATGTGCCTGTAATTAAAGGGCATAATTTTACATAAATTCATAAAATGTTAAAACTTAAAACAATATTTGATTGACTGAGAACATTCCCACTGAGCATTCTCAGAAATTAATTGGAACAAAGTTTGGCAGGTGCTGTGTACCTTTATAAGTTTAATTTCGAGGTGAAGGTAACTGACACATTGAAGTAATTTCCCATGTTCCCTGAATGATAAGGTATTGCACATGGTATATTGCAAATTTCAGAACACCTCATACCATTTCTTAGTATTATGCTAATTCTCTGGTTTGAAGAGAATTAAAATATACCAAAAGCATTGGATTTAGATCTAAAAATTAAGTGAAGTCATACTGAATATGCCCCTGTTCATTAAGTAGTGTGACAAACCATATTATGGTGAGTCACACACATATCCATAAAAACAGTATCATATTGGTAATGTAAGATATCCATGTTCAATCACAAAATTAACTGCATGATGAAAAAATACGAAGTATTTGTCAGTATCTGCTGCCTCTTGCATTGTTTACATAAGCATCACCATTCACATCTCACATCTTGTTAGCCGGTAAAACACTGAAATTATTTCTAACAAATCTCCACTCTTGGCTTTCCTACACAATGAATGAGCATATCTTGGTACAGATGAGTCTCATACAAAATCAACTGTCAGAGAATGTTGGTTGACATTTTGTAAGATAATTAATCTAAAAATTTAAATGAAATTAATGTCCCTTGAAAATCCAAAATGGCTGCTAAAGTGACCATTTTGAAAGTCATGTTATCACAGCTTCTGAACAACTGTTCCTATCAGCATAGACTTTTTTTCTCACAGAACAATCTAGATTAAAATTATGAACAATTTGTTGTTTCAACTGGCATCACAATAATTAGTATGTGACTAATTGTGTATCCCTGTTTCATCATATGTATTATGACCTACAATCAAAATATTCCAATCAAAATAGTGTGAGTTCTGCAGTTCCAGAAAGAAAGCTTCATGGAAACATTATATTATAATCTTATAACATAGTGGCAACCTTGATAGGATAGAGGTCATCTATGATAGATTAGCAGGTATGCTTATCCTAAAAAGCACTGAAAAAATCTTACTTAAATGATGCTTATTATGTCCATCTTATTCAGGATCAAAATAAAGAAATGAAGGACATGAAAATCCAGTGTTTGGACATGTTTGCAATGATGGAGGAATGTAGGGTACGCGAGCAAAGGAGCAGTGACCCAAAATACTTCCAGTTGTTAAAGTGCCATGCACTGGACCCAGGCAGCACGGATCGACTCGAAAAGCTTCGGGCTCAATTTCAGGCCTTGGATCTTGGTATTCAAGAGGTCAACCTTGTTCTGGACATGCAGTGGGAAGATTATCAAAACCAGAAGAAGAAAAATTCTAACCGGTACAGTATTTCAGAAGAAAGGAAATTAAAAGGAGCTGGTTGATAATAATAAGCAGGAGATTTTAACAATAAAATGAAGACGAATATGGTAATTTAACAAAAGGGGACAGATATGGTAATTTAACACAGGTGACAGATATGGTAATTTAACAAAGGTGACATATGGTAATTTAACAAAGGTGACAGATATGTAATTTTACAGAGGTGACAGATATGGTAATATAACCAAGGTGACAGATATAGTAATTTAACAAAGGTGACAGATATGGTAATTTAACAAAGGTGACAGATATGGTGATTTAACAAAGGTGACAGATATGGTGATTAAACAAAGGTGACATATGGTAATTTAACAAAGGTGACATATATGGTAATTTAACAAAGGTGACAGATATGGTAATTTAACAAAGGTGACAGATATGGTGATTTAACAAAGGTGACAGATATGGTGATTTAACAAAGGTGACAGGTATGGTGCTTTAACAAAGTTGCTGACAAACATGGTTGTTAACTAAGTTGATGCCTGATATGGTATTTATAATAATAATAATAATTATTTATTCAGTAATTTAGGGCACTGGCCCATTTTACAATACAAGTAAATATGTGTTCCATGGTTTAAAGAAGTTAAATATTGTATTCATCATGAATATAGATACAAAATTTCCAATAATCGGTGCATTGTTTTATAAAGCTCCATATTATTCACCATTTGTTTGAGTTATCAAAGACAAAGACAAATAGCCAAATTTATTCGTTTGAGTTATCAAAGACTAAGACAAATAGCCAAATTTATTTGTTTGAGTTATCAGAGACTAAGACAAAAAGCCAAATTGATGTAGTGAGAAAGATTTATTATAATTAATATATTGCTATGACTCAATACGGATACAACTTTTTCTTCGGACAGAGATAATAACTTCATTGCAGTGTTTTTTTCTTATATGGTTGTAAGCTGGAAAAAACAAAATTGATTTCATCTTCTACCAAATGAGCATTATTTTTCCACATTGTTGACATTATTTTTCTCAATCCTACTATGCCTGTCAGTCTCTATTTGCCCTGAGCATCTAATTTTAGCAAGTAATTTCCTTAAGAAAATGCAATAATCATCAGTGGTATTATTATGGTCTTAATTCATCTTTATGCATGCTATAATACCCACATTTATGTGAATTGTTTTGTTGTGCTGAATCCTTATTTCTTTTGCAAAAATAGTGTAAAAAGTTGTTTTTCGTTTCCAATATCTTGATTTAGTCAAACATACCCAAAATGAAACAAAATAACGTCTTTAACTTTGGTAGCCCAGGTGACACTGTTAGTTTGATTTAATCGTTAAATAACATTGGTGTGGGTATCAAGTTGAAGGTCGACTTTCAACCAGTATTTAATGCAACATAAAAAATATGATGTACAAAATGGGTTTCTTCTGCATTCCCCTAACACATTTGCATTATTGGTAGATTTTTGGAACACCTAAATACTGTTTCCAAAAATTTTATTTCACAATTTCAATATCTCCACTAAATTCATATCACCAAATTTCTGACCCATAGCAAGCAATTGGTTTTATTACTAAAGCAAACATTTTAAATGCATTCTTTACATTAAAATCTCTTTTGATAATTCAAAATCTTCGAAGTCACTTTCTTGCTTGCTATTTACTGAGATGCCAGTTGCTTGAAATATCCCCCATTTCTGAAAACAATGATTTTGCTTTTATTGAGATTGACCATCAAACCAGTTTTATATTTATTGGGTTCTGAAGTAGCTTTACTTTATCGGCGAAGTTAGCAACATCATTAGGGTAAAGTATTGCAAAAAAATATCATTAATCTCTTCTGAGATAAATATACCTCTGTTGCATTCAAGCTTCAGCTGTGTCATTGGATGATTTATAAAAAGGGAGAACATAGTTGGGCTTAAAACAGAACCATGATTTGTACCTAATGTACATTCTAAATAAGTAGTTAAACCTTTGCTTGTTTGGACATAGCTCATTAGATTTCTTTACATATCTGTTACATTGTTTACTATTTTACGATTCATACCCTTACATATTATTGATGAACATAATATATCATGCTGTACTTTATGAAAAACTTTTTTAAAATCTACAAAAATAGAATAAAATTTACCTGTTTTTTAGATATATATTTCTGAGCTAAAGCCTGAATAATAAAGATATTGTCACATGTGTAGTATTTTTTCCCTAAGTCTGTCTGTGCTTCGTCTAAAACACCATTGTCTTCTGCCAATGTGTGTGTGAGTATTCAGTATATCAGTAAAGACTTTGAATATAGTAACCAGATTCAAAGATCTTTGATGAATAGAGCATTATGGAATGGAAAGATTGTTTCCTTCATGCATTGATAAAAATGAGCATGTGTCAGGTCCAAGAGTTTTATTTTTGATTTTAAGTAAACTTCTCATAATTTCATCATTTATAATAGGCATATTTAAGAAAGGTTATGTCAGATATGGTAATTTTTAAAACATTTTTAAAACAATGAAGACAAATATGGTAATTTAACAAAGGTGACAAATATGCTAATTTACAAAGGTGATGACAAATATGGTAATTTAACAAAGGTGATGACATGGTAATTTAACCATGATTAAGACAAATATGGTAATTTAACAGAAATTAAGACATGGTAATGTAAAAGATAAAAAAAGAAAAACAATTTGATAATGAGCTCGATAGTGAGATTTTGCTGATTTGATGAGGTATATTTGTTAATGTACTTCAGATCAAAATATTTGGCTGTCACTAACTTCTTGCCACTTTGTAAGTTAATCATATTTATGAAATAAAATCTTTTTTGAAAGATACTATTTGCAAAACACAACATGAATAACAATTTTGCAATTTTTACAGTCAAGCCCGGTTATCTCAATTAAGTAAAAAACATCATCAATCTAACTGGGTCCAGAAATATTAGGGTTCATAAAAACTGTAATTTAATTGGAACATTACTGACCAACAGGTAATAGTTTTGAGATTAATTATTGCCTTACTTGTACAGAGTCTTACTTAAATAACAAGTTTTGTGATTTTATAACTTTTTGGAAAGAATCTAGACTCCAGCTGTACATATCAGACAATACAAAAAGAATAGTGTTGATAATAGATTGCTTTTGTGTGTACATGTATGTGCACTTTCTGAAATAAAGGTATGATATTAACTCTATTTTCTCTTTAATTCCACAATCAATATATATTATGCAGCAAACATAATTTAGTTCTAATATTATTCAGTAAATAAAATAACTTTATCTTCTGAAGAAATAAAAGAAAAATATGAACTAACCAAAACTTGATTTCCCCTTTGTAAGCAAAATGGATTCTCTTGTGTCTCAACTGATGGAAAGAAATATAATGTACATGCAGCAGCCATGAGTCTGACTACAGATATTTAATAAAAATTGATGCACTGTATTGTGTCCCTGTAGTCATATTCTTTTTGTTATTCCTGTTTTATGATTAGGGAAAATTATAGTAGCTGCTTATCAGCCTAACAAACTTAAAAGATGTTGCATCAAGTCATACCTGCATGAACTTGATAAAAAAATTATTTATTTTCTGATAAATTGTATTATAATGTTTATGTATTTAATCTGCTGAGAGATGAGACAAAACTACTGCATTGATGATATTTGACCTAGTACTGTCATTAGCATTTCTAGCCACATGACTACACAAGTTTCGCAACAGTGACATCAGAGATCTAATATTCATGTGTTATTAACAATAAACCCATTACAATATTGTTATTGTTATATTAACAATAAACCCATTACAATATTGTTATTGTTATATTAACAATAAACCCATTACAATATTGTTATTGTTATATTAACAATAAACCCATTACAATATTGTTATTGTTGTATTAACAATAAACCCATTACAATATTGTTATTGTTATATTAACAATAAACCCATTACAATATTGTTATTGTTATATTAACAATAAACCCATTACAATATTGTTATTGTTATATTAACAATAAACCCATTACAATATTGTTATTGTTATATTAACAATAAACCCATTACAATATTGTTATTGTTATATTAACAATAAACCCATTACAATATTGTTATTGTTATATTAACAATAAACCCATTACAATATTGTTATTGTTATATTAACAATAAACCCATTACAATATTGTTATTGTTATATTAACAATAAACCCATTACAATATTGTTATTGTTATATTAACAATAAACCCATTACAATATTGTTATTGTTATATTAACAATAAACCCATTACAATATTGTTATATTAACAATAAACCCATTACAATATTGTTATTGTTATATTAACAATAAACCCATTACAATATTGTTATTGTTATATTAACAATAAACCCATTACAATATTGTTATTGTTATATTAACAATAAACCCATTACAATATTGTTATTGTTATATTAACAATAAACCCATTACAATATTGTTATTGTTATATTAACAATAAACCCATTACAATATTGTTATTGTTATATTAACAATAAACCCATTACAATATTGTTATTGTTATATTAACAATAAACCCATTACAATATTGTTATTGTTATATTAACAATAAACCCATTGCAATATTGTTATTGTTATATTAACAATAAACCCATTGCAATATTGTTATTGTTATATTAACAATAAACCCATTACAATATTGTTATTGTTATATTAACAATAAACCCATTACAATATTGTTATTGTTATATTAACAATAAACCCATTACAATATTGTTCAAAAATACAAGATTATTGACATGACATAGTTCTCAATATATTATTCTGAGAAAGTCGTCCTGTTGTTTTGGCAGCAACTTGGAGAAAATCAGATTCATCAAGAATAGAGCAGGTGTTGATAATGGTTTCATTGTATCATGTTACTACAGCGTTGATATATACTCTTTACAAAAAGCTGATGCACATTGTCTATCCAGTTTTCGAATATATATGACAGTATTTTTTTTTAAAAGTATTTTCTTTTGTTGGCATTGACTTGTGAATATTAGCAAAATGTAAGTGATCAAAATTGTGCATGAAAATCATTTGTTTCTGCTGATCATTTTTAGTAGTTATTCTCTGAGATTGGCAAAAGTTGCACTTTGTCAAAATAAGTGGGTTCACATATTACTTTGTACTGAAACTTATGTCTAATATAACAAGTCAATAATGACTTAACAGGGGTCGAGATAAGCGAGGAAAAAATTAACAAAGAATATTTTTTAGGGATTAGACCAAAATTCTCAATATAATAGGTTCTTCATATAATCAAGGTCAAGATAAGTGGGTTTAACATTACTTTTTTTTTCCTTGCCAATTTAGTTTTCTTTACAACTTATTTAAAATTATATGAATGTGAAAAAAGTTATGATTAACAGCCATCTAAGACTGAATTCCTCTTTCAGAATTCAGACTCCAACCAGTGATGCTGTCTACAGAGCCCTTAAATCAAATCGCAGCATTCTGCAAGCCCAGAAAAATCGACTAATGGAACTAGAAGAACAGCTGAAAAACTTGAAGATTTACAATAATCCTCGTTCAAATGTTGTCATCACACAAAGCCCCATTTGTCTCAACAAACAGAACAGAGGGTAATTTGGTTTATTTTTGTTAGCTTGCATGTCTCTTGCCAGGTTTAAACATGAAGTATCTTTTGATTTCTATATTCTTAAAAATATTTGTAGTACAGGACCACACTACCCCCAATTACTGTTTCCTCATATCACATGTGCTTGTCCACATATGAATTTCACCAAGAGGAAAACCATGTGGGTCAGAAGACATCAACTTGGATCAGTAATCAATAATATTATCGTATTACTCAGTACATATCTATTGATATGGTAAGTACAACACACAATTACATATCTGAAATTACAGAAACTAAGAATTGATTCTTGGATTCCTTGTTGTACAGGAATTTGAGTGGAGATCTGTGATTGTTTTTCCATTTCAGCTTAATAAGTATTATGTCAGAAACAAAATTCTTAATGCTAGAATTTTTGGGAACTCTTTATTTATTCAGTTATAGATAAACAGATTTGCTGTCAAGTTTATTTAAAGATGATAAGTGATAAAATATGTCTATTAAATTGATGATTTAGAACAGCCAGTCTCTGAAACATCATGGCTTCAGATGCCATCCTGACTGCTGTAACTTTAACTACTTTTGAGACTTGTAGTTAAGTAAGAAAAAAATCATTTATCATATCAACACCTACATAATGAAGTAATAAATTATAATATTTTTTAAAAATTACATTATATGCTTTATGTCCTGCTATTTCTAACAAGGCAGCCAAATTAGTGCATTCACCATCTCCATCAATAACAGAGACCATGTGAAAGGGGGTTGCATTAGAATCAAATTTTGTTTACTCAGTTTATGTAAAGAAAGCATTTTATTTACATACTCTGGAATGTATCAATAAAGGACACAAGCAGCCAAAACAATTTGTTTTCTTTATCAATGGCTGTCCTTTATATAAAAGTTACCATTAGGACAAATATGACAAGGGATTTATAAATGTCTTCCTTTATTAACAAGTGTCTTATACATAATTAGCTAAATTTATTGAAAATATAAAAATGATATATAACTGTTGTCTTTTATAGATGTTTTTATGTATATGTATATGTAAATACTAGGGAAGGGACATATAAATATTGTCCCATATGGGCATATGTCCTTTACATCAAGGTTAAATATGGAGAGTCATTCTTTATATAAAGCTTAAAGTTAACATAAATATAAGAGAAGGGAAATATAAATATTGTCTTTTATGGCTACAATATAAAACATTTTAAAAATCCATTAAATTTTTTAGTGGTTTTTTTTTTCCAGTGAGAGTGAATTATCATCACTGGCTGACTCTCTGTTGTACAATGGTGAGACTTCACAAAGTTCTGTCAACCATAAATCAGGACCACGCCCTGACAAGATGGCACAACTTCGTGAACATCTGACTCGTAGATCTGTACCTATTGTCAGGTCCACAAAACCAGGTATGGATAACATTACATGTGTATGATTTAGATTTCTTAAATAGCTTTTTAAAAAATTTGCAATCATGTTACTATGATGTCTGCAGTATGGCAGTTTGTAGTGATGTCTAGCACAGGGCATCATGCCACAGACATGTAGCATCATATCCCACCCAGTCACATTATCCTGACACCAGGCTGACCAGTCCTAACACAAACCTCTTAATAGTGAGTGCCAAACAAGTAAACAGTATTACCATTTTTATACATCTGTGGTGTGATTTGGCCAGGTTTTGAACATATGACCTCTTGCATCCAAGACAAATGCTCTTACCATTAGGCTGCAGGAGCAGTCAGTGTTACATATAATTAGAAGATTGTGTAAAGCTTTCTCTATGTTGAAACCATGGGCAATCCAAAATAGAGAAGAATTTTTCTTTTATTCATTTTTTGATATGTGTGTGTGTGTGTGTGAGACAGCAAGAGAGATGGGGGAGAAGAGACAAACATACTGAGAAAAAGATATGTAATTGTATGTATGTATGCATATATGTTTCTATGTATGTATGTATGTATGTATGTATGTATGTATGTATGTATGTATGTATGTATGTATGTATGTATGTTTGTATGTATGTTTGTATGTATGTATGTATGTATGTATGTATGTATGTATGTATGTATGTATGTATGTATGTATGTATGTATGCATACATGCATGCATGCATGTAGAGAACCTCAGCACAATAGCAGCTATATAGTGCAAACAAAAAGTAATGTGACAATATGGTTGATTATTACAGAAAACCTATCCATGTCTCGGATTCTGGCTGATGAAAGACAATTTCAGACCACAGGAAGGAATGGACAGCCTGCTTCAGGTAACTCCTTGAGCTATTTCAACCCAGATTATTTAAATCCATTATTTTTACATGTTATCTATCAAAGTTTCCACAAAGAGTATAAAGCAAGGTATTGGTTTTATTAACTGTGTTGAAGTGTTCATGCTATAGTTTTTCCTTTTAATTAGTCTGATCCAGAAGTTTTAATGTCAGTGAAATGCTTACATGTTTGGTTGTAAAGGATTTAAACATGTTTTGGATGGGTCTCATACCTGCCATAATATGCAAAATATATATTAAACCCACCCCCCAACACAGTTGTGTTTGAAAATACATCATTTTTTAATAATCTTTGGAAGAGGGGTGTCCCAAACATTTTTTTACTACCACTATATATGTCTGAAGCATATAGTCAGTATAAGCAGTAATTACCAAATAAGCCCATGTAAAGCTATCTGTTAAATTGCAGAAATAACATTGTCAAGTTAAAGGGTAGTCAGTCAATGATAAACAACCACTGTTTCACAGATTACTTAATTGGCTGAGAATAGCAAGGATGATGTCAAATCTGCTGTGGGGAATGCAATTAGGTTAATTTGCATAGGTAAAGTACACAAAGTGGAACACCAATTTTGTTTGAGTTCGGTAAGGTTATAGAGATGTGTGTCGAAGAACACAAAGCTATTATACAGTATTGTCTTGAATGAGAATGCTTAAGTCATCATTATTAAAGATTATGGCAGGTTTGTGATCAGAAACAACACTTTTTTTAAAGTTGGGTTCAACTCCATATATAAAATGAGAAATGATTATTTCATTGGTTGGAATAGTGTTCTGGTTCATTTTTTTTTATGGCAAAATGTCCAATGCTTTTTTAATTTATGAAAAGATAAGCCATCTGCAAACTGAGCAGAGCCCAGAAAAACTAAATTTCACAATTCCTGGATGGATTTTGACTTTGTGAAATGCAGTAGCAAGGAAAAGCATTTTATTTTTTTGCAACCATACCAACATTTGTAATTTGGAATCATAGAAACATGACCTAGAATTCTGCCAAGCCCTCACTGCTCGGCAAATCATGAAAGATAATTTTTCATTCTAAGTTAAATCAAACAAGATTTTCACTTGTTCTGTACCATCCAGTCTCAAATGAGTGCCAAGATGAACATTTCCCACTGCCCAATGAATTTTAAAGTCAGAAGCTTGGTATATTGTTCTTTTCTTTTATTTAATATCTGTGTGGTTGTGTTTATGTGAGTGGGGACATTGCTACTGGACAGAGCTGATTAATGTGTATCCACTGCTTTTAGTTTGCATGCTTCAAAGAAAATATGTTATTGGCTCTTATAAATATTTGAATACCAGTATTTTTGTGTACTTGAAACAACCAGAATTTTCATTATTACACCTTTATTTATGCAAGTTTTTGTATCAAATATTGAGATTTAAACAAGTATACATGGTAATAAGTTATATCAGTTCATAATAATGAGATACTGTTGATCCAATTAACTGGACTTGTTACCTGTAAAGGTCTAAAAAAGATATTTTCCATCCAATTTCTATAAAACTTTGTAAATGGGTTTGTGTCAAAAAGATAATGGATAAATACACCTAATCAGCAAGAGAAATGTTTATGAATTGTGAATATATCTTAAGAAAAAGTTTTATCCTGATGTATTAAAACTAAATATAATCATAATGATATAAAGTTTGGAAGATAGTTTAACTTGGTTGTGTTCTTACAAGACTACATAAGTGTAATTAGTTGTCAATTGTCAAGTTCTGTAAGTCAGATGAGTAATATCAGGCCCTCTTGGGTCTCCTGTTCTAAAGCTGTGTTTTCTGTCAAAGGGCTAGCTCAATAAATTGATATGCAGAAGTTCTTGATGGATTTTTGCACATAAATGTTCAGCTAGAATGCATGATCAAAAGAATTATTGTCATATTGTTACCATTTTTCTCTTTAGATGTTTTCTCTTTAGATCACCTGTCATATACCTGAACTTAGTGTAATACAAACTAATTTTCTATTTCATAAGGATCCAGGGAATCTAGATCACCCCAAAAACAAGAGGTAATCACACCTGTGATTTCACTCAAACAAGAACCAGGCCCTATGGGAAGATCACTTGCTCCTCAAAATCTCTTCATGAAGTCAAATCAAAGTTCTGGTCCTCTAGGTAATCCAAGTAAGTTTCTGTCATTTGAATAAAATCTTCTCTTAATCTTAATTTTTCTGTATAATATAAAACATTCAAGCAGATGATGATTTGGACAAATTAATTAAAGATGTGATGGTTTTTTTTATACTGTGCTTTCAGACTAAGAACTAGAGCTTGCAAGAATTGGCCAGCATTCATATTTTGTTGGATCATATATAAAACACTGCTATATATGAACAGAATTGACACATAACTGCTGTCACTTAATATTCTAACAGATCTTGCTTTATGCTGTGTATCTGTGTAGACAGTTTATATCAGCAGATCTGGATCTGTTGCTGCTTGTTCTTAAATATCTGGCAGATTGTGTTTTGTAACTGTGTAGACATTGATTTTCTCATGCAGTTTTTTTTGTCAGCTGATCAGGCATTTTTATTTGCACTGTAATGTCTGGCAGATTGTGTTGTGTAACTGTGTAGACATTGATTTTCTGGTGCAGTTTTTTTGTCAGCTGATCAGGCATTTTTATTTGCACTGTAATGTCTGGCAGATTGTTGTTTGTGATGTGTAACTCTTTAGACATTGATTTACTGGTGCCGTAGATGTAAGCAGATCATGGTCTATTGCGGCTTTCCCTTTAGTGTTTGACAGATTGTTGTTTGTGATGTGTAACGGTGTCAACACTGATTTTCTAGTACAGGATGTGTTACCAGATCTGGGTCTAATCTACTTTCTTATGTCTGGCAGGTCATGGTTTATGCTTTTTAAGTGTGCAAATCTAGGTCTATGCTGCTTGCACTCAGAAGTGCATAATCTCAAGTAAATATGCTAACATATTTTTCTCATTCACTATTGTTTGGGGCCCCCGAGTGGCCGTTATGGATAACTGCCATCTCACCTCTGTCTGCGTGAGTTCGAGTCTAGGATTCAGTGAATGTGGATACGTGAGAAAGCTTGCCAGTAGCTTCTCGTGGGTCGGTGGTTCTTTCCGGTGATTTTCCGGTTTCTTCTTCCACCATTAATACCGCCATGAATAGCCTATCGTGTGCTGAAAAATGGTGTTAAGCCCAACAACAACAACAACAACAACATCACTATTGTTTCATGGTATTGAACATTTTATATATAATGTCATCTCAAGGTATTAGACATTTTACAAATAATTGTCACTCACTTGAATTATCCCTTGGTATTGGACATTTTTACATATAATTGTCATTCACTATTGTCTCATGGTGTTTGGCATTTTACATATAATGTGATTCACTATTGTCTCATGGTTTTTGACATATTTCATATAATTGTCATTCACTATTGTCTCATGGTATTGGACATTTTACATATAATTGTCATTCACTATTATCTCATGGTATTGGAATTCTACATATAATTGTTATTCACCTGAAATCATCTCTTGGTATTGGACATTTTACATATAATTGTCATTCACTATTATCTCATGGTATTGGAATTCTACATATAATTGTTATTCACCTGAAATCATCTCTTGGTATTGGACATTTTACATATAATTGTCATTCACTATTATCTCATGGTATTGGAATTCTACATATAATTGTTATTCACCTGAATTATCTCATGGTATTGGACATTCTACATATAATTGTCATTCACCTGAAATTATCTCTTGGTTTTGGACATTCTACATGTAATTGTCATTCACCTGAAATTATCTCTTGGTAATGGACATTTTACATATAATTGTCATTCACCTGAAACTATATCTTGGTATTGGACATTTTATATATAATTGTCATTCACCTGAAATTATCTCTTGATATTGGACATTTTACATTTAATTGTCATTCACCAGAATTATCTCCTGTCATTCACTATTGTCTCATGGTATTGGACATTTTACATATAATTAAGATTCACCAGAAATTATCTCATGGTATTGGACATTTTACTTATAATTTGTCATTTACCAGAATTAACTCATGGTATTGTACATTCTACATATAATTGTCATTCACCTGAAATTATCTAATGATATTGGACATTCTACATAAAATTGTGATTCACCTGAATTATCTCCAGTCATTCACTATTGTCTCATGGTATTGGACATTTTACATATAATTGTCATTCACTATTATCTCATGGTATTGGAATTCTACATATAATTGTGATTCACCTGAATTATCTCTTGGTATTGGACATTTTACATATATTTGTCATTCACCTGAAATTATCTCTTGGTATTGGACATTCTACATATAATTGTCATTCACCTGAAATTATTTCATGGTATTGGACATTTTACATATAATTGTCATTCACCTGAAACTATATCTTGGTATTGGACATTATATATATATATATATATATATATATATATAAAGAATACAAATCATATGGCGAATAACAACCCTCTCAAGCGTACTGGATCCACCAAGGGATCACGTCTGTCAGGGATTAATTAAAATAGATGCAATAAACTGACGACGAACAGTACGAAACTAGTAACTAACTAGCCTAAGCGCTTTCGACTCCCAATGAGTCTTTTTCAAAGGCAAATACAAAACATAGTTACGACAATAGTGCCTTTGAAAAAGACTCATTGGGAGTCGAAAGCGCTTAGGCTAGTTAGTTACTAGTTTCGTACTGTTCGTCGTCAGTTTATTGCATCTATATATATATATATATATATATATATATATATATATATATATATATATATATATATATATAATTGTCATTCACCTGAAATTATCTCTTGATATTGGACATTTTACATTTAATTGTCATTCACTATTATCTCATGGTATTGGACATTCTACATATAATTGTGATTCACCAGGAATTATCTCATGGTATTGGACATTTTACTTATAATTTGTCGTTTACCAGAATTAACTCATGGTATTGGACATTCTACATATAATTGTCATTCACCTGAAATTATCTCATGGTATTGGACATTTTACATATAATTGTCATTCACCTGAAATTATCTCTTGGTAATGGACATTTTACATATAATTGTCATTCACCTGAAATTATCTCTTTATATTGGACATTCTACATATAATTGTGATTCACCTGAATTATCTCTTCGTATTGGACATTTTACATATCATTGTCATTCACCAGAATTATCTCATGGTTTTGGACGTTCTACATATAATTGTGCTTCACCTGAAATTATCTCTTGATATTGGACATTTTACATATAATTATCATCACCAAAAATTATCTCTTGGTATTGGACATTTTACATATAATTATCATTCACTAGAATTATCTTATGATATTGGACATTTTACCTTTAATTATCATGCACTGTAATTATCTGATGGTATTGGACATTTAAAGCATAATCAAGTGTAAAATATTGAAGTATTTAGCATGAAGTATTTAGCTTATTAAAAGATTGGTATTTTGACAAAACTAAGGATCTGAGTAATCCAGTGTCATCAAAAAAATGTTTGTTTTTGCATAGCAAAAGTCAAATCCAACCACAAACAACATAGACTCCTTTATTTTTTCCTTCCGATAATGTGCCAGAAACATTCTATTCATGAACCGCAGTTAATCCATTTACAGCTTGGTTACCATCTTGGACTTTTACTGGTTTTTAAAATTACCAGCTATTGCAGCATCTTTTTTATGTAACATTGGTTTAGTGTATGACATATGTTGTTTGTTTTGGGGATTTTTTGGAAAGCAACAGTGTTGTGTAGAATGTGCTGTTGTAAAGTTAAAACTATTAGCAGATATTGCATTCTTGTATCAAATTCAGCAGTAAAAAAACTAATTCCAGTGGCATCATTAAATTTATTATATTCACATTTTATTTTGCTGTGTCCAGAGTTTACATTATTTGGCTTCCATTTTCCAGTTTACAGTCAAGGAGCTTCCAAACATCCTCGAGTGATTCCAGCCTCAAACAAGACCCCTACAAACTTCACAGGAGTCCTTGATCAAGTAGGACCTAAACAATTGCCAGTTAGACCGCATACCCAAATGACCCAGTATATCACAGGTCTACCTAAATACCATCAGTCATTGCATTTATGTTTCTACAGAAAACCATTCAGTACATTTCTATCTCACACACACACACACACACACACACACACACACACACACACACACACACACACACACACACACACATACACACATTCCATCAGTTATTGCATTTATGTTTCTACAGAAAACCATTCAGTACATTTCTATCTCACACACACACACACACACACACACACACACAAATTCCATCAGTTATTGCATTTATGTTTCTACAGAAAACCATTCAGTACATTTCTATCACACACACACACACACATTCCATCAGTCATTTCTCATGTTTCTACAGAAAAACTTTAAAACCGTTCAGTACATTTCTATCACACACACACACAGAGCCAAATTCCATCAGTCATTGCATTTATGTTTCTACAGAAAACCATTCAGTACATTTCTATCACACACAAACACACACACATTCCATCAGTCATTGCATTTATGTTTCTACAGAAAACTTTAAAACCATTCAGTACATTTTTATCACATACACACACACATTCCATCAGTCATTGCATTTATGTTTCTGGAGAAAACTTTAAAACCATTCAGTACATTCCTATCACACACACACACACACACACATGCGCACTTATTTGTAACATTTCACAAGTGATAGGGATATTTATGAGTTTATAATCAAAAGACATTACTTGCAAATTCATTGTTCTTTTTTTCAGAATGTTTATGTGCATGTCCATGTTGATGGCTTGGGACATACTTGTAGTAAACAATTTATACTGGCATGATTTCTGTCAGAAAAATGTAGTTCAATAATGGTAACATATTTTTATACATTTTATCATGAAATATTTGATAAATTGTAAAGTCTGTCCACATGAACATGTGCAAGCCAGTGAATAATACATTTCTTAAGTCACTTTTATGTGAAAATATTGAATAACCTAAAGGTTAGTATAATTATTCCTCTATTTTTAGGAATGGAAAGAAATTGTTAGTAGTCATCAATTTTTTTATTCATCTGTGATTTTTTGAGCCAGTACTAAAAAGTCAGAATTGAACCACAAAAGAGATTTACTTAATGTTTTTTCACATTGGTAAGTGAACTTCACAAAAATTAATGGAAAAAAACTATTAGAAATTATTGCTAAGTTGTACACAATTATTCATCATGTAGGTATAGAATGATAGCTAAAGGATTATTTGGTCAGAAAAGTACAAAATGAAAACATTTCTTTTCATGGCTTTAGTTGCATTGATTTTGTTGTTGTTGGGTTTAACGCCATTTTCAGCACAAAATAGGCTATATATGGCGGCCAGTATTAATGGTGGAGGAAGAACCCTGGAAAACCCCCGGGAAGAACCACCGACCCATGAGAAGCTACTGGCAGGCTTTCTCACTTACCCACGTTAGTCTGGACCCTAACTCACCCAGATAGAGGTGAGATGGCAGTGATCCGTAACGGACATCACTTTAGACCACTCAGCCACTCCAGGGCCCCAGTTTTGTTGAACAACAACCTGTAGTCTAAATTACAGATTATGTATTAGATGTGATGATTATGCTTTTTTTGTTTAAACAACTAACCCATATTTGCCTGGCTTTGGTTGTTGTTGTTGTTGTTGTTGGGTTTAACGCCATTTTTCAGCACAGGAAAGGCTATACATGGCGGCCAGTATTAATGGTGGAGGAAGAAACCGGGAAATTACCGGAAAGAACCACCGACCCACGAGAAGCTACTGGCAAGCTCTCTCACATATCCACATTCGCCGAATCTTAGACTCGAACCCACGCTGATAGAGGTGAGATGGCAGTGATCCGTAACGGACATCACTTTAGACCACTCAGCCACTCCAGGGCCCCAGTTTTGTTGAACAACAACCTGTAGTCTAAATTACAGATTATGTATTAGATGTGATGATTATGCTTTTTTTGTTTAAACAACTAACCCATATTTGCCTGGTTTTGGTACTTTAGGTGATAAAAACAACTACCATTGTTTGCCTGGTATTAGTACTTTAAGTGATAAAAACAACTACCATTGTTTTCCTGGCATTAATATTTTAGGTGATAAAAACAACTACCAATGTTTGCCTGGCATTATTACTTTAGGTGATAAAAACAACTACCATTCTTTGCCTGGCTTTAGTACTTTAGGTGATAAAAACAACTACCATTGTTTGCCTGGCATTAGTACTTTAAGTGATAAAAACAACTATCATTGTTTTCCTGGCATTAGTACTTTAGGTGATAAAAACAACTACCATTGTTTGCCTGGCATTAGTACTTTAGGTGATAAAAATAACTACCATTGTTTGCCTGGCATTAATACTTTAGGTGATAAAAACAACTACCATTGTTTGCCTGGCATTAGTACTTTAGGTGATAAAAACAACTACCTTTGTTTGCCTGGCATTAGTACTTTAGGTGATAAAAACAACTACCATTGTTTGCCTGGCATTAGTACTTTAGGTGATAAAAACAACTACCATTGTTTGCCTGGCATTAGTACTTTAGGTGATAAAAACAACTACCATTGTTTGCCTGGCATTAGAACTTTAGGTGATAAAAACAACTACCATTGTTTGCCTGGCATTAGTACTTTAGGTGATAAAAACAACTACCTTTGTTTGCCTGGCATTAGTATTTTAGGTGATAAAAACAACTACCATTGTTTGCCTGGCATTAGTACTTTACGTGATAAAAACAACTACCATTGTTTGCCTGGCATTAGTACTTTAGGTGATAAAAACAACTACCTTTGTTTGCCTGGCATTAGTACTTTAGGTGATAAAAACAACTACCATTGTTTGCTTGGCTTTGGCACAATTTATAAGTGAGCTAATTTTATCTGATGCACCAGATAAATCAAATACAGTTATCAATTAAATAGTAGTATTAATATGAAAGAAAGGAATATTATAATGTCTTTAGAATATTTAGTAAGTAGATATTTTCTGAGGAAAATTAAACTCAAATGCTCTGAAAGAGAAACATATAATGTAAGAACTTCATAAACAGTCTTTACTCTGTATGCATGTGTGTTTTATCAGATGTATATGATTACATCTTATTGTTTCAATTGTAAATAACCGCTCTGGTCGCTTAGTGGTTAGAGTGTCCACCTCGGATGTGGGAGGTCGTTGGTTCGATCCCTGGTCGAGTCATACCAAAGACTTACAAAAATGGTACTAACAGCTGCCTCGCTTGATGCTCAGCAATAAGAGGTTAGTGTTAGGACTAATCGGCCTGGTGTCAGGATAATCTGACTGCGACATGATGCCCCAGTGCTAGACATCTAACTAAACTGCCACACTGCAGACATCATAGCGATATGACTGAAAATTTTTGAAAGCTACGTTAAACATCATAATCACATCACATCAAAATACAAGTATATGAGACTTGATGGGTCTATTCAAGATGATCCAGGACACAAATGATTTTAAAACAATCCAGCAATTTTCATGGAGGTACTGGCCATCATTAAACCATTGTTAATGTAAAAATTGAGAATGCTGGAGCTTGGGTTATTTCAAGTGGGGGAGTAAGTGATGGAAGTATGTCATATCTAGCTGACTCTTGTTCCAGACGTTAGAGAAGTAAATGGAATACGGCTTGAAACTATTACTCCACCCTCAGAGGAAGAAGAGGAAGAAGATGAGGAACAGGATGAGGAGGAAGATGAAGACAGTGATGATGAAGAAGAGGATGATGAGGATGAAGAAGACCAAGGCTTTGGGCCACAATATAACATGCCAACTGAAATAAAGACATTCACAGGTATACAAGATATATACCTGACAAAGACAGAAAATCACATTTTATTTCCTTATTGTTTGATTAATATAGATTATGAAGCATACATTTCCTAATTGTTTGGTTAATATAGATTATGAATCATATATTTCCTAATTGTTTGATTAATATACATTATGAAGCATACATTTCCTAATTGCTTTATTAATATACATTATGAAGCATACATTTCCTAATTGCTTTATTAATATACATTATGAAGCATACATTTCCTAATTGCTTTATTAATATACAGTATGAAGCATACATTTCCTAATTGCTTTATTTAATATACATTATGAAGCATGCATTTCCTTAAAAGAAATGTAGAGAAGAGTAAGTATGAAGAGGTGTTGAAGTTTAGAGATGCCATGAGGGTGCACAGTCATGTGAATCATATGAAACGTTTACAGATTTGCACACCTGGAAAGTGGTGATGCGAGAGTACTCCAGCAAATTAATTTCAATTTGTGCATATGAAATGTACTCTGTATGCAACTTTATTCAGCTGTTCACCTTTAAAGTGCTTATAGAAATGGTGGAAATATTTTAGCTCTTGTCTCAGCATGTATCTTTTCATGTGTTTACACACTGGTTTCCTTGGATTTACATGAATAAATTTGATTCCCACATTGGGCCCTGTAACAAGCATTCTGTTGTAGTTTGAACCTTGCATCAAGAAAGTTTTACAAATGCATGTTTATAATACATGCTTACTAGAAGACCCAAAATGGCTGATTCCCATAATTGTTCATTCTTTGATGATAGTTTAGTTTGGCAAACACTGGCTGATCATAGGTAATTTATTTTTAAAGTTAGGCAGTATCTCAGATTATATGTGCTGGGAAAGTGTTAATGAAGATATCAGTGAGTAATTTTAAACAAAAAAAAAATGGCATTAAATATGAATCAGAGGTGTATGCTGGAAGGACACATGTCAAACTATCCAATATCCTGCAAGTCCACATATATAGTTGGAATTAACATATTAAACAGTAAATACAATTAGGGTTATTATACCCAGCTGACTCAAAATATTCCACCCCACACTCATACTCCTGTACTTCTTGAAAGTTGCCATTTATTGTATGTGCTATAGATCACCTGGCAAGCAATTAGGATGCTGCCAGTTAACTTCTTGTATTAAAATAGACCACATGGCAGGCAGTTTGGTTATGTGCTACAGGCATCTGGCAGTCAATTAGGATTAGATGAATGTAGGTACTACAGATCACCTGTCAGGCAAGTAGGATGGTGCCAGTTAATTTATGTGCTATAGACACTTGGCAGCCAATTAGGATGATGTAGCAGAATTGAAAACAAGTGGATTTTCTCAGTTTGGACTAAATGAATAACAACAAACACAAAGTGATGAATGATTGGAATTTATAAAATGAAATACTATATATATATATATATATATATATATATATATATATATATATATATATATATATATGCCTATGTGTGTGCGTAAAATAAAACAAATGCACTGAAATCTCACACTCCAATCATACAATTGATGCAAATTGCCTTACACACACTCATGAAATGGTAAAGAAAGAAGAAAAAATACAAAGATATGATTAATTGGCCTCTAGCCTAAAGTGAGGGGCACAAATGTACCATGTATTATGAGAAATTTGATTCATATGATCTCTTGTAACACATTGAACTTTGAGATTCACATAATCTCTTGAGATAGAACAGAAAAAGAAAAATGAGCAATACTCATATAATGTTATTACTATTGTTTCAACTAAACAATATTGTGTTCAACTAAAACACAAATGAACACTCATCACTGTAAACTGAAATAGTCCTTCACTTTACAAACTGATCCTCTACAGTTTATTCAATATACATACTGGAACTCTGCAGTTTCACTGGTTCCCATTTTTATTGATCCACGTTCATATACTTCACAGACCCCTTATATCTTTCATTCTCTTGTATTCATGACATAGACGACCAGCCATGATACTGAGAGCTATATCCAACCATGGGTAGCTGCAGTCAGCTCTTATCAGACACTGAATCTCCCACAAGACATCGTTAGCTCCCATAAGACACCGTCAGCCTAAATAAAACATTGTCAGCCCAAATAAGACATTGTCAGCCCCAGTAATGTCCAATACGCACTAATAATGTCCAATAAGCTCTCAAAATGTCCAATAAATCCCATAGTATCCAATAGGCTACAACAAAATGAAACTATTTATTACTAAAATGGTAATAACAAAGCATGCAATGTAGCTTCATCACTGAACATAACATAAAACCTAGAAATGGTTTCACAAATTGAATAAAACAAAACTTTGACACTAACACCTATGACCTGAGACAATAGTGGAGAGTATGCACACCACTGACAAAATCCAAATGACTTGTGTCTCAGTTCAGAATGTATCAGGCTTAAATCCATAGGAGTGAACAATAGTTATGGTCAAATGCTCATGTATATCATGTCCTCCATGACTTTTCGCCAGATGTAATTTTGAAATCATTTTACCTGGAGAAGAGTGATTCACCCTGGGTAACATTGTACATCTGCACAACAAATAAAAGTGGAAAATAGATTCAAAGCAAGACCAAGTTAGTTATAGCCTTATTCTGTGACAAATGGTGCCAGTTAATTTATGTGCTATTGACACCTGGCAAACAGTTAGAATGGTGGCAATTAATTTGTGCTATAGACACCTAGCAGGCAATTAACATGGTGCTAGTTTGCATATTGCATTATTATAGACAACATTAGTGGCAGTTATGGTGCCAGTTTATGTCATGTGCTACAGACCACATAGCAGGAACAGTGCTAGTTAGCTTATTTTATGTGCTATAAACCATATGGCAGACAGGATGGTGCCAATAAATTCATTTTTTGAGTTTATGAGAAAATTATTCAATAGAAGTGCTAGATATTTGTCTGCACTGTAAACACAGTGCGATTTTTATAATAAAAAAAAACCAGATAGAGTGTACTTTAAAAATGTGATAAGGCTCATAGGGATTGCTCCTTAGTTGAAAATGCACAAAATGTATTGGTATTTTTGAAGCCTCTATAATTGTGTGCTGATTTGGCATGAGCAGAAGTAATAACTGATGATGAATGTTTTTCAACTCTAGGTCTTAAAAAATGTAACATAAAGAAATGAAACTGACAAGTTTAATAAAATGTACAAATAAATTATTTCTCATAGTTACAAAGTTAAAATTTGAGAGACAGTATTGTGAAATAAATCCCAAATAATCCTGAATGTTTTATCACAAACTCGAAATTATGGAATATTCTGAATGAATTCCAGTAGTCTTGATGTATCACAGTGATATAATCCAAAATGGTTTTGAATGAGTTATCAATAATTCCAAAGTCTTAATTTAGTCCAATAAAATAAATGAGCACTTAGCAATTCCAGTGACCAATTTAAATAATTCCTTTCAAATATCTGAGCACAACTGTATGTGATTCCACAGACTGATAATAAAACTGGAATGAATAATTGCTTACCAAGTCCTATATGCACTAATTGATGTAAGACACAGCAGAATTTTCCACCAAAAAAAACCTACTAACTTGTAAACAAGGTCATGTCTTTAACTCAGATTGAAATAAACATCTTGTTTACTTCTTAAGACAATGACAAAAATCAGGTAGGCATAAACTCTAATCCTCAATTATGGGCATAGATTCATCACACAATATAGATATACATAACAAATGGTATATACCTCATCATTCTATACAAGGAGTGATCACTCTAGTCTGACTTCTTCATAATAAAGAATATGAACTTTTATTTTTTGTGTTTAAAACACGTGCAAATATGTGGTGCATGTCTGCTTCAGGTTGTAAGGCTGGATTTGTTAGGTGGTTGATGTACTCCTAACATATTTATTATGCATATGGTAAATTGGCTTCATTATTTTATTAGAAAGGCTTATTACAATATTTTATAAATTGTAGATTTTGGTTCGAAAAAGCCAGGATTTGTAGCACAAACTTTTCCAGGCTTTGTACCTGAGGCTGGTGATGGCACCAAACCAAAACAGACAAGAGCAGGTCAGTGTAAAAGAAAACTTGTCCTAAACAAGAGTTTCATAATTTTATGGTAAATGTCTGGCAAGTGCTAATTTTCAGGCTTTATTCACTCAATTGCTGACCATTCATGCCTTCATGGCCTACCAATTAAATCTGCCGCAATCCATTTATTTATTCACATCCTGTGATATATAACCCAACTGTAAGTGGTCATTGATAACTTTTGCACATGTTCTGTTAATGCTTGACTGTGTATTGGGCTAAGTGACTGATTTATCGGCCAATCAAAATACTTCAAGCAAGACAAATTCAGTATGATTAATTAGCAGTATTTTAAATGACCTTGTTATATTGTGTCAACTATAACCAGATACTCACTTTGATTGCAATCCAATTCAATTAAATCAATGAAATGCAATTTACAGACTTAAGTGTCAGTTGTCTTTATGAACTGATTAATGACACTTTAATTACTTTAATATGTAGATCAACATTTATGTGTTATTGTGTTTGAAGCAAAACAACTAATTAAGGAGTGGTCCATTTTTAAATTTTTTATGCTGGAATGTATGTAGTGATCATTTTAGAAGTTGCTGTCAATTCAACTGACATTTACTCTAAGTAAAATGAGAGTGCTAAAAACAATTTGCAAAAAAGGTAATAAAGAATATACAGAAAAGGAAACTGAAAGTGGAGGTATAAAATGTAAGACTTTCACTGAGAAGTAACTATTTCTTCATTGAGACATAGGCCAGAATTTGTGTAAGTAAAGGCATCAAATAGGACACAACTAAGAGATGGAAGTTTTGAGCCACATGGGTGGGGTGATTCCCCATGACTTAAATTCACTGACATTACAGGAAGATATTTTGCAGTTTACAATACCCAAATCTGCCACAGGTGGGAAATTTGTCCAGTGTATTTGTCAATGGAACAGACAAATTCAGGATTTAATTAAGCAGTTCTTACAACAGTTTTTTACCTCATAGTATTCACATGACACTGGCCAGCATGTGCAGCACAGTATATGCATGACACTAGCCAGCATGTGCAGCACAGTATATGCATGACACTAACCAGCATGTGCAGCACAGTATATGCATGACACTAGCCAGCATGTGCAGCACAGTATATGCATGACACTAGCCAGCATGTGCAGCACAGTATATGCATGACACTAGCCAGTATGAGCAGCACAGTATATGCATGACACTAACCAGCATGTGCAGGTGCAGCACAGTAATTGCATGACACTAGCCAGCATGTGCAGCACAGTATATGCATGACACTAACCAGTGTGTACAGCACAGTATATGCATGACACTAGACAGCATGTGCAGCACAGTATATGCATGACACTAACCAGCATGTGCAGTACAGTATATGCATGACACTAACCAGCATGTGCAGCACAGTATATGCATGACACTAACCAGCATGTGCAGCACAGTATATGCATGACACTAGCCAGCATGTGCAGGTGCAGCACAGTATATGCATGACACTAGCCAGCATGTGCAGCACAGTATATGCATGACACTAGCCAGCATGTGCAGCACAGTATATGCATGATACTAGCCAGCATGTGCAGCACAGTATATGCATGACACTAACCAGTGTGTACAGCACAGTATATGCATGACACTAGACAGCATGTGCAGCACAGTATATGCATGACACTAACCAGCATGTGCAGCACAGTATATGCATGACACTAACCAGCATGTGCAGCACAGTATATGCATGACACTAGCCAGCAGGTGCAGCACAGTATATGCATTACACTAGCCAGCATGTGCAGCACAGTATATGCATGACACTAGCCAGCATGTGCAGCACAGTATAAGCACAGTATATGCATGATACTAGCCAGCATGTGCAGCACAGTATATGCATGATACTAACCAGCATGTGCAGCACAGTATATGCATGACACTAGCCAGTATGAGCAGCACAGTATATGCATGACACTAACCAGCATGTGCAGCACAGTATATGCATGACACTAGCCACCATGCGCAGCACAGTATATGCATGACACTAGCCACCATGCGCAGCACAGTATATGCATGACACTAACCAGCATGTGCAGCACAGTATATGCATGACACTAGCCAGCATGTGCAGCACAGTATATGCATGACATTAGCCACCATTACAGCAAAATATATACATGACCCTAGCCAGCATGTACAGAAAATCCCCGAATTTAGAATTGCTTATGATCTACTAGGAAAGGCCATTTGAAAATTAAATTGAATTTTATATCACAGGATAGAATACTTTATTACAGCCTAAATTATATTCCAATATGGCAGACTATTTTTTTGATATGAAAATGCTTGAAAAATGGTGTTAAACTTGGTGTTAATTATAAGAACATTGATGAACTTGGTGCTGATTATAAGAACAGACTGAGGGCAAGAAACTTTGTTTTGTCTGTTGATAAAGTTTTGAAAAAAATAAGTAATGGAATGTCTGAATTCCAGTCAAATTCCTTTCCATTCTTTTTGATGTAATAACTGAAGCAACTTTATTGGGGCAAGAAACTTTTATAGAAGATAATTTAACAATGGAAAACTGCAAAATTGTGCCTTTTAATGAAATTTTTAGTACATTATTTCTTTTGTAATTTCTTTGGATTAAAGAGTTAATATATCTTGTCAAATTTAGGTAAGAGATTTACATTTTGAAAAAAGTGAAAGACAGGTGGAACAATTGGTTTTTTGAAACCAATTGTTCTGGACAAGTAGATGAAAAAATATTTGATCATTCCTGATCATGCTATTTTGTAGAGATAAAACTAAAGTAGATGAGTTTGCAGTTGCATATTTCACATAGTCATTGACAGTGAGAAGCATGACAGTAATAAAGGTTTAAACAATTAGAGTGACCCAAAATTATGCTGTCATGGATGGGAGTAAACTTAATAGTGTCATGAAATGGAGTGCACCTTTGTGTCATATGTAATGGAGTGTAAGCTTAGAATTGTTTGAGTGTGCTCCATAGTCTTATGTAAGGGAATGTACTCATCATCATTTAATTTTGTGAGCTCAGTAGTGTCTTATGTAAGGGAGTATACTCTTTTCATTTAATTATGTGTGCTCCATAGGTGGCGCTCTACAGTTTCATATTTAGCATAGGGTTAGAATTTTGAAGAAAAAGAATTTCTCAGGGTTTCCTCACTAGTTATACTGGCTATTTAAAAGAGACTTTGTATATCATAGGTATTGTTCAAAGAACATTTAATTCCCTTTATTTTGATGTATGATTGATGGGTGTAATATGGGTTAGAGTTAGAGAGTATACCGCTTGGCCTTACTCCAGATGTGCACCTTTCAAAAAAGTGCTAGCTCTACTTGCTCATTTTCACTTCTTGAACTTCAGAGGTAAATTGTAAAAAAAAAAAAAAAAAAATAGAGCTGATAACTTTTTTTTACATTTTATGTATTTGTTAATTCATTCATTGCACTTTTAGAAGCTGGTATTGTCTAGTTTGGCAAAATTCATTATCCATATTTTAATAGCTGCCAAGAATAGTGTACTTTAGACAAATTCAGGTTGATTTTTGGAGTACAAGGGAGCAGTCATTTTAGTTAGCAGTGTCCTAAGATCATTTAAAATTTCCAAAAGTACAATATCCAAAGAAATTTTAGCCACATTACATGAAAGTAGCATATAGGTATGCCAACATATTCTCCATTGTGCATGTTTAAAATGCAAACAACTTCACCTTACATACATCACTCTCTCAAAAATACATAATAACTGGTAATCACCACCATAAAGAGTTTATAGGTATTATTATTGTATGATTTAATTATGATTGTATGGCTGAAATATTCAAGTCGCAAGCATCAAAACAGTTTTTTTGTAATAATTGTCCTGTATTTCCTCCCTCAGAACAGCATTTATTAGAGTCGGAGTCTCAAACATGTACAGCCCCCCCCCATGATAAAAAGTGAACTATTTTTAAAATGCGCATTGCATTTTGTCAACAATAGCAACCAGTGTTATGCTGAAAGACAGGAACATCTAACTAGCCATATTTATACTGAGATGTCATCAATAAATTTTACAGTTAGAAAAGGGATATAACAGGTGAGGTTAATAAAGGTAAAATGGTAAAATATTAACTAATTGTTTGATACGGAAGAAAGCAAATTTCCTTTATCATTTATTTTTTAATTTCATTGCAAATAAATGAAAGAAACATTTTCACTATGTATTTCTTATACTTAATGCAACAGTTTTCAATTTAAGTTGACTTTATTCCTATATTCTAAGACTTCTAATTTCCCCATAATGAAGGTCACTACTCACCCAAACATGCCTCATGGCAAATTATGTAAGCTAGAGCAAAATAAGCATAATTAGCTTATTTTCATGAATAAAATCAATGTTAATGTACCATTTTACTCAAAACACCATACATAATAATATGAAGAAAAAAAATAAAAATAATTGCATAAATGTTTCTATTTGTTTTTAAGGTGGTGCTCTACAGTTTCATAATTAGCATAGGGTTAGAATTTTAAAGAAAAAGAATTTCCCCGGGTTTCCTCACTAGTTATACTGGCTATTTAAAAGAGACTTTGTATATCATAGGTATTGTTCAAAGAACATTTAATTCCCTTTATTTTGATGTATGATTGATGGGTGTAATATGGGTTAGAGAGTATACAGCTTGGCCTTACTCCAGATGTGCACCTTTCAAAAAAGTGCTAGCTCTACTTGCTCATTTTCACTTCTCAAACTTCAGAGGTAAATTGTAAAAAAAAATAGAGTAGATAACTTTTTTTTACATTTTATGTATTTGTTAATTCATTCATTGCACTTTTAGAAGCTGGTATTGTCTAGTTTGGCAAAATTCATTATCCATATTTTAATAGCTGCCAAGAATAGTGTACTTTAGACAAATTCAGGTTGATTTTTGGAGTACAAGGGAGCAGTCATTTTAGTTAGCAGTGTCCTAAGATCATTTAAAATTTCCAAAAGTACAATATCCAAAGAAATTTTAGCCACATTACATGAAAGTAGCATATAGGTATGCCAACATTTTCTCCACTGTGCATGTTTAAAATGCAAACAACTTCACCTTACATACATCACTCTCTCAAAAGTACATAATAACTGGTGAGCGCCACCATAGTGCCTTATGTAAGAGAGTGTACTCTTGTCATTTGAGTGTTCTCCATGGTGCCTTATGTAAGGGAGTGTACTCTTGTCATTTAATTGTGTGTGCTCCATGGTGTCTTATGTCAGGGAGTGTACTTATGTCATTTAATTGTGTGTGCTCCATAATGCCTTATGTAAGGGAGTGTACTCTTGGCATCATGTAAGGGAGTGTGCTCCTTAGTATAATGTAAAGGAGTGTACTCTTTATTACATGAGTCATTACTTTTATTTGGTTCTGTTGAAAATAACATTCCATTTAAGAATATAAATTATTAAAACAAATAGCTAGATCAATGCAACCCATGAAGGGAAGACAGTTATGTAATTTTCGCCCATACATTGGTACTTTTGGCTTGACTTTAGACATTTGACATTTTACTTGTATTTGGCTTGCAAACGTTTTAATGTTTGGCTGGTTGCAAAGAAGTTTCATGCTTAAAATTTTTTTAATAGATTAAGTGTTTATTCCATTATTTGAAATTGTATTTAATAACAACTTGAGCTGAACATTGGCATCTTTGTTATGTTACCATATGTATCTTGATAATCGGGAGTCATGGTGGTTCAGATCACAGCCATCAGGGTACAAGTTTGAATCCTAATTTCAGACCTGCCAGGGTTAGCTGCTGTGGTGTGTCTTTGGGCAAGGCACTTTCATTCAGTTGCCTATGCACTTATCCTGCTTGTGTTGCTCTAACACAACATACTCATGTCTTCCCTATGATAAATAGGACAATATTATTGCATAAAGTAATAGAAGATACTAAAGATACTTTATTTTGTCTTTATTTCATATGTTTACTGAACATTCAACAGATACACAAAACATTTAAAACACCACAAACAGTGATTTAAAACAGCACAAAAATGATTTAAAACACCATAAACAATGATTTAAAAACTACAGTGATCTAAAACACCACAAATGATTTAAAACACTGCAAACAATGATTTAAAACAATGCAAACAATGATTTAAAACAATGCAAACAATGATTTAAAACACCACAATTATTTAAAACACTGCAAACAATGATTTAAGACACCACAATGATTTAAAACACTGCAAACAATGATTTAAAACACCACAATGATTTAAAACTCCTCAGTGATTTAAAAACACAAACAGTAATTTAAAACACAAAAGGCAATTATTTAAAACACCACAAAATGATTTAAAACACCACAAACAGTGATCTAAAACACCACAAAATGATTTAAAACACCACAAAATGATTTAAAACACCACAAATGATTTAAAACACAACAAATGATAATTTAAATGCTACAAACAATGATTTAAAACATTACAACAAGATATGAATACAAATCTGTTGGATTGAGATAATCATTATATTTTATACAAACAAGCTTACATAAAGTGTAGAAGATATTTTCTTTTCTCTTCAAATTAAGCATCGGAATTTAAACTGCAAGCACTTTTGGTTACAATTTGACTGCATAAAGTACTTCTGTTGGGCATTTTTAGTTGCAAGTAGGCTGCATACTGTATTCCTTTCTTTGAGTAATGGCATAGTTGATCAGTATAAAAATAAAATTATGCTATTGGGACATGTATGCTTTTTACTTGATAGAACTTGATCATGACAACAATATTCAGTGAAAAAGAGCCATCATTAAACATACCATTAATTAAATCACTAATCAACTTTAATTTAAGTATTATTAATGTTCCATGAATTATGTTTGGTCACTAAACCACTAGAGGCATTGCTAATGTTCCTTGAATTAAGTTTGGTCACTAAACCACTTGAGGCATTGCTAATGTTCTTTGAATTAAGTTTGGTCACTAAACCACTTGAGGCATTGCTAATATTCCTTGAATTAAGTTTGGTCGCTAATCAACTTTAGGCGTTATTAATGTTCCTTGAATTATTGAATGAAGTTTGGTCACTAAACCGATAGAGGCATTATTAATCTTTCTTGAATTAAAATTGGTCACTTGAGGCATTATTAATGTTCCTTAAATTAAATTAGGTCAATAATTCACTTGAGACATTGTGAATATCCAGTGAATTAAGTTTGCTCACTAAGCCATTTGAGGCAGTAGTTAACATGCCTTGAATAACTTGAATTAAATTTCATCACTTATAGCATTATTAACCTGCCTTAAATTAAGTTTAATCACTAAACGTCTTGAGGTATTAATAATAATAACTTTAATTGTGTTAGGTCACTAAACCACTTGTATAATTATTAATGTTCTTAAATTTAAGTTTGGTAGCTATTCCGCTTGTATCATTATTAATATTTCTTGAATTAAGTTTGGTCGCTATACTACATGAGGCATTATGAATGTATTTTGAATTAAGTTTGGTCACTATACCACATGAGGCATTATTAATGTTCCTAGAATTTAGTCACTAAACAAATAGGCAATTTAACATTTCTTGAATTTGATCACTGAGCCACTTGAAGCAATAGTAAACATACCTTGAATTTAGTTTGGTCACTTGGCAATGAAAGATTCAGTCTGGCATTGTAAGTCTGTGTTTGCAGTGTCTTCAACAAATCCAATCAACTTTTAAAATAAAAAAAATTAATTCCAAACAAGGAAGTAAAATACCCAATTTATTACATTCTTATCTAAAAATGGCGAATAATCTTATTGAGAAAAAAGAACTAATATAAGTATTATTTAAGGATATCAATCACAGTTTTCATGCCTGGCTAAAGAGGCTTTGTTGTTTACTGCCATTGAAAGGGTAACAAGATGGAAAGAAGGTAATTTTCTGAGAGTTTTATTGCAGTACTCTACTGTGTTTATTGCAGTACTGTACTGTGTTTATTGCAATAGATAAAATGTGGCAATCTATTGATGATGTCAAACCATCTCCATTATTAGCATCATCAACTGTTACAGCAAGAACTTTTTAAATTTGAATAAATGAAAAGAATCTTTTAAAATTGAAAGAATGATACACACATTGCTCTTATTATTTTATAATCTCAGCTATAGTTGAGAACTCGAAATTACAATAGTGTTTGTTGGTTAACTATTGTTACATAAATGCATCCTCAACACAATGTCAGTGCTGATGGTAAATATTGTTTCAACCAAATTCAGGTGCAACTGGCATTGTGAATTGAACCATAAATATACATTTGCTTTCTACAGCACCCATACCAACAACAGGACTGGAAGGAAAGTCTTCAAAAGACAAAGATGGCACTATATCAGCTGCTTTGGGATCAATCTCATCTGGTACAAGTTTTGGATCAGGTATGGGTTTTGAAGCTTCAAACACCATTCTAAAGACAAAAGCAAGTGATCCCAAGTCTACTACTCCTGGACCAGTCACAACAGACACCAGAAAAGGGGAGAGTGTCACTGCTTCAACCAAACCAAGCAGTAGTGGAGGAACTGTATTTGCATTTGGGTCTGCATCTTCAGTTGAGAGTGGTTTTGAATTTAATACAACCTCTGACAGCACTTCAAACACTAGACCTGGAGCTGGGTTTAGCAGTTCAAATTTGTTTGGAAAATCATCACAAGCAGATGCTAATACTTTCATTTCCTCAACTCAGTCTTCAACTCAAGGAGGAGCCACTCCTCAAGGAACTCAGTCATCAGGTCAAGGAACTAAACCTTCAGTTCAAGGAGGAGCCTCTACTCAAGGGACTCAATCTTTAGCTCAAGGAGGGGTCCCTAATCAAGGGACTCAATCTTTAGCTCAAGGAGGGGCCCCTAATCAAGGGACTCAATCTTTAGCTCAAAAAGGTGCATCTACTCAAGGGATTCAATCTTTAGTTCAAGGAGGGGCCTCTACTCAAGGGACTCAATCTTTAGCTCCAGGAAGGGCCCCTAATCAAGGAGTTCAGTCTTCAACCCAAAGAAGGGCTTCTACTCAAGGGACTCAATCTTTAGCTCAAGGAGGGGCCTCTACTCAAGGGACTCAATCTTTAGCTCAAGGGAGGGACCCTAATCAAGGAGTTCAGTCTTCAACCCAAGGAGGAACCTCTCTTCATGGAGCTCCATCTTCAGCTCAAGGTGGAACCTTAACTCAAGGAGTTCAGCCTTTAACTCAAGGAGGAGCCTTGACTCAAGGAGCTAAGTCTTCAGCTCAAGCAGGAGCTTTGATGCAAGGAGCTCAATCATCAGCTCAAGGAGTGGCCTCAACAGCTCCCTCATCAGGACCAGGTGTTCCCAGGAATCTGTTTGGTCAGTTAACCACTGGTGGAAAATTATTTGGCCAACCTAGTCTTTCAGTTGCAGTCAGCACACCAGGTGAGGTTCTGATGTTAACACTTTATATTTTATATTGAGTGTACATTATTGGAAAGGTTGTACCTATTAATTGCATTTCTGCTGATATTGTTATCATCAATGGTTATAATAAGGTTTCATATAAAGTTTTAAATTACTTTTAACGTATTTCTGAAACCAATGGATGTCTTCTTGTGTGACTGGTATTTTAATGCAGCTGAAACAGTTGGTGTCAGTGTCCGTGCAGTAAAAGATTTGCATTTAAGATTTTTGATTACTGTAAACATGTTTTCTTCCAGGGCATAACTCTCAAGTCATTCAGAGTGTATTTTTGAAACTTGGAATACATGTTGATCCACATGTGCATTTGGCTATTCAACATTTCTTCAGTAATTTGTATGTTCGTTTTTTTTTTGTTCTTTGTTCATCAATCCATCCATTATTTACGCTTTAAGTACCTGTAGTGCTCAAACCTTTTAGGATCTCATTAACTTAGTATTAACTAGTCCAGATTTGCCTTTTTCTATTCTTTTGTTTTGTTAAAATATTTTCATCCATTGTCTGTTCATTTGTCCATCCATCACTTTTTTCTAGAAAATATTTCCAAAAACTCAACTGATTTTAAAAATGAAAAGCATTTATAATGTAAAAAATGCACAGGACATAGTCATTTCATTTATTGATTTATAAACTTTTAAACCTGTCACCAAGGGGTCCCTAACTTACTGACATTTCAAACAGAAGCTTCTGGTGTGAACAAGCAGACATACTGACTGCTCACTGACTTTTCTTGTTTCTAGAATTGTCCATTTAATTAGAAACTGTGTTGTCTGTATTCAATATTTGTAATTAGACTTTACAGACAACACAGTTTTAATAATTCTACAACAAACTGAAAAGGAGGAACAGTATGAACAAATGTAACTCCATAATTTATGGAATTATTGAGATTTTCAAATATGGCAAACTACATCACATCTATTTTTTGAAAACATCCACTGGCTGGTGCAAATGTGATGACCATATTACTAAAGAAATTCCTGTTTAATTTGAAATGCTAACAACTTGACTACCTGGCAACAGTGAGGTTTAAACTTATAAATCAGTGAATCAAATGAAGTATTGTGCATTTTAATTTCCTTGAAGCCTTTTGCTTTTAGAAGCAGTGGGGGAAAGTTACAAACAAATGGGAGGGTGTGTGAATAATATAGCAGTGAAAATGTGCTATGACATTGCCACTAAAGTATGCATTTGAAATAACATGCAAAAGCAGAGACATTACTACTGAATACTGAAAGCTGCATGTGACACCAGAGGCCCTTGTAAACCCTTGATATGTGCAGCTGATAAAATGTTTTTTTTAAAAAAAACTATATTCGGTGATAAACATTTCATTGTATAGTTGAAAGAAGTCTTTTAGTAAGCTTCTGATTGTTAGTCTGATGTAGATATTTAGAGCTTATATTTTCTGGGCCCTGAGTGGCCGAGTGGTCTAAAGCACTGTCTGTTACAGATCACTGCCAACTCACCTCTGTCTGCATGGGTTCGAGTCTAGAATTCTTCGAATGTGGATATGTGAGAAAGCTTGCCAGTAGCTTATAGTGGGTTGGTGGTTCTTTCCGGTGATTTCCCGGTTTCTTCCTCCACCATTATTACTGGATGCCATGAATAGCCTATCGTGTGCTGAAAAATGGCATTAAGCCCAACATCAACAACAACAAAAACAAGAGCTTATATTTTCTGATGGACCTTGATTAATATTAATCAAATGTTACAAGTTTCACAGCAATGAGACTGTATGCAATTTTGCTCATGGCAGCTCGACTGTATGGAGTATATACCTGCTCACTTACTTTGAGGATTCATTAAATTTAGAAAGAATTCTTGTAATGGCTTATCTCAGTGAAACCAACAGCTAAAACACCATAGAATAAATTATATATGACCAAAATTCATATTCATATCATTGAATTATTTGAGTAATGATTATCAGGTATAGACTTTAATGTATTATGTGATATGATTATGATTTTTAACGTAGCTTTAAAAAATTTTTCAGTCATATTGCTATGATGTCTGCAGTGTAGCAGTTTATAGTGATTCTAGTACTGGGGCATCATGTAGCATGATGTCCCACCCAGTCACATTATCCAGACACCAGGCCGATCAGTCCTAACACTCACTTCTTAATGCTAAGCATCAGGTGAGGCAGCTGTTAGTACCAATTTTATAAGTCTTTGGTATGACTCGACCGGAGATCAAACCCAACTTTAATGTATTATAGAATTGAGTAATGATTAATTATCAGGTATGGACTTTAATGTATTATAGAATTGAATTTTACTGCAACACTTCAATAAATCAGCAAGCATGTTATGATCAAAGATGCATTGGAATATGTTGGAAAGCAACTAATATTCAAAGATGTGTTGGAATGTGTCAGAAAGCATATAATATTCAAAGATTAATTGGAATGTGTTGGAAGGCATCTAATATTTAAAGATGTGCAGGAAAGCACATAATATTCAAAGATATATTGGAATGTTTCAGAAAGCATGTAATATGCATTGAAAGTTTTTGGAAAGCATATAACATTCAAAGTTGTGTTGGAATTTGTTGTTTGATTCTTGTTAATAGGTTAAGTCATGCATGGCAATACCTGTCATAGCTATTGATAGTGTGGATGGGGGTTTAACTCAAATTGGAGATAAATCAAGATTTTGTGGTCACATGATGCATTATGCATGATGCAAGTAATTGATAAATTTAGTCAATTAAGTGTAGTTAGTATAGCTGTTTGTCCATTTATATTGCATTTACAATTTTAACAGTTTTCCAGGGTTCTTCTTTAACCATTAATACTGGCTGCCATGTATAGCCTATCTTGTGTTGAAAAATAGCATTAAACCCTAACAACAACATTTTAACAACATGAAGGCCATGTCTATCTTGTTATTTTTTTATATCTTTGTCATTTTAATTGAATTGTTGTTTGTTTTTATTGCAAGTGACAGAACCAGCCAGATTTAGTGTATATATTATTTCCTATTTTTTTTTCTTCTGCGTTAGTGTTGCAAATTGACTAAACATTTTTTAAAATTCCATCAATTACCTCCCCAGCATGCTTACTTTATTGTTGAATATATGTAATTGGAGTGGCAGCATCTACATTCTATTTGATAGAGTGAGAAATAAGAACTGTTTCTGTGCTTGGTAATATTTTTCTGAAAATAGAAGTATTCTCCAGAACTGACTCCAACTTGAAAGCAGATTGTCTTTAGAAGGAGACTTTGACAGCAGTGCAGGAGAGTAAGTCTGCTTTTTGACCCTAATTTAGGCACAGATAGAAAATTTTATTTGGGGAAATGATGATTTCATTAGTGGATTTTGAGTTCCAGATGTGTTTTTGGATACATGCACCATTATGTGGCAGGTGTCCTGCATCATGCTTTTCCATCCTTAATATTGCTTATTCCAGGTTAATATAATTTACCATGACACAACAGGTATGCATCATGACATTTTTTTCCCCTTAATAGTGTTGATCATTGGTCAGTATGATTTATTATGACACAGCAGGTATGCAGCATTGTTTTTCCCCTTTTATAATGCTGATCCTTGGTCAGTATAATTCCCCATGATACAATAGGTATGCATCGTCATGTTTTCCCCCAGTTACTACTGCTTATCCTTGGTTAATACCATGCCTGCATGGCTAATCCTGTTTGTGAACATGTTACATACACCAGTTTAAATCCAGTATTCTTGAGATTGATAACATATTGTTCTTCTCAATATTAATTAGGTACCACAGTTACCACAACAACTTCGTCTGTTACTTCCACTGACTCTCAGCAGTTTGGTAGCACAGCAGCTGGTGGAAACATGGCAAGCACAACAACACTTGGATTTGGTACTTTGAGCTTAAGCACTAGCTCTGTGACTCCATTGTTTGGAAAGCCAGGTATACCTATTTTTTAAAAAAATGCTGACTAGGATCTTTGCATTAAGTAAAGATTTTTAATAAGTTTGAGCAAGATCATTCCTGTAAAAATGTGGTTGTAGTATTGGTAATGAAATTATCTTTGCACTGTTTTTTGTTTTTTTTTAAGATCTCACATCAGTCAAGCTGTGGGATCCCAATATTATATACCTTTTTCCATTGCCTGTCTTTGCATCTATGTTTTGTAACCATGATAGCTCAGGATCCTTTTGATACAATTTTTTTGTCATCTGCTAATTTCCAGGGCTATGTGAACAGTGACATAAATGAATATGTGCATTTGAAAAAAGGGGCCCCTGAGTGACTAAGTGGTCTAAAGCGCTCTCTGTTACAGATCACTGTATTCTCACCTCTGTCTGTGTGGGTTCGAGTCTCGGGCTTGGCCAATGTGGGTATGTGAGAAAGCTTTTCAGTAGCTTCTTGTGGGTCAGTGGTTCTTTTCGGGTTTTTCCCAGGTTTATCATCATCCACCATTAATACTAAATGCCATGTATAGCCTATCTTGCACTGAAAAATGGATTTAAACAACAACAGCATTTGAAAGGTTTATTCTTTTCAGTTTTATTTTCGATACAGTTACTCACATCAACCCTTTTATCATAAGCTTTTGTTTACACAATGTTTCTGTTCATTAGAATTTAGGAAGTTCTGATCAAATCCTGATGCAGTTTGGTTTGAATTCTTGTGTAACAGGCATATTTGCATTTGAAGTTTTTGTTTCTTATGATTCATTTAGACAGTGTTTTGGGTCTTTAGATTGAAATGTCTTCACTTTGGAAGTTGTTTCTAATTTGCCTAGTTCAGGAACCATTCAGTATAATCTTTTATAATTTTGTGTCATATAGAGCAGGCACTTTCACTACAAGATGTTTTACGACATCTAATTGGTCTAAATGAAAATGGTGCTGCATGATGTCCATAGTGATCAACATGAAAAACTTCTTACATCTCTTGAAGACATGGTTTTATTGAACAGGCATTTTACCATCAAACATTTTTCACCATATGTAATATGTAATAGGTCATGAATGAAATTCATGTTAAAGTGACTGCCACAAATGTGAAAAAACGCACATAACAGCTACTTCTCCTCAACAGACTATATCAGTGTGTGTGTGTGTGTGTGTCCAACAGAGGTTGTGAAAAGCATATACATGAACAACCAGACATCAATTCTGGGAGTACATTTAAATGTCAACTTCTTATTCTTTGTGGACAATCAGTAAAAGTGGAACAGACTTTGCTTTTTGGGTCATTATGTTTATACACTCTGTTGTCAGAAAGTATGAAGCAGAAGAGGTTTGAAAGTTTATCTCCTGGAGTTATTAAAAATAATACCATATAATTTAACAATTGTTTCATGTGACTGTACATCAGTCCTTCACTCCATGTGAGTTATAGTGCATTGTGTCAGTACATGACACATCATAATTACATGAAGCCTAGCCCTTCACTCCATGTGAGTTATAGTGCATTGTGTCAGTACATGACACATCATAATTACATGAAGCCTAGCCCTTCACTCCATGTGAGTTATAGTGCATTGTGTCAGTACATGACACATCATAATTACATGAAGCCTAGGCCTTCACTCCATGTGAGTTATAGTGCATTGTGTCAGTACATGACACATCATAATTACATGAAGTCTAGGCCTTCACTCCATGTGAGTTTTTGTGCATTGTGTCAGTACATGGCACATCATAATTACATGAAGTCTAGGCCTTCACTCCATGTGAGTTATAGTGCATTGTGTCAGTACATGACACATAATTACATGAAGCCTAGGCCTTCACTCCATGTAAGTTATAGTGCATTGTGTCAGAACATGACACATCATAATTACATGAAGCCTAGGCCTTCACTCCATGTAAGTTATAGTGCATTGTGTCAGTACATGACACATCATAATTACATGAAGCCTAGACCTTCACTCCATGTAAGTTATAGTGCATTGTGTCAGTACATGACACATCATAATTACATGAAGCCTAGGCCTTCACTCCATGTAAGTTATAGTGCATTGTGTCAGTACATGACACATAATTACATGAAGCCTAGGCCTTCACTCCATGTAAGTTATAGTGCATTGTGTCAGTACATGACACATCATAATTACATGAAGCCTAGACCTTCACTCCATGTAAGTTATAGTGCATTGTGTCAGTACATGACACATCATAATTACATGAAGCCTAGGCCTTAATGAAGGAAAGAGATGTAGCAACAACTAACTCATTTGGAAGCCTGATCAGATAAAATTCACCATTAGCTGCTACCAAAAATGCAGTCAAAAGTGCAACATGTTTTTAGGGTAGTTGGCTTGCAGTCAATTATTAACTTATCTTTAAAACAGCAGATTAAAATGAAATTCTGTTAATTCGGTAAAAAAGTTTCCAGGAAGAAAAAAAATGATTTATTTAAAACTAATTTAGCTAGAGAGGAAATCATGGAAGATATTGAAGTAGCAGCAAATTCATCTTCACTAGCTAAGGTTCTAATCGACACCTTGGCAGATCAAACATATATTGGTGCTTTGTTCTAACTACAGCTATTGGATTTTATTAGTTGCCTCCCTTAGTATGTAATGCCAAGTAACCAACAGCATGATGCATTGTACATCAGCTGGAAAGGGTGCCGGCAATTTACATAAAAGTTTATTTTGTAAGTTTAACATCAAAAGTATGACTATACACCAGAGGGAAGCAATTACAGGTGTAGCCAGCTTGTGTGCTTCCCATGTCTCGATTACATAGGAACAGTGTTCAGATCTGAATAACATAATTTTGATTGGATGCTTCAGCTTGCTGCTGAATCCAGTGAAATTCACAGACCCGAAGCACAGAAATGTCTGTTCATTACACCAAGGTGTAGATAGTGTTATCTAAACCTTGGCTAGCAAAGATGCAGCAAATTTGGAATCAATACTTTCTATTAGAATTCATATATTGGGTATATCCATTTTTTTTTGTCACTTGTTTTATCTTCTTTTTAAACACAAATATATACTGCCAGTTTCAGGAAAAATATCAGGCAATATCCATTAGAATTTCAGGATCTCAAATTTTACAACATAGATTGAAAACTTCCTTCCATTATATTAAGGTGCTTGTTAACCGTCCAAATGGCTGCTTCAATGACCATCCTAACAATCTTTATGTGGCTACTAGATCTGAAAACATTGTCCTAGCAACATGAGGATTTCACCAGGCATGGTAGCAGTATATTGCTGGTTCAAAATAACAAAATCAAGCATGTGGCACCATACTGGGCATCATTAAAATCTTGTTATCACCAACACTCTTGACATTGACATTGGGTTTTCAAATATATTTTTTGCAGCATTTAATTCATTACGACCAACATCATATCTGCACTTTTTTGAACCCAAGTAACATTAAGTACATTGTATGAAAGTTGTCATTGAGATACAAGTGTACTTGTTAAGAATTTTTCCACTTTTCTTCACATTTGACTTCATTACAGGCTGTTTGTGTCTCAATCACTCCTTTGAGCTAAGTTTTTATGTAAAACGTTTGATAATTTCTCACGTGGCTGTAGAAATGAAAAAGCTATGGTGATTTCATTTAGGAAGGCTTGAAAATATTCTAGAAACTTTATGTTACGAACAAGATTTTCTTTATAAATTAAGAAAAGATGATAGCAGACTTCAGATTGTTGTTTCCTTTGGTTTTCAAAGGCTGCAATTTCTTCATCCGTTGATCTATTTTGCACAATCAGAAATGTTATTGTCTATACCCTAAAAAGACTGTTCACATTTACAGCCGAAGCACAAGTAAGCACACCATCAACAACCAATCCCCCATCAGCAAGCATGTCTGTTGAAGATGCAGACCAGTCTGTTAGTAATACTGCAGTATGTAACAAGACAATATTGACCCTTTTGACAGAAGATGAAAATTCTCAGGCTCCGAAGCAGACTGGCAATGGAGATTCTGGACAGGTGGCCACCACTTCTACCACCACCCAAGGGGCAACAGTCTTTGGATTCAAGTTTGGATCAACTTCAGGATTTGGGCAACCTGTCTTTGGACAGGTGGCCACTACAAGTCAAGCCTCCAGGTTAGATATAAATACAATAATTCATGCCATGTCAGTACAAAATGTTAGAATAATATGACAGTAAACATGTTTATAGACAACCAAATATAAACTTGCAATAAAGAATGTTTGATGCATGCCTTGTAAGGAAAATCAACACACACAAGTAAAGGAATATTGTATAATCTCTTTCTCTCTCTCTCTCTCTCTCTCTCTCTCTCTCTCTCTCTCTCTCTCTCTCTCTCTCTCACACACACACACTATATATATATATATATATATATATATATATATATATATATATACATACATACATACATACATACATACATACATACATACATACATACATACATACATACATACATACATACATACAAACATTAAGAGTCATTATGTAGACAGTAATAACAATTTCAATCTTAATACTTTTGTTGGTCTGGGGGTCTCATAATTTCCATGAAAACCTGTATCTGACAATGATGATTGCCAATCTATGCTAGACTGATACCAGCATTAAAGCATATTGTAGGCTGATCTCAGATTAAGTAGAAAATGTGCTAGGTATCCCAACATCAGAGTGTATTTTGGGCTGACCTCAGATTAATTAGAATCTGTGCAGTGCTGATCCCAGCATTAAACAGTATTTATGGCTGCCCCCAGATTAGATAGAATCTCCTCTAGGCTGATCATAGCATTAGAGTGTATTTTGGACTGACCACAGATTATGTAGAATCTGTACTTTGCTAATCTCAGCATTAAAGTGCATTTTGGGCTGACACAAGATTAAGTAGAATATGTGCTGTGCTAATCTCAGCATTAGAGCATATTTTGGACTGATCATAGCATTAGAGTGTATTTTGGACTGACCACAGATTAAGTAGAATCTCCGCTGTGCTGATCCCAGCATTAGACAGTATTTATGGCTGTCTCCAGATTAGATAGAATCTCTATTCTGATTTCAGCATTAAAGTGTATTTTGGGCTGACCACAGATTATGTAGAATCTGTACTTTGCTAATCTCATCTTTAAAGTGTATTTTGGGCTGACCCCAGATTAAGTAGAATCTGTGCTGTGCTGATCTCAGCATTAAAATATTTTTGACTGACCACAGATTATGTAGAATCTGCTGTGCTAATCTCAGCATTAAAGTGTATTTTGGGCTGACCCCAGATTAAGTAGAATCTCTGCTGTACTGATCTCAACATTAAAATATATTTTGGACTGACCACAGATTATGTAGAATCTGTGCTGTGCTAATCTCAGCATTAAAGTGTATTTTGTGCTGACACCAGATTAAGTAGAATCTGCTGTGCTGATCTCAGCATTAAAATATATTTTGGACTGACCACAGATTATGTAGAATCTGTGCTGTGCTAATCTCAGCATTAAAGTGTATTTTGTGCTGACCCCAGATTAAGTAGAATATGTGTTGTGCTGATCTCAGCATTAGAATATATTTTGGGCTGACCACAGATTAAGTAGAATCTGTGCTAGGTGATTCCCCACATCAGAATGTATTTTGGGCTGACTCCAGATTAAGTAGAATCTGTGCTAGGTGAATCCCCACATCAGAATGCATTTTGGGCTGATTAAATAGAATCTGTGCTAGGTCAATCCCTACATAAGAATGTATTTTGAGCTAATCCCAGATAACATAGAATCTTCTCTAGGCTGATTCCAACATAAAGATAAGTGAGTGTATCCAGACTGAACTGATTTGAATATGAAAGTGCTATGGTATGAATTTAGTGTGACTAAGGCTGATCCAATTCAATTAGACTTGAATATTCTGGGTTGATCTCATAATTCTCAATAAAAGGCTGGAAAAGAACCCCAAGTTAAAATATTAAGTAAACAGGCATGGCAATATTATTAATATAGAATGTCATTTATTGCTATATGCCTCACAATGTACTGTATATAGCATGCAGGTCAAAGTCACATAATGTTGTATGTCTCATAGTTTACTGTATGTTGCATGAAGATCAAACTCACCTAATGCCTAAAAATGTACTGTATATAGCGTGCAGGTTAAAAGTATTATGATATGCTTCACAATATACTGCTGTAGTATGCAGGTCAAAATCAGGTATTGAGATATGCCTCACAGTGTGCTGTATATAGCATACACTTCAAAGTACATTGCCTGACACTACTACTGTATACATAGAGTATACAGGTCAAAGTGAAATAATGGGATATGCCTCACACTACTGCATATAGCATACAGGTCAAAGTGACATTGGGATATGCCTGACAGTGTGCTGTATATAGCATACACTTCAAAGTGACATTGGGATATGCCTCACAGTGTGCTGTATATAGCATACACTTCAAAGTGACATTGGGATATGCCTCACAGTGTGCTGTATATAGCATACACTTCAAAGTACATTGCCTGACACTACTACTGTATACATAGAGTATACAGGTCAAAGTGAAATAATGGGATATGCCTCACACTACTGCATATAGCATACAGGTCAAAGTGACATTGGGATATGCCTGACAGTGTGCTGTATATAGCATACACTTCAAAGTGACATTGGGATATGCCTCACAGTGTGCTGTATATAGCATACACTTCAAAGTGACATTGGGATATGCCTCACAGTGTGCTGTATATAGCATACACTTCAAAGTGACATTGGGATATGCCTCACAGTGTGCTGTATATAGCATACACTTCAAAGTGACATTGGGATATGCCTCACAGTGTGCTGTATATAGCATACACTTCAAAGTACATTGCCTGACACTACTACTGTATACATAGAGTATACAGGTCAAAGTGAAATAATGGGATATGCCTCACACTACTGCATATAGCATACAGGTCAAAGTGAAATAATGGGATATGCCTCACACTACTGCATATAGCATACAGGTCAAAGTGAAATAATGGGATATGCCTCACACTACTATATAAAGCATACAGGTCAAAGTGAAATAATGGGATATGCCTCACACTACTATATAGAGCATACAGGTCAAAGTGAAATAATGGGATATACCTCACACTATTGTATATAGCATACAGGTCAAAGTGAAATAATGGGATATAAGGGGTCACGCTACCAGGTGAAGTGGGCGAAAAAGTCGCCTGAGAAGCCTAAACTTCGCCTTCTTCTGTTATGAAAGCAAAAACGATTTTGCCCTCCGATTTTTCGGATGTAATATGACTGTAGATTATGACTTTGAGATGCCCCCTCACTGTAGCCAGTAAGTTCTGGCACTGGTGTAACCCAACACAAAATTTACTTATGTGGTGTTCATACTTATGTGGTGTTCATACCAATCAGCTTATGGTGACAAAGAAGTTCTTGCACATTCACATACAAGTTTTAATAGCTAACTGATCATTAACCTTTTTTCCGGAGTAAGATATCACTGCTTAATTTCGTGAAAATGGGCCTACAGTGCTATGATGAAAATATACCAAATTCTGTTTCGAAATTTAAATGAATATGCAAATAGTAATTTGCTTTTAAAAATATGATTGGTCAAGAGCATTTTCTAATTTATATCCTATTTTTAATAAATGGAGATTTTAACGGCCGTATTTTCTGTATAAAATCAGTTTAAAATCGTAAATGAAATTTTAATGGCGGACATCGCTGCGTATTTGATGAACCACTTCATTAAACTGTGAAAATACAAAAAATATATATAGCAATGAAGCAAATAATATTTAACTAATCCATGTCATTATTACCAGTAGGTAGACAAACCATAAATTTGCATAACTTTTAATGGATTTTTGTTACGAAGCAAGAAATTTTGAGTAGTTCGAGAAAAGCCCCCCCCTCGTCTAAAAATAGATGCACTCACTCTGTGCAAGACCAATTCTTGGATTTTCGGTTGGGGGTAAAAAAAGGTCCAGTTTAGTTATATATCGATTTTAGTGCTTCAGTGTGTTGTCTAAGAATAGTTACAGCAATGTTTTATCAGGAACAATGAAATCAGGACGAACAGTATGGTTTGAAGTCACTTGTGCATTTATTCATATGTACATGTATTAGGAGCTGTTTCAAAGAATGCTAGAAAGCTTTTTGACTGCAATTGTACACAAAACTTAAGAAAATAAAATACTTAAGTGGTAGTTTATTAAGCATTTTTACCAACTTGTAGTTACAAGGCTCTAATCTTGTTACTTCTATCAGTGAAAATGAATTACAAATTGTAGCTTCAGATGTGACTTTTAAGTCATACAGTCAAATTACACTGCATTTACTTCAATTCAAAAATACATATCCTAAGTATGAATAGAATGGGTACGAATATAATTTTTAATGTTCGTACAAAATATATTGATGCTCACAAATAACACATATTTTTCAACTTGTAAATAAGGCATTGCTTAAAACTGTTAAAAAGCATGCCAAGAAATAGAGCACATCATTAAAAAAAATAATGACTCTCTCTCTCTCTCTCTTTCTCTCTCTCTCTCTCTCTCTATATATATATATATATATATATATATATATATATATATATATATATATATATCATGTTTATTGTTTCAGTCTGTTTTCTCCCTGTTTAGCTCCCACTTTTCCCTGTTCTGACCAAAAGGAGAAGTCACTTATCCCTAAAAATTAAGTCTAGCTTGACCCCTGGGATATGCCTCACACTACTATATAGAGCATACAGGTCAAAGGGAAATAATGGGATATGCCTCACACTACTGTATATTGCATATAGGTCAAAGTCACATCTTGGGATATGCCACACTGTACTGATATATAGCATGCTGGTTAAAGTCAAAGCACAAACTACAAATATGATTCCAAAAAGAGACTCAAACCAATCATCAATAAATTTGAAAGCCCAGAAAAAGTGACTAATTTATTCTGATCCTTTGCTGTATGGATGCTAAAGTCTTTTCTAAACCATTAAAGATTTTAATGTTGTGTATAAAATGAAATTAAATGTTGTTTTAACTATAAATTGAATTCATAAAGATATAACAGTTTTCAGTTACGATCTGAACAGAAAATGCATAACATTTCAGTTCCTGCAAATTGATTGATTTTATCAATGTTTGATCAGTATGATATATCCATCCAAAATAGCTCAACATAATTGACAGAACTTGAGATGGAATCCATTACAAATATGCACACTTTTTAACCTGCCAATTCAAAGTAAGTATAGGAGAACTTATTCTTTGACCCTTATCATTGGTATGCCTGTCATAAGGCATGGTGTATTATAGTATCTGTCAGCCATCAGACACAATGTTACCAATTTGTTTCTGCTCAATACCATTTCTAAAAAGATCAAGTTTGTAATGTCTGACACTTAAAAACATATGCCCCTCCCCTCAGTTATGTCATTTACTTTAATTTTGTGTTGAATTATTTCAGTGCAAAATTTGGTCAGACTCCTACATTGACATCTGCTACCACAACCAGCAGTTCTACCAGCACAGTGTTCAGCCAGCCAAACTCGGTAACACCAGCAGGATTGACTGATTCTGGCACTACTACAACAACACTAACCAACCCAGCTAATGGTTCCAATACAGCAACAACCCAGTCAGGGAATGGCACCACAAATTCTTCAGTTTTTGGTGGAAACAGTGGGACTGAGACACTTGCCAAAACTCCATTTGGCTCAACCTCCACCAGTGGCTCAGGATTTAGATTTGGATCTGTATCCACCCCCAGCTCTGAGGTTAGTTTTGGGACTGCCAATACAAACAGTGGTAGCAGTGGTTTTGGTTTGTTTGGGCAGCCAAAATCTACATTTGGTGGTATGACTGCAACTACAACTTCCAACATCAGTCCATTCAGTCAAACCTCAGCTAATGTAGGCACTGGATTATTTGGCCAGACATCATCCAGTAGCTCACCATTTGGATCAGCCACAGCGACGAGTTCCACAGGAATGTTATTTGGACAGTCAGGCACCTCTTCATCCACACTGTTTGGTGGTGCTTCCATGGGTGGTAGTGCTGGTTCAGGCTTATTTGGACAGCAGAGTACATCCAGTTCATTGTTTGGGTCAGCAAGTTCAGCGCCATCATCTGGAGGCTTTGGTTTTGGACAGCAGCAGTCTGGTACATCATCAGGATCATTTTCATTCAGCTCAGCAAGCACCCCCAGCTCCACTAATGGAGGTGGCGGAATGTTCGGTGGAGGAGGTCTGTTTAGTGGGCTTGGAGGAAAACCAAGTGAAGAAAAAGCCAAGCAGAATGTGTTTGGTACCCCTCAGACTTTCAGTGGTCCATCTAGTCAGGCTAGTGGTAAGTCAATATGATGCATAATGTTGCATAGTAGTGTTGCCTCCTCTCAATCCTACATTTAGTTAATTTAAGTAAACTTTGAATTGTATTTCACCATATTGTTTTTATTCCAGTGTTACTGGAGAAAAAAGTTTGCAGTATGTTTGCTACTGTTGTGAAATACTTTTGTAACCCTTCATGTACCCTTTTTATTTATTATGCATTCAGTTATTCGTCTTTGGTAGTTAATAGGTGGTGATATAGGTGAGGTATGTTTGGTAGTGAGGAATTGGAGGTGATATTAATGAGATATGATTAAAGAACATACCCATTGTACATTCTATGGCTAATTGGTCATTTTCTGATGCCTAACAGTTTATACCTTTTTTCTCATATTATATACAGAAGCATAGTAGTTTGCCCATTTCCCTACAAGGCATTTAGGCTGTGATGCTACCTGTAATAGTGAAGGTCAAAGAGCTGACATCAAGATTTGAACCCATGATCCTTTTGTATAACAGCATCACCACCGTAAAACATCCTTTAAGATCTTTTCTTTGGTTCTCAATCTTACAATCAGGCTCAATTTATGAAGAAATTAAATACTTAAAGTCAACAATTATTCATTTATTGACATGCAGTTTTATGACTTTAATGAAATAAAATTTAAAAATAAATCTTTTCCCTCCTTTTAAGTGAATGTATTCAGAAACAAATGAGTAAATTGAGTTGTTGCCTCTCTTGAACATGATTTCAATAAAAGCAATTACTGTTACAATGTTCCATAAAATGATGTAAGGTGACTATTACTTACAGATTATTAAGATACGAATTTTTTATTTCAGATTGCATAGTCCATACATCTAAATTAAAATTATAAGTATAAAGTAAAAGTATTTTAAACATAAAAAGAGCATAGATTTCTTATGTACAAGTATAAACATTTACAGCAATAGACTGTCTAGCATTGTTAAGAATGAAACTATGTAAGACACTAAAGAATAATTTTTTCTCTTTATCTATATTATGAGAATTTAAATGAATGTCATAGTTCCATTTTACAATACAATACATGCTATTAGAAATTCTTGTCATAATTTAAAAAACATACTTTTTCATTACTTCTTCAAAGCTTGAATACATTATAGTTTACCAGTATGTTAGAGGCACAGTTACATCATTGAAGGTTTAATAAAAATGAAGACTATTTTTATAACTAATAATAGTTTCTTTCATGCATTCACTTAACTTTGTTCACAGAGAAGCACAGTACATTGTTCAGCAATAAAATTTGATGAAACTGAGTTTTGATATTTAGAGTTTCAAAATTTGTTTTTTCAAGTACACAAAAATCTAATGTCTCATAATATCTTCACCATCTGAGTAATTCTTATTTTAAAATATAACCCAGATATGCATAATTGATGGCCATTAAAATGTGAATGGGGAGGAGATGATAATTGAAAAAATATTGACTGAAAAACCAAGTATGCCAATTTTTGTGTATTATAAATGATATTCTTAAATGTGTATTGTTCAGATGTTGTTAATAATTTTCTTAAACCTGCTGTAGAAGGACTTATCAATGACACATTATCAGAAAAACTAAAATTGCTAAGAAATGACACATTTGGTGACAACTGTAACCCCCACATGACACTAAGCTTACAATTTAATGTGTCTATGCATATATTACATAGCAAAGGTGAAAGAACACCTCCCTGCCTCATCCCATTGGTTACATGGAAGATACTGGATAAAGAGAGTATGCAATGATTAATCTTTGAAATGCCTTGCTAACATTGAAAAAAAAACATTCCACCACAAAGCTGCCATATCCTGGATAATAATTATGTTGTTGAATGTTGCATTTTAAAAGCTAACTGATATCAGAGATTGTCACTTCACATCCTTGTAATATAATACATTCAAATAGTTTTGAAATAATTGTTAAAAGAGCTAAAGGTCTATAATATTTGGTTTGCCAGGTTTCCAATTTATTTTTAAGTAGCAGGATAATTATGACTTTGTGAAATCATTTGGAACAAAATTATGTACCAACACACATAAAATCATCAAAGGACATAAAATCTCTTACCTGAAAATTTAAATTGTTCCACATATAAAATATCTCTTCCTGGACATTTACCATCTTTTTGTTCAGCTGTGGCATGTTGGATGCCAAATAATGTGGTAGATGGGGCCGTTGAATGCTGAAGGAACACACTTCTTATTCCAATCATTTTTAACTCTGTTGAGTAAGGCTTTAGAATGATTTTTCCACATGTTATTATTTAGGCATGGTTCCCATTAATGCAGATTGGAAGTAACTTGTATTATTTTGTTTAACTTGCTTCCAGAATACATTGTGGCCAAAATTTATTTGTTGGGATGTGTGCTCTCTGTTTTAATTCTTCTTTTTTATGTAATGTAAGAGCATACTTAAATTGAACTCTAGTTTGTGCATTTGGTTACTGAGAGGTCCATGACCAAGTTTACCATTGTGCATTTGGTTACAGAGAGGTCCATGATGAGGTTTACCATTGTGTATTTGGTTACTGAGAGGTCCATGATGAGGTTTACTATTGTGCATTTGGTTACTGAGGCACAAGATGAGATTTACCATTGTGTATTTGGTTACTGAGAGGTCCATGATGAGGTTTACCATTGTGCATTTGATTACTGAGATTTTCATGATGAGGTTTACAATTGTGCATTTGGTTACTGAGAGGTTCATGATGAGGTTTACCATTGTGCATTTGGTTACTAAGAGATGCATGATGAGGTTTACCATTATCACATCATTAATATAATGCAAAATTGTGCAGTTCTTTGACACAGTCATTAGTGCCTGGTATAACTCAGTAACCAGGTTTGGATTTACTAATCAGCGTTTTTACCAAAGTCAGAAGGAGTTTTTACTATATATGGGTATAGTCCATTAATCTGTTTCATATACTGAATGCTACAGCTATGATCATTACAGACTGCAACCCAATATGGGATTTCTGCTTTGATAAGAATGCAGATGATTGCATATAATTCAGTTTTTCTTCAGCAGTAAGGTCTGACCATATGATGATGTATTTCAAATTTAAGGCAAGAATCAAGTCCAGAAATTAGGTCAGCATTGATAGTTATTAAAGTAGGATTTTGGTCAGACCTATAGGTCCAATATAATATAACAATATTCATCACAAAATAGGCAAAGCTAATATTCAGAGGGAGTGGATTACCATTCCAATCTACTATTACTTAAACATTTTGAGTATTATCATTTTCTACAGTAGCATTTATTTTGTTCAAATAATCTACAAATTCCCCCAAATTTTCAACAAGATTACAAGGTAAATAGACATTTACAAAAAGCAAAGAGGAATACACTGTTTTAATAATAGTAACAACTTATTAATCTGGGATTATCATGCAGTTCTACTTGTGTAATACTCTCAAGAGATCTACAGTATAATACTCTTAATACTCCCAAATGGTCTGATTGCATGAATGTCCTTAGAAGATTCAGTTGGTTTTACCACTGATCCGTAAAACAGTCTAACTCCACCCTGTTGAGTATATGAGGAAATGTCCAATTCTAGCATTTCAGGGCAAAGCTTGTGATAAATAGGAATCACGATCACATTAAACACACTCAGTGTACAAGTTAGAGGACACTGCCTTTTCATGTGATGACACTATCAAACCTTTTTGGAAATGGATGTGTGGATTGTTCATTTATAAACTTATTAACCTGTCACTGATTTGGATTGTACATTCACAAACTTATTAACTTGTCACTGATGTGGATTGTACATTCATTAACTTATTATCCTGCCACTGATGTGGATTGTACATTCATAAACTTATTAACCTGTCACTGATGTAGATTGTACATTCATAAATTTATTAACCAGTCGCTGATGTGGATTGTACATTCATAAACTTATTAACCTGTCACTGATGTGGATTGTACATTCATAAACTTATTAACCTGTCGCTGATGTGGATTGTTCATTCATAAACTTATTAACCTGTCGCTGATGTTGATTGTACATTCATAAACTTATTAACCTGTCTCTGATGTGGATTGTACATTCATAAACTTATTATTTTGTCGTTGATGTTGATTGTACATTCATAAACTTATTAACCTGTCACTGATGTGGATTGTACATTCATAAACTTCTTAACCTGTCACTAATGTGGATTGTTCATTCATAAACTTATTAACCTGTTGCTGATGTGGATTGTACATACCTAAACTTATTAACCTGTCACTGATGTGGATTGTACATTCATAAACTTATTATTTTGTCGTTGATGTTGATTGTACATTCATAAACTTATTAACCTGTCACTGATGTGGATTGTACATTCATAAACTTCTTAACCTGTCACTGATGTGGATTGTACATTCATAAACTTATTAACCTGTCGCTGATGTGGATTGTACATTCATAAACTTGTTAACCTGTCTCTGATGTGGATTGTACATTCGTAAACTTATTAACCTGTCACTGATGTGGATTGTACACTATATAAAGATGCAGCCCTAAAGAGGTCATTTTTCTGCAGAGAACTAGTGACTTTAGCAAAGTTTTTTTAATCATTTTCAAAATCCTCATCCTTATCACTGCCATCTTCTAAAGATGTAATCCATTTTAATTTTTAATGCAGTTGTGCTGAGATTTGCTGCACCATCATTTGAATTATTACTATTCTGGGATTCTGTTGTTTTGATACAGAGCTCATTTAAATTCTCAGAGGTTATACAAATTTCACTAAACTGATTCATTTTTAAAATACAAGAACTCACCAAGGAACGTGTAATTGGCCAAATTAAGAAATTAATCCATGTGTCCAGTTGCCTTCATTACTTTCAGGATGCTTTTATTTGCTTGCTGCATACAGATAATGTGGATACATGTGTGTTTCAGGCAAGGTATCATATGAATTTTATTTTAGGTTTAAAAATCAGGATATCTTGGCAGAGCATTTGAAGGTCTTGATTTAAGAAGAAAAAAGATGTACAAACCTGGCAGAATTATATTGATCAAATAATACTCAAAATCCAGTCACTAGGGCTGCATTACAATAATGCCCATAGTGATAAAATTATACACAAAATCTACTTTACAGTGTTTCATTTTTAATGTCCTTGCTATGACCCATTCACCAGTAAATTTAGCATTGACAATTTTTGGATATAAATAATGTGAATAGTTTTCTGCATTAGACTTAGCTTAAAGTTACAGAAAGTATAGATGGTATGTAAGTCTGCTAATGAAGCGTTGAGGTTATGGGTATGTGGTAAATGTAATTTGTAGTGTATTACTAAAGAGTTAACATAGTTAATGAAAAATCATTGAACTTGAAGAGTTGCCATAAAAGCTCTTTAAAATTTTTAGCAAGTTGGTTTCGTTTTTGAAAAGTCTTAGAATTTGTTGTTTAAAGAAAACTTTAATTTTTTCCAAAATCTTGCTGAATTTATCATAGGCAATACAGGCTATTAAAACTTTCATTATAATTTATTTAATTCAGATTTTCTCTTTTAATGTATTTTTTTTTTAAAAAAAGAAATAAATAATGTGGAACAACATTGGGTGGATCAATTGATACATAGAATGAGTAGTTACTAGATGGGGTAGTGTCCCTTTGCTGTATATGCATGTTTCCATAAGAACATAAATACTCCTTGTAATTTTTGGATGTTCATGAAAACTCCTTGAAATGTTCTGTTACCTAATTTTTTTGATCTTGGCCTATCAACCAAATCTTTTAATTTCAGTATTATTTGGAAACCAAAGTGCTAAGACTTCAGGTTCATTTGGATCCCCTCAGACATCTTCCTCATTTTCTGGTGTGGCTTTCTCCAATCAATCAGGTGGAGGAGTAGGGTCCTCAGGATTTGGACTTTCTCAGCAACAACATCAGACAGCAGGTGTGTATTACAACATAACTTTGTTCTAGCATATCAGCAACATCAGACAGCAGGTGTGTATTACAACATAGCTTTGTTCTAGCATATCAACAACATCAGACAGCAAGTGTGTATTACAACATAACTTTGTTCTAGCTCAACATCAGACAGCAGGTGTGTATTACAACATAACTTTGTTCTAGCATGTCAACAAAATCAAACAGCAGGTGTGTATTACAACATAGCTTTGTTCTAGCATATCAACAACATCAGACAGCACATATGTATTACCACATAACCTTGTTCTAGCATATCAACAACATCAAACAGCAAGTGTGTATTACAACATAACTTTGTTCTAGCATATCAACAACATCAAACAACAGGTGTGTATTACAACATAACTTTGTTCTAGCATATCAACAACATCAGACAGCAGGTATGTATTACAACATAACCTTGTTCTAGCATATCAACAACATCAGACAGCAGGTGTGTATTACAACATAACCTTGTTCTAGCATATCAACAACATCAGACAGCAGGTGTGTATTACAACATAACTTTGTTCTAGCATATCAACAACATCAAACAGCAGGTCTGTATTACAACATAACTTTGTTCTAGCATATCAACAATATCAGACAACAGGTGTATATTACAACATAACTTTGTTCTAGCATATCAACAACATCAAACAGCAGGTGTGTATTACAACATAACTTTGTTCTAGCATATCAACAATATCAGACAACAGGTGTATATTACAACATAACTTTGTTCTAGCATATCAACAACATCAGATAGCAGGTGTGTATTACAACATAACTTTGTTCTATCATAACAACAACATCAGACAACAGGTGTGTATTACAACATAACCTTGTTCTAGAATATCAACATGAAACAGCAGGTGTGTATTACAACATAACTTTGTTCTAGCATATCAACAATATCAGACAACAGGTGTGTATTACAACATAACTTTGTTCTAGCATATCAACAATATCAGACAACAGGTGTGTATTACAACATAACTTTGTTCTAGCATATCAACAACATCAGACAGCAGGTATGTATTACAACATAACCTTGTTCTAGCATATCAACAACATCAGACAGCAGGTGTGTATTACAACATAACTTTGTTCTAGCATATCAACAACATCAAACAGCAGGTCTGTATTACAACATAACTTTGTTCTAGCATATCAACAATATCAGACAACAGGTGTGTATTACAACATAACTTTGTTCTAGCATATCAACAATATCAGACAACAGGTGTGTATTACAACATAACTTTGTTCTAGCATATCAACAACATCAGACAACAGGTGTGTATTACAACATAACTTTGTTCTAGCATATCAACAACATCAGATAGCAGGTGTGTATTACAACATAACTTTGTTCTAGCATATCAACAATATCAGACAGCAGGTGTGTATTACAACATAACCATGTTCTAGCATATCAACAACATCAGACAGCAGGTATGTATTACAACATAACCTTGTTCTAGCATATCAACAACATCAGACAGCAGGTGTGTATTACAACATAACCTTGTTCTAGCATATCAACAACATCAGACAGCAGGTGTGTATTACAACATAACCTTGTTCTAGCATATCAACAACATCAGACAGCAGGTGTGTATTACAACATAACCTTGTTCTAGCATATCAACAACATCAGACAGCAGGTGTGTATTACAACATAACTTTGTTCTAGCATATCAACAATATCAGACAGCAGGTGTATATTACAACATAACTTTGTTCTAGCATATCAACATCAGACAGCAGGTGTGTATTACAACATAACCTTGTTCTAGCATATCAACAACATCAGACAGCAGGTGTATATTACAACATAACTTTATTCTAGCATATCAACATCAGACAGCAGGTGTATATTACAACATAACTTTGTTCTAGCATATCAACAACATCAGACAGCAGGTGTATATTACAACATAACCTTGTTCTAGCATATCAACAACATCAGACAGCAGGTGTATATTACAACATAACTTTATTCTAGCATATCAACAACATCAAACAGCAGGTGTGTATTACAACATAACTTTGTTCTAGCATATCAACAATATCAGACAACAGGTGTATAATACAACATAACTTTGTTCTAGCATATCAACAACATCAGATAGCAGGTATGTATTACAACATAACTTTGTTCTTGTGTATCAACATTGTATTGGTTCTTTCTTAATGCACAACCAATTTGCAAACATTGTATGCCCAGATCAGCAATGAGTTAATGTGCCAGCAGACCATCATTATGGACTGTATCTTTAATTTTGCTTATGACCTCAAGGTATCATGTCACTAACTGAACCAACAGCTTTTATTTCCAGGATATACTGGACTCTTTGTTTTTGTCTTGCCAGTGCATACAGTATTCCTTGTTAATGTCTTGCCAGTGTTTATAGGACTTTTTGTTTCCATTCATTTATCCTTCAGTCTGGCACACAGTCTTATGAATGCACCCACTCATTGATTTTATTGTTGAATTTGTTATGGTTATTATGAAAGGACATAATATCAAAAAAGTCACTGTGCTGCCACAGTTTTATGAGTTTTTACCTTTTTGGACTTGCAGCTGAAGACTGTGTGTGACAAGAGTTTTAAGTTGGGTAAATGTTGTGACCGTCATCAATATATGCATATTAAAAAGTACTGGTCAGAGACTACAAATGTTTCATACATCATCCATTTGTCCATCCATTACCAAACGTTTGTTACCACTATTCTGCCTACACTGTATGGAGGATTGCCACGAAGCTTTACACACACACACAAACACACACACACATACACACACACATTCATTCCAGGATTTAGTATGTCCTTAATCAGAATGGTGCTGCTTCTTGAAAGGAAGGTCATATTAAAATGGGTTGTTTTCACTAAAAGGAAGGTCATATCAAGATGGGTGTTTTCACTTCAAGCACTTGACGAAGGTAGAATAATAGGTTATGTATTTGTAGATTTCCAGAAAGCTTTTGACATGGTAGATCATGAAATCCTTTTGAAGAAACTGAAAATCTACCAATGTGATGAAAGCACAGTTAGATGGTTTACTTCATACTTAAGTGAACAACATGTTTATATAAATAATGTTCTGTCTGAACCTGGAACAATTAGAAGTGGTTCTATTCTGGGTCCGTTACTGTTTATTTTATTTATTAATGACCTACCACTTGTACTAAGGGACTCTATCATCTACAGATTTATATGGAGATGACACAACATTGTCAGACATCTAAAACACAAAGCATGAACTCAAAATTTCTTTACAGACTAGAAAACTTGTGTGCATGCAATGGCATAGTGGTAAATACTTGTAAAACTAAAATATTACTTATCTCAATACAAAGAACAAAACTTGATAGTGATGAACTGTCTGACATAGGATAAAAGGTTGCAAATGGTCTATCACTAGAGTCTACTTGGTGTTTTGGTAGATAATAACCTATAATGGACTGAACATATCAAATATATCAGTAAAAAAGTCAATTCAAGTTTATGGCTTCTTAGTAGGATAAGACACTTTCTCCCACAAAACTATTTATGACAGTTACATACAATCCTATTTATACTACTGTAATACAGTATGGGGCAATTCAAATGATAAAAACTTAGCAAAGCTGGCACATCTCCAAAAAAAAGAGCTTTTGAGTTAATATCAATCCAGAAAGAAAGCAAGTAAAATTTATCTGGTAAGTTAAAAATACTACATATTAAAGACCGAATCTGTTTAAGAAAAGCCAAATTAATGTGCAGGATAGCCAATAATAGTGCTCCTGAATATTTACAATCACTATTCAAGTAGAGGCTACCCGGAAATACTCCTCACGAGCAATCAGTGTCTACCAAACATTACAAAATTCCCAAACCAAATAAGGAATTATTTTTTAAAAAAAATTTCCAATACTCTGGAACATTGCTCTGGAATAGTATTCCAGTTGAGATTAGAAATGCTCACTCTTTTTCCTTTTTCCAACCTAGTATATACTGTGGCTTCAGAGATGCAGCAAAAAAAAGTAAATTCCTTTGAATGAAACTCAAGGTAGATTAGTTCATAGCAATTGAGTTGCCCTCTTTAAAAAAGTCATAATAATAATAATAATAATAATAATAATAATAATAATAATAATAATAATAATAATAAGACTTGTGAAGATGTCTAGTTGGTGAGAATGATTACAATGTCCAGAGTACTCACCATGGCAGCATCTTGAAAATTGTGTTAATAAATATTCCTAAAAAAAAATGTAAAATGGGGTTTTCACTAGCAATCTTCTTTTTGTCTGGTTTCACTAGCAATCTTCTTTTTGTCTGGTTGGTCCTAAATTAAATATTGCTCGTACATCCAGTATGGCTACCATCTTTTGAATATTGTTATCACTACTCCTCTAAGTGGATGGGCATTCACTAGAAATCTTTTAGTTGAAAATGATTCTATACGGACACATTGGTCATCTTGAAAATGATTCTATACGGACACATTGGTCATCTTGAAAATGATTCTATACGGACACATTGGTCATCTTGAAAATGATTCTATATGGACACATTGGTCATCTTGAAAATGATTCTATATGGACACATTGGTCATCTTGAAAATGATTCTATACGGACACATTGGTCATCTTGAAAATGATTCTATATGGACACATTGGTCATCTTGAAAATGATTCTATACGGACACATTGGTCATCTTGAAAATCTTGTTATGACTATTTGATATGATATTCAGTATCATTTTCTAGTTAGTTGTTACGCCATTCTCACCTCATGTACAGCTGCCATGTTAGTGATCTAAAAAATATTGCTACCTCCTTTACATGGCAGGTTATATCAGAATTGTGCTTTCACCTGAAGACTGATTACGATGTCTAGTTGGTCTTAAATTGAAATGGTATGCATCTGATATCCAATATGGTCACCATAGCAACTTTCTTAAAAATTGTTATTTCTCAAAAACAGAAGACCATATTGACATGATGTTTTCACTGAAGATGTCTTGTTGACCCACAATTAAAAAAGTGCAGATCTGATGTATAATACCTTGAAAATCTTGTAATTGCTTCAGTTGACATGGGTATTTCATCAGATGAGAGTCTAGTTGGTCTTAAATGAAATTATGTAAATTGATGCTTGATATGGACCACCATGGTATAGTATTGGATGGAATTATTGGATTGTAAAGTAACTTAAGTCAGGCACTGTGAAACTGTGCATATTATTGTCATCATATGATCCACAGATTACCATCCTCCCATGAGTTATTGCCCTTTTTTTCCTGCAGCTGCATGCAGCAAATTATACATACAGGTTATTAATGGATCAGCAAATCACTGCATCACTTTTATTAGAGTTGTTGTGAATGTATAGATTGGTGTGAATTTCTTAGTTGAATGACAGTCCACAAGTAGACTTATTATAGTGAAGAATATGGAACAATGTGTTATGTAACTCATAAAACATCAAGTAATAGCTAAATGTAAATTAGGAAATTTTTGCCACATGTTGTTGTAGTTGTTGGGCCTAATGCCATTTTTCAGCACACGATAGGCTATTCATGGCGGCCAGCATTAATGGTGGAGGAAGAAACCGGGAAATTACCGGAAAGAACCACCAACCCATGAGAAGCTGCTGGCAAGCTTTTTCACATATCCACATTCGCCGAATTCTAGACTCGAACCCACACAGACAGAGGTGAGATGGCAGTGTTCCATAACTGACAGCGGTTTAGACCACTTGGCCACTCAGGGCTCCCTTTTGTCACAGGTAGTAAGTAGATCATCAACACATTTTGATTCAATACACTAATTTAAGTGTATTTTGGTATATGAAATTTTTCAGTGTATTAAAGTACTTCTCAGACTTGCTAAGAATGACAACACTTTCTTAGAGAGATGTGCACAATTCATTTCTATGTGATATGGCATTAAATTTATGTTTAGGTAAAGCGTTAGATAGCACGAACACTTTGAAATTATAGAAAACAAAAAAATGTTCTGAGTGATTTAATGATGATTTCTTAGTTAGGTCTTTATTGATGTCTTAGATCTATACTGATGTTTTAGATATATCTATACTAGAAACCGAGATTAAAACATTGGCTCAGTATTGACTCCTTATTTTCTGTGACATTGGTTAACACACATTAAGTAACTCGTAAAATAAATGTTTTATTTTTTTGCATAACTTTTTATTTCACGATACATATATTACCCTTTTATTTACAGGTGGATTTGGGAGTTCCCCCAGATTTGGTGGTTTGCCCTCCTTTGGCAGTGGTTCTGCATTTGGCACTGCTCCAGCCTTTGGGAAAAGTCCTGTTTTTGGAAGTCAAACTCCTAATGCTTTTGGAGGACAATCTGTGTTTGGAAGTTCATCAGGGATCTTGCAGGGCAGTGCCACTGGGGGTTTTGCAAGGTAAATATAAAATCTATCTTTAAAGGAGATTAAGGAAAAATGCAGAGCTGGGTACATGTTCTTTGCAAAGTTGTAAAAATGAAGTGACATCCAAAATGTCCTTCATAAGGTTGTCCCATATGGTAAGGTGTCTTTCATATTGAGGATTCACTAAGATAAGTGTAACTGTGAATGAGACAGTAAACAGGTCTACAAAGTTGACAAGTTTTGCTTTTGCATTTTCCACAATTCAATTTATATCATTTTAGAGTTGACCACAAAAAAATATAGGAACGGAATTGTGTGATGGTCAGAATAGAGGTCTATAATAACTATGGGTTTGTTCTTGATGCAGTTCATATAGCCACAACAGATTTATATGTATTCCTTTTGAAGGAGTCTTCTATGTACTTGTGTCTCATAAAGCTAACATTTGCATGGCTACAGGCAGTCAGTCTTTGAATTTTATCCCCAGTGTGTAATAAACTATTGGGGGAATTTTATCCCCAGGTGTGTAAGAAAGTATTGGGAGAATTGTATCCCCAGGTGTGTAATAAAGCATTGGGGAATTGTATCCCCAGGTGTGTAATAAAGCATTGGGGAATTTTATCCCCAGGTGTGTAATAAAGTATTGGGGGAATTTTATCCCCAGGTGTGTAATAAAGCATTGGGGAATTTTATCCCCAGGTGTGTAATAAAGTATTGGGGGAATTTTATCCCCAGGTGTGTAATAAAGTATTGGGGGAATTTTATCCCCAGGTGTGTAATAAAGCATTGGGGGAATTTTATCCCCAGGTGTGTAATCCCAGGTGTGTAATAAAGTATTGGGGGAATTTTATCCCCAGGTGTGTAATAAAGTATTGGGGGAATTTTATCCCCAGGTGTGTAAAAAAGTATTGGGGGAATTTTATCCACAGGTGTGTAATAAAGTATTGGGGGAATTTTATCCCCAGGTGTGTAATAAAGTATTGGGGGAATTTTATCCCCAGGTGTGTAATAAAGTATTGGGGGAATTTTATCCCCAGGTGTGTAATAAAGTATTGGGGGAATTTTATCCCCAGGTGTGTAATAAAGTATTGGGGGAATTTTATCCCCAGGTGTGTAATAAAGTATTGGGGGAATTTTATCCCCAGGTGTGTAATAAAGTATTGGGGGAATTTTATCCCCAGGTGTGTAATAAAGTATTGGGGGAATTTTATCCCCAGGTGTGTAATAAAGTATTGGGGGAATTGTATCCCCAGGTGTGTAATAAAGTATTGGGGGAATTTTATCCCCAGGTGTGTAATAAAGTATTGGGGGAATTTTATCCCCAGGTGTGTAATAAAGTATTGGGGGAATTTTATCCCCAGGTGTGTAATAAAGTATTGGGGGAATTTTATCCCCAGGTGTGTAATAAAGTATTGGGGGAATTTTATCCCCAGGTGTGTAATAAAGTATTGGGGGAATATGGCTATTGTGATGCCAATGACTGTAAACATTTTTTGTTTCTTGAGGATAACTATCATTCAAAGTATTTCAACCCAGCTTGGTGCAAGTAGCATAAAGGTACTTTATAATACTTTGCACTTTTTGAATTTTTGTATACAATGGGAACAGATTGTTGCACAAGTTGTGCAGGAATTGAGAATGCTGGAGCCTAAGTTGTATACATATTTCATTTCATATTTCCATATGGTGCCTTTGGGGATATGTTGTATACATATTTCATTTCATATCTCCATATGATGCCTTCGGGGATATGTTGTATACATATTTCATTTCATATCTCCATATGGTGCCTTTGGGGATATGTTGTATACATATTTCATTTCATATTTCCATATGGTGCCTTTGGGGATATGTTGTATACATATTTCATTTCATATCTCCATATGGTGCCTTTGGGGATATGTTGTATACATATTTCATTTCATATCTCCATATGGTGCCTTTGGGGATATGTTATCACTTGTTTACTTGTTTGTCATAGCTTTTGCAAGAACAAGATTGCATGCTTGGTTGAGTATATAAAGACAAATTTGTCCTTGCTCAATTAAAGTTCGCTTTTCTGAGGTGCTGTCAGTGTTATAAGAAAACCCACCTACCCAATAAAACCTGTGTGTAATGCTTTTCTTACAAAGTTAGTGCTCTACCTGTATATGCATAGTGAGCAAATTCAGTCAAATATTAAAAATATAAACTATTAAAGAACTATTTTAGTGCTCCTTAGTAGACAGTTTTCATTCATTTCATTTTACTTTACAGATAATGTGACAAAGTCAAATTAATTGTCTGGACTAGTTGCATGCAAAAGAAAATATTTCACACACATTGCTTCAATACATATATGTAATTTTAGTGTTTCATTAGCTATATGTTTGAAAAATGCAGCAAGTGGAGTAGTTCAATGAACAGTCACAACTCTATAACTCTTTAATCTTGGATTATTTAGGTGTATAACAGTGCAACGCATGTTGAGTTCTTGGTTTTGGTTTTTTGAACTAAATTAATGTGTTGTGAAAATATGAGTCTTTATTGGAATACATCCAGATTATTCAGCATTCCTTTCTAGTCCAGTTGAAAAATTATCTTTTACATTATTTCGGCAGAGATTTTGGACTTGTAACATCGAGATAAAAATTGAGTTGAAATTTCTGATTTCCCTGCTGTCCTTTTTGTATGGTTATTCAAAAGAGAATCTTTCATTTAGAGCCATCCATACAAAATCTGTTTCTCCATCACTTTTCATTAGCACCAAGAATGTATGATTTCAAGGGGGATGGTTCTAATGCAAAAACTGTTCCTTGTTAGCTGGGTTCAAAATTATATTTTAGCCTACAGTATACACGAGTACCTGCCCATTTTCTGAAGACTGTTTGTATTTGTTGACCACAACTTTCATAGCAAGTGATTTTCTGGTAAATCAGTCCCTTTTCCTCTTCAACAATCTAACATCTAGTATACATTATATATTTAATATCTCAAATTTTGTTGAGTATAGATTCTTTATGGAGTTGAAAATAAAATGTTTTTGGGATTTTCATGTATTTCTGGGAGCGTAATAACAGAAGAATCAACTTTATTTTGTCATTATTCTTACTTGTTAACTTTCTGTATTTTTTGACAGTTTGAAATTGTATGCATGTTGATGGATCTAGAGCTCTAGTTTTTGTATCGTCTGACTTTGAAAGTGATGAATCCAGAACCTTTGTTTTGTATTGTCTGGCTTTGAGAGTGATGGATCCAGAGTCCTTGTTTTATATTGTCTGGCTTTCAAAGTGATAGATATAGATCCCTAGTTTTGTATTATCTGGCTTTGAGGGTGATGGATCCAGAGCCCTTATTTTGTATTATCTGGCTTTGAGGGTAATCCAGAGCCCTTGTTTTGTACTGCCTGGCTTTCAAGGTGATGGATCCAGAGCCCTTATTTTGTATTGTCTGACTTTCAAGGTCATGGATCCAGAGTCCTAGTTTTGTATTGTCTGGCTTTCAAGGTGATGGATACAGAGTCCTAGTTTTGTATTGTCTGGCTTTCAAGGTGATGGATCCAGAGCCCTTGTTTTGTATTATCTGGCTTTCAAGGTGATAGATATAGAGCGCTAGTTTTATATTGTCTGGTTTTGAGGGTGATGGATCCAGAACCCTAGTTTTGTATTGTCTGGCTTTGAGGGTGATGGATCCAGAGCCCTTGTTTTGTATTGTCTGGCTTTCAAAGTGATAGATATAGATCCCTAGTTTTGTATTATCTGGCTTTGAGGGTGATGGATCCAGAGCCCTTATTTTGTAGTGTCTGGCTTTGAAAGTGATGGATCCAGAGCCCTTGTTTTGTATTATCTGGCTTTGAGGGTGATCCAGAGCCCTTGTTTTGTACTGCCTAGCTTTGAGGGTGATGGATCCAGAGCCATTGTTTTGTATTGTCTGGCTTTCAAGGTGATAGATATAGAGCCCTAGTTTTATATTGTCTGGTTTTGAGGGTGATGGATCCATAGCCCTTGTTTTGTATTGTCTGGCTTTCAAGGTGATAGATATAGAGCCCTAGTTTTATATTGTCTGGTTTTGAGGGTGATGGATCCAGAACCCTAGTTTTGTATTGCCTGGCTTTGAGGGTGATGGATCCAGAGCCCTTGTTTTGTATTGTCTGGCTTTCAAGGTGATGGATCCAGAGTCCTTGTTTTGTATTGTCCGGCTTTCAAGGTGATGGATCCAGAGTCCTAGTTTTGTATTATCTGGCTTTGAGGGTGATTAAACCAGAGCCCATGTTTTGTATTATCTGGCTTTGAGGGTGATGGATCCAGAGCCCTTGTTTTGTACTGTCTGGCTTTCAAGGTAATAGATATAGACCCCTAGTTTTGTATTGTCTGGCTTTCAAGGTGATGGATCCAGAGCTCTTTGTATTGTCTGGCTTTGAGGGTGATGGATCCAGAACCCTTGTTTTGTATTGTCTGACTTTTCAAGGAGATAAATCCAGAGCCCTTGTTTTGTATTGTCTGGCTTTCAATGTGATAGTTATAGATCCCTAGTTTTGTATCGTCAAGCTTTGAGGGTGATGGATCCAGAGCCCTAGTTTTGTATTGCCTGGCTTTGAGGATTATGGATCCAGAGCCATTGTTTTGTATTGTCTGGCTTTCTAAGTGATAGATATAGATCCCTAGTTTTGTATTATCTGGCTTTGAGGGTGATGTATCCAGAGCCCTTATTTTGTAGTGTCTGGCTTTCAAAGTGATGGTTCCAGAGCCCTTGTTCTGTATTATCTGGCTTTGAGGGTGATCCAGAGGCGTTGTTTTGTACTGCCTGGCTTTGAGGGTGATGGATCCAGAGCCCTTGTTTTGTATTGTCTGGCTTTCAAGGTGATAGATATAGAGCCCTAGTTTTATATTGTCTGGTTTTGAGGGTGATGGATCCAGAACCCTAGTTTTGTATTGCCTGGCTGTGAGGGTGATGGATCCAGAGCCCTCGTTTTGTATTGTCTGGCTTTGAGGGTGATGGATCCAGAGCCCTTGTTTTGTATTGTCTGGCTTTTAAGTTGATAGATATAGATCCCTAGTTTAGTATTATCTGGCTTTGAGGGTGATGAATCCAGAGCCCATGTTTTGTATTATCTGGCTTTGAGGGTGATGGATCCAGAGCCCTTGTTTTGTATTGTCTAGCTTTCAAGGTGATAGTTATAGATTCCTAGTTTTGTATTGTCAGGCTTTGAGGGTGATGGATCAGAGCCCTAGTTTTGTATTGCCTGGCTTTGAGGGTGATGGATCCAGAGCCCTCATTTTGTATTGTCTGGCTTTGAGGGTGATGGATCCAGAGCCCTTGTTTTGTACTGTCTGACTTTCAAGGTAATAGATATAGACCCCTAGTTTTGTATTGTCTGGCTTTCAAGGTGATGGATCCAGAGCTCTTTGTATTGTCTGGCTTTGATGGTGATGGATCCAGAACCCTTGTTTTGTATTGTCTGACTTTTCAAGGAGATAAATCCAGAGCCCTTGTTTTGTATTGTCTGGCTTTCAATGTGATAGTTATAGATCCCTAGTTTTGTATCGTCAAGCTTTGAGGGTGATGGACCCAGAGCCCTAGTTTTGTATTGCCTGGCTTTGAGGATTATGGATCCAGAGCCATTGTTTTGTATTGTCTTGCTTTCAAGATGATGGATCCAGAGCCCTTTTTTGGTATTGTCTGGCTTTCAAGGTGATAGATATAGATCCCTAGTTTTGTATTATCTCTCTTTGAGGGTGCTGTATCCAGAGACCATGTTTTGTATTATCTGGCTTTGAGGGTGATGGATCCAGAGCCCTTGTTTTGTATTGTCTAGCTTTTAAGGTTATAGTTATAGATCCCTAGTTTTGTATTGTCAGGCTTTGAGGGAGATGGATTCAAAGCCCTTTTTCGTATTTTCTGGCTATAAAGGTGCTTGATCCAGAGCCCTTGTTTTGTATTGTCTGGCTTTGAGGGTGATGGATCCAGAGCATTTATTTTGTATTGTCTGGCTTTCAAGGTGATGAATCCAGAGCCCTTGTTTTGTTCTGTCTGGCTTTCAAGATGATCAATATAGATCCCTAGTTCTGTATTGTCTGGCTTTAAAGGTGCTTGATCCAGAGCCCTTGTTTTGTTTTGTCTGGCTTTAAAAGTGCTGAATCCAGAGCCCTTGTTTTGTATTGTCTGGCTTTGAGAGTGATGGATGCAGGGTCCTAGTTTTGTATTGTCTGGCTTTAAAAGTGCTGAATCCAGAGCGCTTGTTTTGTATTGTCTGGTTTTGAGGGTGATGGATATGGAACCCTAATTTTTTATTGTCTTGCTTTCAAGGTGATGGATCTAGAGTCCTTGTTTTGTATTGTCTGGCTTTCAAGGTGATGGATCCAGAGTCCTTGTTTTGTATTGTCTGGCTTTCAAGGTGAGAGATCCAGAGTCCTTGTTTTGTATTGTCTGGCTTTCAAGGTGATGGATCCAGAGTCCTTGTTTTGTATTGTCTGGCTTTCAAGGTGAGAGATCCAGAGTCCTTGTTTTGTATTGTCTGGCTTTCAAGGTGATGGATCCAGAGTCCTTGTTTTGTATTGTCCGGCTTTCAAGGTGATGGATCCAGAGTCCTAGTTTTGTATTGTCTGGCTTTCAAGGTGATGGATCCAGAGCCCTTGTTTTGTATTGTCTGGCTTTCAAGGTGTTTTATATAGAGCCCTACTTTTGTATTGTCTGACTTTAATGGAGAGAGGGTGCATCCTGAACTGAGGTCATGGCTGCTTAATGATAAATTACTTGGTATGTACTGAGTTTCACATCCAATTCAGTTGTAACATTAAAGTTTGAAACTTTCATAATACTTCTACCTTTGTGAAATGACTGCTTCTATGATAACAAGGTGGCATCATGACAGTGACTACAGCAGGATGCAATAGTAAATTGTACTAGTTGTGTGCAGGATAAGATGCCTTTATGGAGAGGGGGCCTTATTTACAGCAGTTAAAGCAAGGGGAGATGGTAAAATTATTCTAGTTGTATGCATGGCAAGTGGCCTTTGTTGAGAGGGGCCTCATTAAAAGCAGTTGCAGCAGGGGGAGGAGAAGGAGGCCTTATGTCAGTGGTTACAGCAGGGAGTACATATACCATAGTTGTGTGCAGGACAAAATGCCTATCATGAAATGGGGAGGGGTCACTGTATTCTCAACAGACATCAAAAGAATAGGGCATGATTAGTGACTGACACACATGAATATGAAATTATTTACTATTTCAGCTTTGCCAGTAGTGGCAGCCCCACCTTTGGCAGCCTAGCTCAAGCATCTGATCTACCATCTTTTGGTGGTATTGGTCAGTCTGGAGGGACAGGATTTGGTAATGCCCCAAACTTTGGTAGTCCTACATTTGGAAGTGCAGGGTTTGGCCAGTCCACTACTGGATTTGGATCACAAGGTGGTAGTGGTAAGTATACAATGACTATTGGTTTCTGTGGATGAGTACAGTTCATTTTTTTGGTCCCTTTTATTCTTAAATATGATGAAAATGCATTTTTTATTCCATCCTTCTGTCCAGGAAACTATTATACTGAAGACGTTGGGGAGTTTAAAAAGAGAATGAACAGAGACTATGGAAAAGCAAAAACTCTTTGATTTATCAGGTATAGCCTGGTTGGTTTGATAGACTTGATGTTAGGCCTGTATACCTGATTTGTTTGATAGACTTGATGTTAGGCCTGTATACCTGATTAATTTGATAGACTTGACATTAGGCCTGTATACCTGATCAGTTTGATAGACTTGATGCTAGGCCTGTATACCTGATTGGTTTGATAGACTTGATGTTAGTATGGTTTGATAGACTTGATGTTAGTATGGTTTGATAGACTTGATGTTAGTCCTGTTTACCTGATTGATTTGATTGACTGACATTAGGCCTGTATACCTGATGGGTTTGATAGACTTGATGTTAGGCCTGTATACCTGATAGATTTGATTGACTGATGTTAGGCCTGTATACCTTATTGGTTTGATAGACTTGATGTTAAGCCTGTAAACCTGATTTTGATTGATGTTAGGCCTGTATACCTGATTGGTTTGATAGACTTGATTTTAGGCCTGTATACCTGATTGGTTTTATAGACTTGATGTTTGGCCTTTATATACTTCAGTTGGATGGTTGCTAAAACTTATCTGAAACAACAAGATCAAAAATCATTTTTCCTATCAGTTAATAACCAAATTTCTGCTTTTAATATCTTTCTTTATTGATAGCCTCCCTTTGTAATTACTGTTCAGTGACTGACACTTTTGAGCAGATTTTAAAGAATCCATTCTGACATACAAATCTTTCACATTTATTTAAATGCTGATCCACCAGCAGATGTGACTTTCAACACTAAAACCCTACAAACCTTAATAAGAACTTCACTGAACCTACAAAACAGAATTTAACCTAAGTTGAGAGAATGTGAAAAGGTGCCACAAAAATTTAGATAAAATTTGATAGCGTTAAAAGGACCACTAAAAATTTCATGAAAGTTATGCAATCCTGCATCAGGTATGGCTCATACTACTAAAAATATAAACAAAAACCATTAAATATCTTTGCAAAAACAGCCCAACAAAGTTTGACCAAATTTTTGCATAACTTATTCTGGCATAAAGGACTGTCAGGTTTGTGCAAATGATACCAGTCACCAAGTAGATATTGTTACTGTTACTAAAAATAAAGAAAAACTCTTTAAATGATTTAGATGACCAAATTTCACACAAAGCATCCTGCAGTTGAGCCATTACAAATTTTTCATATAATGCAGATCAGCTATTAAAATGGCTGTTGGCAAGTATTATACTAAAGCTTATTTCTTGGCTAGATGTCAGCCACAAGTTGAGCAACCTAATGCCTGATTTGACCTTTTTTTGAGGTTTGGGAGTAAGTGGTTGAGTTTTTTGGAGCAATTCACATAAAATCTGAATTGTTTCACTGAATAATTTTGTATACATTCTTAATTTTCACCCTCTCATGGTAGATAAATATATTTCTAACCCTTTTTTTGGGACACACAAAATAAGATAGTGAGAATTTTAATTAGGAAACAAAGGCAGTTCAATACATCATCCAGTATTTTGAAACACAGAAGCATGCCTACAACCATAGTTTGGTTTGAATATTTTGTTGGAAAAATATGTAATAATCAAGATTTCATATGTTTTGTATTCTGTATAATTACATTTGTAAACTTAACATCAGTCAGCTGGAAGGATGAAAGATAACTCATTAGTTGCAGCATGACGTTCCAGTTAGAAGTTATTAGTTTCCTGGTAAATAAATGATAATCTGATTTGCATAAACTTGAATTCCAGTAAATAAAGTGATATTCTGATATGCATAAACTTGAATTCCAGTAAATAAAGTGATATTCTGATATGCATAAACTTGAATTCCAGTAAATAAAGTGATATTCTGATATGCATAAACTTGAATTCCAGTAAATAAAGTGATATTCTGATATGCATAAACTTGAATTCCAGTAAATAAAGTGATATTCTGATATGCATAAACTTGAATTCCAGTAAATAAAGTGATAAATCTGATATGCATAAACTTGAATTCCAAATATCGCTTCATTAAATGGGAAAATCATTTCAATCTGTCTTAAGGAAGCCAGAGCATGACTTCTTAGTTTAAGATAACTGGTACTCTACAAGTTGCATTAGTCTTAATTGCAAAATGCCTTCTAAACAATACATTGTGAATGTATTAGCAGCATTCTATAAAGGTATCAGTAATTCTTCCCTGCAAATGAAATATTAGTAACTACATGACTGAATTCACATAAAATTTATCTGTACATGTGCCTGACATTTAGATTTAAATCCCATTGTAATTGGTTAAATTAACATACTATTTTCAGTTTAGACTGATGATATTAGTCATATCATTGGAGAGAGAGAGAGAGAGAGAGAGAGAGAGAGAGAGAGAGAGAGAGAGAGAGAGAGAGAGAGAGAGTATGATACTATTTTAAAAGTGAATAAAAACCAACCAGTTCAATATCAGTGTGATGTTTGAATTTATAATAATAACAATCGGACACTGCATCAATACTTTCATGTCATGCTAATGATGCATATTTATTGCATCAGATAACTCCAAAAAGAAAAATAATGGTCAATCTGGCTTCACCACACACCAACCCTTTGTTTCTTGACAGTTGTTAGGTTTTTTCCTCATTATCTAAGGTTTTGTGGATAAAAACGATAACTATTTTTCTGCCATTAAAATAAACTGTGTTACTCATAACAAAATGAAAATAAATACTCCACAAATATTTCTGTGTTGCAGCTATTAATATTCAACACTAAAACAATGCCTGTCTATGTAACTTAAATTTTTAAATGTTACTTATAAAAAGCAGTCCATATTACAAAACCCTTAGAATGAATCTTTTTAAAGCCAATGTACTATATACCTAAACTTCTGTTGAAGTTTTCAGTCGAGAGCATGCATTATGCTGGGACTTAGCATATCCTTTGAGTAATCTTTAGTATAATTCATAGCATATCCTTTGAGTAATCTTTAGTATAATTCATAGCATATCCTTTGAGTAATCTTTAGTATAATTCATAGCATATCCTTTGAGTAATCTTTAGTATGATTCATAGCATATCCTTTGAGTAATCTTTAGTATAATTCATAGCATATCCTTTGAGTAATCTTTAGTATAATTCATAGCATATCCTTTGAGTAATCTTTAGTATGATTCATAGCATATCCTTAAATAATTCTGAGTATGTGATGGATAGCATATGCTTTGAGTGATCCTGAGTGTGTTATGGATTGCATCGCCTTAAGTAATCCTGAATATGTGATGGATAGCATATTATTAAAGTGATCCAGAATATGTTAGTGATTAATGTCCACATTATGTTTTCTGTATTTCTACATAGAGAACCTACCATACAACTTCTGTACTTCCTGCATGTTATTTTTTTAACACGAACCTTATTTTGGACACAATTCTAGTTCATCAAAGCAAATTAATAGGAATGCACATAAATAATTCTGAGCTAAACTGTATTATTTTTATGTTCTTTTTTCTCTTTTCAGGTTTTGGAGGAAGCAGTTTTGGGTACAAATTTTTTAACACTCAGTATTTCTCCCATAACATTATAATGTAGTTAGCCTAATAAATTTGTTAAATGGAAGAAAGTGAGCTTTTCACATTATAAGTATTTCTTCCATGACTATATCCGGCCTAATAAATTTATGTCAGAAATATCCTTGACAAATATTTTCCTTTGTTTTTTTAAATGTGTATGGTCTTGTCATCAGATAAATATGTGCAGTTTATTTATATAATCACTTGAAATTGTTCATGTGTAGACAAAATTTCTGATAAACATGGTCATTGTATGCATATAATTACACTTGAAATTGTTCACGTTGACAGTTTCAGATAAATATGGATACTTTATGCATAAAATCACACTTGAAATTGTTCACATTGACAGTTTCAGATGAATAAAGATACTTTATGCATAAAATCACACTTGAAATTATTCACATGTAGACACTTGTAATAATTATTACCATGCATAGACATGCAGTTTCAAACTTGAAGTTTTTGTTTTTAAATGGGGTGTTTTTTGCAAAATTTTAAAAGCACAGTGTGCGACTAATATTAAAATGTGCATCTTTGTAGCATGTCACATTTGAACAGAATATCATTCAGTTTGTCCTCAGATAGATTGCAATAATATTTTGAAAAAATTTGTGTCATTTTTTTTTTATGGGTAATATTTAATATTGCATGGTCTGTGAGACCTTATGGAAGTTTATCAATTGGTCAGTCACCCCCTTCCCCAAGGTACTACAGACCTCAGCTTCAACTTAAAAGTGACTAACCAGAGAACAAATTGAGCCCCTATTAATGTTTATTATATTGTACCAATGGGGTGTTCTTGTTGTCTAAGACACTTGCCTTGAAAGATCACTGATATTTCACTTCTATCCTCATGGGCTTGAACATTTGGCTGGACCATCATTAGTATGTAAGAATAACTGGTCATTGGTTCCTCCTGGGAAATTCCAGGTTCTTTCTTCACAGACTATACTGACTGCCATATATATGCTATCATGTACTGAAAAGTGGCATTAAACCCATAACAACCCAATGAGCGTTGATCTTTTGTAGAGGGGAATCAAAATTTAGTAATGTATACCTTCCAGCATGCAGAGTTCAACTTGTATACATAAACAGACAAGGCAGTCCATATCACATTATATGGATCTGTTGATGTACAAGGTACAAAGAAAATACTTAAATGTATGCAGTATGACATATTAAATTACTTCATACATGGTATAATTATGACAACTGAATCGACTGATTGAATCCTCATTCATACAACTAAAGTTTGTTGCATATAATTAAATACAAGACTAAAATTGTTCATTTAAGCTTTTTTCATATCCATCTAAGTAACTAACATCCTTCACTTCAAAGGTTTGTTTCTGGATACAATGAAAACTACATTTATTAAGCTTTACATTGTTAATGTCAGGTAGGTAGGGAGGACTGTACACAAATCCCCATTTTGTCAGACTGACATTTGGGACACAAAATGAAAAACTTGGCACTAATCTTTTAAAATGTAACATTTGATTGGCTTAAAGTTTTGAACGTAACATTTGATTGGCTTTGAGTTTTAACTATCGCAGGCTCCGAGTTTTACGATTTTCATTTCTGGAGTTACTATCATTACCATGTATTTAAATAAAGTACCTGTGTATAAATTACTTTTAACTGCATATAGTGTATACATCAACATGCACCTGCAAATGAGGTTTTACAATATTTACCTGAAAAACAAAGTACAGCACAGTGTAGACGGATCAGCCAGCAAACAAATATTCAACAATGGACTACATGTTTGTTTTCACTGTCTTGTAGATGCTATACCAGAGTAAATGTGTTTTTAATTTTTTTCTGACCAAGTTTAAAAATATGCAGCCATGGAAGAAAGAGACATCATATGTTTTAGGTATTTTTCATGCATTAACTGTCATAGGAAATGGGGGGATGTATGTTTATGCTGGAATGGGAAAACGTAAAATGAAAAGCATGGAAATGCTTGTTATTGCAGCTTTAAGTCTTTTTTGATTTCAAAAGGTGATCAGATAATCATTTTTACCATTACTTGAGGTGGGATAATGTACAGAAAACTAAAACCAATCTTTGTAATTTCTGTTTCAGAAGTGGACCATCATTCACAGGCTACAGATCCTAAAGTTTTATACCATCTGTAACATTTCTTCTAGACTAAGTATAAATGGAGCTGAAGTTTTCTACCATCTATAACATTTCTTCTAGGATAAAATGGAGCTGAAAGTTTTCTACAATCTGTACCATAACATTTCTTCTAGTATAAAATGTAGCTGAAAAAGTAGATGAAATAAATTGACATTAATTGCTGCTCCTGTGGAATAACTTATCAGGAGTTTGGTTGATTTTTCTTTTCCGGAGAAAACTTAAAGGATTTATATTTATAACTTGCTCGAAATATATTTTACATGTGTTGGGGAGGGTGGCAATTTGCAAATTCTGTATTTTGTTTGTCGGGGTATTTTGCTAATGTCGATTGCTTGATTTTGTAATTAAAATTGGAATTGAAATGTAAATTTTACCTTATTACAGTGATCATGTGTTTGAAGTAAATTTCAGTCTTATTTGTAAATGCCTTATTTGAGAATGTACTTGTCAGTGTAGCACAATGCATTGAAACAAAAGACAGGCATCATGACACTTTTACTGTTTCTTAAATTCAACAAAACTGGGTAGCCAAGACAAAAAGGCAAATTAATTGTATTCTTGATTTCATAGTACCTTAAGGAGACAAAAAGATAATTTTTATGCCCCAGGATTTATTTGCATTAAACATTTTAGTATTTTCAATACACCAGTGCTTATAGACATTAAAAAAATCTAGACAAAATTGTAAAGTTCATCATACTGTACACAGCAATGATCAGCTCCTCATTTACTGTATCAATAAACTATTGTAAACTACTATGATTATTTTGTTTGTTTTTGTTATTATTTTGCATGTACATATTTTTCAATTTTTCGAACAGACATAAAATAAAGGTAAATAAAAACTTCAATAATTCATGGAGCACCAAGTTTTTCAGGTAACTGGTACTATATATATATTGTACAGAACAGTACTTAAGCAGTGTCCTTGTTTATTCCCAAATATGTTAGATGTAGATTTTGCTATATTCAACATTTTTGTCAAATTTCATTCTTCCAAAATCAAAATTAAACTAGACGCCCATTGCTATTTTATTTATTATGAACAACTTGCTCCTGAGTTAACAATTTTCAGAGATATAAGTTATCCAACAAAGTGGCAGAAATCATAGGAATTGACACATATCTTTATTTATACAAGTCTTATAATCAGCATACAGCATATTTACATAACTGATCGTCATTTGTGTTTCATTTGTGTTTCGTCATTTGTGTTTCGGCTTACCATAGCACAAATTCATAACTTTTAACAAAGTATTCACTCCATCTTTCATTGTTTACATTTTGTTTATAATTAGTAGATTTGTCTTTTGTTTTCTAACAGGAGAACAGGTAATGGTTTCAACCATGAAAATGTCAATGCTGGTAACCATTTGTTCTACAACATTAATCACACAACAATTGTTATAAAATCTAACATGGGTTGAGCAGGATGCAATGCCCAGCATAGTAATGCTACTTAATTATTTGGCACCACACACACACACACACACACAAAACTGACACTGGACTGATTAACCATTGACTGTCATTGTCAATCATTTAAGGTATAAACTCTTGCTCAATTGAGTAGCATGACTGCTGCAGCAGAGTAAATGGGTAATTATTTATAGTCACTCACATCAAAGCAAACTACATCTGAATGTTTAAGGTATGATTTTCAAAGCATTACTTTTTTTTGTATTTTGGATGTATTAGTTTAGTGCAGTTGTGCCTATAATTTAAATCCAATTCAGCACAAGTCAAAATCTTCAACATACATGCAGTGGCACTGTGATGTACAACACCCTAAATAAAAGCGAGCATTGAAGCAAACACTACTGTTGTTCATTCTTGTCAGAGTGGGACCACATTTTTAATGAGTTAGGTATTTACAATTTCAAAAAAAAAAAATAAAAAAAAAATTTTACTTGTGCATTATTACAATATTCTAATGCAGTAAACATTAATAAACTGAAGACAAAAGGGATAGATTACTGTTGTAAATGCTTACAGCAACCTCGTAATGTTCAACTCTTGACATCTGAATTAGGTAGAAATAATAAAGAAATAGGAAAATTAAATATATTATTTTTTAAAACACATTATATCAATTTATAACATTTCCATGTAATAATTTATGATGATAATCCCTTAACAACCATGGTCACTTTTTATGTCATTATGATCAAGAAAATATATTGATCATTTAGCAGGAACACAAATCTTGAAGGTGTCCAAAGACTTATAGTACATGAAAAAAATAGCTATAAGTTTCTGTCCCAACATTTATGGGTCACATAAAAATTACTTTTGAAAGTAATTTAGGGTTTTCCAAGACTTAGTCATTATTGTGTCATGCAGTTTAAATTATGCTTATTTGTTTTAGACTATCCATGTCTCACAGAGGAAACAAGACTATTATAGCTTGTCCACCATATTTGGTTTTGATATGAATTCTGATGAATTTATTCCAGCATGATTTACTCCCATTGTCTACTATTCTTATGATGAGGGTAACAACTTTCTTTTTTTAGAAACAGATTGCTGTCCAAAAAAAAGTCATTTTATTACTGTGAAAAGATTATTTTTCATTTTATTGAACTTTGAAAATACAGTAGTCCCCCTCTTGAACGACCCCAATCACCAGCGGCCATCCGCTCTTTACGGCCAGAATCTGAAGGCACCGACGAATGTGTGTTCAAAATTACCCCTCACGAAAGGCCACCCGGCTAACGCGACCAGCATATTTTTGCAAAAACATAAAATTTACCCCTCACAAGCGGCCGCATTTTATTTTGTAATATGTATCTAGAACAATTTTTTTTTCTAATTGTGTTAAGTAATCCGATTTCAGTTTCCCGAGGTCAGATTTTCGTTCTTCAAAAAAGTGTTCTACAGGTACCACTAAGGTTAATATTATATCCTTTACACCTCACGAAAAGCCACATTTATTCCTTACGGTCGAGAAAGACTCATATTTTATTCCTTACATAAAGGTAATCCGTATATCCTTACTGCGTGTTATCATAAGATGTCTGGTTTAGCCACTGATAATTGTTAAGATTACACTTAGTAATATAGTCCGAGTTTCCTCTGACCCTTGACACCCCATTTTTGATATTTGGTTTTTTATGTAGGGGTGTAGGGTCAGAGTCTATTTCCTATCAAAAACTTGGAATTTGCCGACACCATTTGGTGTCGGCCTAGGGTACTCGCCAACTATCAGGCCTAGCAAACTTAAATGACCTTACATTGACCCATAATTACATTAAATCGATAGGGAAATCATTTATTTTCTCAGAAATTACAAGCATAACACGATTTGTCTTTAATCCGTGGTCAGACGAGACTTAACTACAGCGTTGATGAATTTTGACCTCGTTCGCACAATTTAAACCCCGCGTTTTCCCATACCCCTTGTGGAAGACGGCAAATGTGTCACCTTCATTGATAACTGATTTTATTACATCATACTGTAGTTCTTAAATATGAAAATATTATCCCTTTTCTTAAAGTATCTCATTGGCAAGAGCTTCCTTGTATTCGTCTTTACCTGCCATGTTGCAATATAGGTTTATGCACAAAACCTTCCATTCCAGTACTGCAGAAAGAAGACATAAACTCGAAAATATTGAATGAAATAACAAGAAAAAACACGTATTATTCAACATATTAATTGGGATAACAGCAGCCCGAAGCATGTCGCTGTCGCATCTTCCTGAAAATAGGCTGACTGATCACGCTGAAACTACATGTCAACGCACTTTGTTATCACGTGACTATTTGACCTATGACGTTTATGCACATCGGCTGCGAGATTTAGTTAGTCATGTGACTAGCAATTAAAATGGTGCGAACGAGGTCAAAATTCATCAACGCTGTAGTTACTTCTCGTCTGACAACGGATTAAAGACATAATCGTGTTATGCTTGTAATTTCTGAGAAGATAAATGATTTCCCTATCGATTTAATGTAAATATGGGTCAATGCAAGGTCATTTAAGTTTTCTAGGCCTTATAGTTGGCGAGTACCCTATGCCGACACCAAATGGTGTCGGCAAATTCCAAGTTTTTGATAAGGAATAGACTCTGACCCTACACCCCAACATAAAAAAAAACAGATATCAAAAATGGGGTGTCAAGGGTCAGAGGAAACTCGGGCTATTAGTAATAGTAGTAACATCGGAGAAGTGGCAATATTGATGGACAAGACCAAAGCCTGCGCCGAAAATGGTTTGATAGCCTTTATGGCTTCCCTTTGCTAGATGTTGAACTTGCATAATTAATGGCTATTACTCAACAATTGTAAAGTTTAACGGCCGCGATGTGCTATTGTTCAGATCAAATCGGTGTACTTATCCAAGCCTTTTTTCGTTTTTCGCACTAAGAGTAATATATATATATATATATATATATATATATATATATATATATATATATATATATATATATATATAAACAATAGGGTACCAGACTGCGACTAATGAATCACGTGACAATCGCTGCCCTTAAAAATATATGGCATCTGTTTAAATGCAGAAAAAAATTGTTTTATCAGTCTTGTAGTTGCCACATTGATGATTATAACTGGACGTAATGTCAAGATCACACGGTCAGCATTGGCTAAAAATAGAAACAGAAGTTGAGAACAAAGACCGAAAAATCACGTGACAACACAACTTGTCGCTTCTTTACGAAGAAAGAATTTCATCCGTTCAACAAATGTGTCGTCTGCATAATTAAATCACAGACAGTTAGCAACATCGGATAACTCATTACCAAACATTAACATGTCATCACGATCACGTAAACGAAGATAATTATTTCAGAAAACGTCGGTTATTATAGTCTACGATATCGTGAGAAGTGGGGAGGGGGACTGGCCAAACAAATTTAGGTAGAAAAGACTCGAATAAAACAATTTTATGTTGAAAAGACTCGAATAAATAACATCGTAACCGATAAGTTATTTAGCAGCAGTGGGGAAATGGAGCTAATGGAAAGAGAATTGCGTATGTACCAAGATTCAAATGACGTTTTTGAATGGTTCTGCAATGTGCATGATAACACCCGCTCGCAAATCACGATTACGCAAAGAATAAGAACTATTAATGCATATTCAGTTGAAATATTATAGCACAAGAAACGTTCAATATTTAATGTTGCTTTTAAACGAAGATATTAAATGCTCTGAAAAATGAAGCTTTCTTACTACGTACATATACTTCTCACTAAAAATTTAGTCCCCCTCTGGAAAGGCCACCCGCCTTATAAGGCCACTTTCCCGGTGCAGAAGGGGTGGCCGTATAAGAGGGGGACTACTGTAGTGATTTCCATTGAATTAAAATGATACATCACAAATGAGATTAGTTTTGCATTCATCCAATCAACAGAGATGATGCAAGATATGCATGGAAAGCAGTGATGCACAAAAACTTCCACAAAATTTAAACATGTGCATATACAAATTACAAATGTACGGTGTGCAGTATACATTTTTTAAGAAGGGATTTATTTATCTGGGGTAAAGGTTCATCTATGAAATGAAATACCAGCAAATATGGAAACTTGGACATAAATTTAACTACCCACTAAAATGAGACATACAAAACTAAATGTTATAATAAGTATATCTTTTTTTCAAACTCATTCACAAAAGGGTGATATCTTTATAATCTGAGATATAACTGAAAAATCATTAAAGCTACATCAAAAAATCCAAATCACACACACATTACTTTATAATTAAAACTGTTAAGAGGCAATTACATGTTGCAATAAAATGCTTCTGGGAAAATCCCTTGGCAATCACAAATTTGTTCAAGAGCGGTAATGATACCAGATTTTCAAGAGGGCGTCAATAGTGCCAAGTTATTTAAACCATTTTTATTCAGAAACAGCTATATGTATTAAAAGACTCAAATTCTAGGAGTAGTTATTTAGATATTTTCAAGCTAAGGCAGCTATTTTGGAGGTAGGATCATTTTATTACAAAGGAAAACTACATACTGTTACATATGCAAAGAACAACTTGTATTACAAAAAAAAATGTGTCAGTATAACAATCCCAATGGGAGTAGTTCTCGCGAGACAGACATTTTGGAATGGCCATGATTTTAAGTAAGTTCCTATGGTAATTAATAGATGTTTTGAGAGGTGTTATCCAACAGACCGGATTGGACTAAGAGTTTTGTTTATTATTAACAATTGTAGATAATGCAGAAGAAATGCTTATGCAATATGATGTCTAGCTTCCATAAAAGCTACAAGTCGGTGCTAATCCTAACCTACCTGGAGGATTGTAAGGAGCTTTATGCACACCTATACCTGGGTCAAGTTCATCCTGAATGAAGATGATGTACCTTGGACATCCAATATTTCCTCACAGCAGCCATCTTCAGCAAATTTTTATCACTACTAGAGAATGGATGGAGTTTTCACTAGAAGACTTTTTATGATATTTAGCTGGTTCTAAAAAAAACTGTATATCTGATAAAAAAAAAAATGTCTCCAACATTGACCATTTTGAAAATCTTGTCATCACTACATCAACTGAATGAATGTAAAAAACATATCTCCTCAGGTCCTAAGAAACCCACTCCAAACTGTTGATGTACAAATGCATTACATTTGCCAATGCCAACATGGACACTGGGGAAGAACAATAGTTCTTCAACATAGTGAAGGTGAGCTTAAAATAATATCTAATCATAATAGCAAAACTACATTTGGGTAAACATGTTGAGAAGTTAGTGACTCCTATGCAAAATCTACATCAAGTGAAACTACTGTTGCAAACATTTTTGCTTGGCAACTACATCCACCACCTTGTAGCTTCAGATACCATAAAACTAAACACATGATCAACAGAGATAACTATGGAACGCCACAGCTGTCTTAAGATGACAACTTTTATTATATGATGTGCAAACTTCTTTATAAGCGGTGCTTTCGTACTTATATGATGTGCAAATTTCGTTATAAGCGGTGCTTTCATACTTATATGATGTGCAAACTTCTTTATATGCGGTGC